>JARHVA010007198.1:55000-420000 GCA_037957365.1 Torreya grandis | reverse complement strand
CTAGGGAATTTTTTTTTAGAAAGTCTTAACTCTATTTTATTGCATACTTCATTTTAGTAATTTTTTAGAAAATATTAACTCTATTCTACTAAATAACTCAATAAAGTAATTTTTTTTAATCTATTTCAGATTAGGTTAAAAACCTAACCATATAACTATTGGAATTTCTTGGGTGAAATCCCTAAAACTCATCAGGAGGTGTTTCGTAGGAACCCCAAAGTAGCTAGCCCATTGAGAGGACCTACCAATAAATTGAACAAAATCCTTTTCCCAATTGACTAGTTCCCATCCATTAGGAGAACTACAAGCTATTTCTTAGAGGTAAATCCATAGCCAAAAAATTTATGGAGAGTGGTACTCCATTAGATGGCATTGGTGGCTACAGTGATATTTTTAAAACCCTTAGGCAACCATTGAAACTTGAGGCCCATTTCTATCAGTTTTAGAATATTTAAATTAGGCTCAAAAAAATCAATCAACATAGTATCCATAGACTATCAAAGGATTTGTAGTCAAAAATTTGATAGTAACTAGAATCTGTAAAATATCCACAAAGTATCATTAGACTCTTAGAGGACTTACTGCGAAACAGAAAATAGTAAATTTTCTTTTGTTTTTTATAATATTTCTCCATTTGTATCCCTATTGATACTCAAAATTTATCTAGACACTTGAAATTCCATACTCTACATTTTCTTCCTTGGGGTCTCATATCCTAATTCCACTCCTAATTCTCACAAATCTAAAATTTCCCCTTTTTGGTTTTACCATAACTTTTTCTATCCACTTACCTCAAAAAATTTTAACAATATTCATCTTCTCTTTCTAATCCTTTTTCCCTCTTTGACAAATTTTCCATTTTTTTCATTTTCTCTCCTAAAATTGTCTTTGCCTTTGTCAATAATACTCCCACTATGAAAAAAATTATTAAAATCCCCTTTACCCTTTCCATTTTTGCCCAAATTCAAAACTTTCCTTTCTAAATGTGTCTTAATTTTAGTTTTCCTATCCATTTCAAAAAAAAATTGTTATTCAGATCATGGTAGTAACCCAAATAGGAACAAAAAAAATGGATGATGAAATTACCGCCCTCAAGACCCACATCAAAGATATTGATGAAAAAATCCTCAACCTTAGTCTTCAACATACTAGCATGAAAAACAAACAACATCTAAAGTCTTCTTCAAACATTGTGTTTTCTTGTTCTAATAATTATCATGGGCTGAATCTTAATTTTCCTTGACTCAATGGTGTGGATCCAAATATATGGATCTATCAAGTAGAAAAATATTTTATTTTTCATAATACTTTTGATGCAAATAAGGTCTCACTTGCATCCTTTTACTTGGATCTTTAATCCCTTTAGTGGTATCACTGGTATACCAAGTCTCATGATGAACCCATATGGACCAATTTTTTGACCCTGATTTCATAATGGTTTGGACCTACTACTTTTTATGACTTCGCTAGATCACTCACTAAACTTTTCCAACTAGGAACCATGAGAGAATATCAAACAAAATTGGAAAAATTATCCAATTACATAAAGGGATTGTCCAATGAATTCTTCAAGAGTTTCTCTATCAATGGACTCAAGGATGTAATTCAATATGAGGTTATAATGTTTCATCCTATTATGATGATGGAAGCCTTATGGTTGGATAAGTTGGTAGAGGACAAGATCATGTCTTACCAATGATTCAAATAAAAAATTTCTCCATTCAAAAGTATAGCTCCACAATGATCTCAAACAAAACTAGCCCCCATAACCACTCCTTAACTGAAGTAGACATGCAAGACCATAGAGTAAAAGGCATATGTTATAAATATGATGATAAATTCAATCAGGGACATCAATGTGTTGAGAAAAATTTCTACCTATTGGATGTGGAATCTCCTCCTAAAAGTAAGGATTGGGAAGATGTTCAGGAAATAAAAAATGATCTAGACAAACCTTAACTAATTATGGAACCTAATTTTCAATAAGACCAACAAGAGATCTCTCTCCATGACTTAGAAAGAGTCATTTCCCTATAAACCATGTGATTTAGGGGTTATTTATATAATATCCCTCTCATAATACTTATTCATTTAGGTATCACACATAACTTCAATGACCATTGGATCACCAAACAAGCTGATTGTTTTATCCATCCTTGCTCTAACTTTGAAGCCATGATTAACAATAGGGGCACATTACCTTGTAAAGGGATGTGTCACAATGTGTGTATCTAAATTGGATATTATAACTTGTGCTCTAACATGTTTTCTTTGCCCGTAGGGGGATGTGATGTTTTTGGATCCCAGTGGTTGTGCACACTTGGACTCATCTTATGGGATTTTTTTGAACTTTGGATGTAGTTTTTAGACAATGGGAAATAACACACATTAAAATGCTTACAACTAGTATCCCTTATCATCATAAGTTCACATCACATAGAAAATATTCCTAAGAATAATTAGCATAGCATCATTGCCCAGCTCCATTCCATTCAAATGCAACCATCAATAGTCTCCACTACTATTTCTGATCTACAAACCATTCTATAGAGGTATGCATGTGTCTTTGTCAAACTAATGAGATTGAAACTTTCATGGCCAAAGGACCACCATATTCAACTCCTTCTTGGAAGCATTCTTCCCAACATTAAGCCTTATCACTACCCATTTTATCAAATGGCCAATATTGAGATGCTCATTCAATACTTACTAAATAAAGGTATTATTCAACCTAGTACCAACCCATATTCTTCACTAGTTCTCCTTGTCTAGAAAAAAGATGGATCATAGTGCCTCTGCATTGATTTTCATGCACTTAATCACATCACAATAAAGGATAAGTTCATGATCCCTATTATTGATGAACTTCTTGATTATCTTCATGGAATTCATTTATTTTCCAAGTTTTATTTCCACTCTAGATATCACCAAATCTGATTTCATGAGGACGATATCCCTGAGATAACTTTTCACATGAATGATGGCCACTGTGAGTATTTTTCCATACCCTTTGGCCTCACTAAAGCTCCTTAAATAATATAGGCATTGATGAATAAAATATTCTATCCCTACTTATGTAAATTCATTATGATCTTCTTTTATGATATCCCCATCTATGATAAAACATGGTCTGAGCATCTCCAACATCTAGAGCTCACACTACAACTTCTCTCTGACTATCATATTTTTGTAAAATACTTCAAATGTAATTTTGGTTAGGATGAAGTGGAGTATCTCAAGAATATTATTTTATCCAAATGGTTTTATGTGGATCAAAAAAATATTATTTCTATGACGAATTGGTCTCATCTTCAAACACTCAGGAGCCTCCATGGTTTTTGGGGTTGACTAGATACTATCACAAGTTTATCAAGGACTATGAGAATATTGCATCTTCACTGATAGCTATGTTTAAAAAGGATTATTTTACTTAGACATAAGATATTTAGTTTTCATTTGAATCATTTAAACAAGCTATGTGTATTACACCTATTCTAGTTATGGTATATTTTCCCAAGACTTTCACTATCAAGAGTGATGCTTGTAGCAATGGAATTGGTGTTTCTCTCTTCCAAGAAGGACACCCCATTTTATTCAATATAAAATCCTTTTTGAAAATAATTTAGTGCTCTCTACTTATGAGAAGGAAATCATGGCCATTATACATGCATTATAGAAGTGGTGGCCATAACTATTGGGGAATCATTTTTGCATCACAACTAATCACTAGAGTCTAAAATATTTCCTACAATAATAGGTCTCCACCTCATCATAATATAAATGGGTGACAAAAATCTTGGGTTATGACTATAACATCACTTAAAACAAGGGTAAGGATAATATTATGGATGATGCTCTATCTCACACATTTTTAGACCAAGTTTCCCTTTCAACTATTTCCATGCCTATTATGAATTAGTTAGATGATGTATAGTAGGGGTATGTCAATGACTCCTCATTATCTCAAATAATTAAATAGTTTTACACTAACACCTCTATTATACAATATTATTTTTAGGATGGTGCTTTTCTATGATATAAGGGTCATCTGGTGCTTCCCTAAAGTAATAGATCTTTAGTAGGTTGTATTATATGAACTCCATGCTTCTCCATCTGTAGGGCACTTAGGGTTTATCAGAACTTATGAGTGGGCATGATACAACTTATTTTAGAAGGAAATGAAATAGGAAATTCAATATAAGGTGGCTAAATAAGATACCTACCAATGTAACAAGGGTGAAACAACACTCATCCTTGGGTTTCTCAAACCCTTTCCCATCCCTACCAAGATTTAGATGGATATTTCTATGGATTTAATTAAGGGGATCCATAAATCTAAAGGTAAAATGGTGATCTTGGTTATCATTGATCACCTCTTCAAATATAATCATTTTTTTACCCTTAACCATCCCTATACTACCTCCATATTCACATAAATTTTCCTAGACCAGATTTTCCATCTTCACAGCCTTCCTTCATCCATTGTCTCAAGTCATGATGCAACCTTCACCAGCCATTTTTTGATAGAACTACTTTGATGCATTGACACTTAACTAAATATGAGTTTTGAGTATCATCTAAAAATGGATGGCTAGACTAAAATTTTCAAAAAATTCTTGGAAACTTTTCTTCATTTATTCACCTGAAAACAATAACATTAGTGGGTAAAGTGGCTCCCTCTCATCGAATGGTAGTATAATACCTCCTACCACACTTAACAAAAATGACTTAATATGAAGTAGTCTATGGTCAAGCACCACTATTACTTATTTTGTACACCCCTAATAGTTCATCAATTCAAGTGGTTGACATGAGTTTTTGAACCTAGGATAAGATCCTTAGTACCTTGCATGATAATCTTCATATGCCATTAATTCAAGTGAGACAATAAGATGATCAACACCATTTTGAGTGCACTTTTCTAGTAGGTGATATCATTTTTATTTACCTACAACGATATAATTAATCCTCCCTAAAACTCAAATGGAATCATAATCTATCTATTAAGTTCTATGGGCCCTATAAGGTTCTTCAAAATATTAGGTTGGTTGCTTATAAGTTAGAGTTCCCACCTTCTTCCTGAGTTCACCCAGTATTTCAAGTCTCTTATCTGAAGAAAGTTCTTGGCATAAACATTAGATTATATACTATTCTACCAAAAATTGATAATGAAGTATTTATTATTCTTGAATTAGAGACAATCTTTGATAGGTACACATTACAACTTCACTCCCACTCTATCATTGAGGTTTTAATTTAGTGTTATAGAATGCAACTAGAGGACGCAACATGAGAACCACTATTTCAAATTCAACACTAATTCCAAAGCTTTTTCTAAGAAGGAGGGGATGTTATCAACCCATGATATCTATTCTCTTTAATTTATTAGTATAGTAGTTCCTATGGATGCATATGCTTTATAAGTCATCCTTTGAGCATTTTGTTTTATCCCACATTCATGGGAAGTAATAGCTTCTTAGATTAGAATTCATATATAGGTAAGTGTTGAGGCCAATGAAGGCATCCATGAATTTATTGTATTGATCTTTCTCAAAGGAAGTTTCCTCCTTAAAGTGTCCTATGATCAACTCAATATTTTCAACACTCTGTTAGATTTAATTTGCACTTCTAATTCTTGTTATTTTGTGCATTTTTATTAATTATTGTAGGAGGATCCTCTTAGTGTGTGATATCTACAAATAATTTTTAATTTGCATTAAAAGTATTAAAGGATTAATTTTAATAAATCTAATGATTCACCCCTCCCTCTCACTATATAGCTATTTTCCAACATAATTATCTTAGTATGCAAAATAAACTACCTTAGAAAGTTAAATATATGTAAAATACATGGATTGTGACTATGGGAATCAATTTAGGGATAAAATAAATAGATCTCTTGTAGAAGAGGAACTAGAAATACCTTAATTTACCACCATATTAGACTTATTTATAGATCCAATAAGGTCATATGATGTGCTATTATGAGTGAATTAGATTTATAAATAGAAGGAAAATGTTGATTTCTTCTAAAACAAGGTTGAATACTTGGATGATTTTGGAAATCAAACCCATATCCAAGGTGAAAAGAATGAATTGAGTTTAATATAAATTTTATCCATTTAGCTAAATAAGGATCAAAAGAAAGGATTTTTAGGTGTTCATTATGAAGGTTGATGAAATCAAAGAACCTAAGGATCCTACCTTTGAGGATTATCCCTTTCTACAATTATTTTAAGATGTGTTTATAGAATATTTACTAGGATTACCTCACAAAAGGGAATTTAAATTCACAAATGATATAATTTTTGGATATGATCCTCAATCCAAGGCTCCCTACAAAATGAAAAAAAATGGAGTTAGTCAAATTAAAAATCCCAACTTAGAGATGTTATCCAAAGGGATAATTTGAATCAGTGTTTCACTATGGGGTGTAATAAATATTTTTGTGAACAATAAGGATGGGACTCTTCACTTATACATTAATTACATTATGTTTAAAAAATAGACCATTAATAAAATATATACTTTACCCCATATTTGATCAAATGTGAGGTGAAATGATATTTTCAAAGATTGACCTTAGATTAGGGTACCATTAGTTACAAATTAAATAAAAATATATTCCTAAATCTAAATTAAGAATGAGGTATGGGTGATATGGATTAATATTTATTCCTTTTAGGATAATGAACTCACCTATAAAATTCATGAATCCATGAATAATGATTTCAAGGATTATCCAGACTATTGTTTTTATCTTCCTTGATTACAATCAGATATATTCCAAAAATGAGGAAAATCACCTTAATTATTTACACCTATTATTTAAATGTTTGATGAGACATAATATCTATGGGAAGATATCTAAGTTTGACTTATCTTGGATGAATGTGCAATATGTAGGTCATATCATTTCATCTAAGGGAATATTAGTATATCTTATAAATATAGAATCCACCATAGAATGGCCAACACCCAAAAATGCTCATGAAGTGTATAGTTTTACGGGTTTGGAAGGGTATTACAAGAAGTTTTACCAAATTTTTATAAAATAGCTAACCCATTCACCTCCTTGAAATGGAAATAGTGATTTTTTTGGGGGAGTGTCAATTGTAAACAATTTTTTCAAAACTTAAAATAGAGACTTACTTTTGTACCAATATTACAAGTTAAAAATCCTAATGGTAATTTTTTATGATAGCATATGTTTCTAGGTATGGTCTATATGGAGTATTGATGCACACAGTAACAACATATGAGTCTAGGAAAATGAATCCTTATGAGTCTACTTATGTTTGACATGATTTGGAGTTAGTCATTATAGTACATGCCTAATAGGTTTAGAGGAATTAATTTTTAGGTAAACCTTTTGAGATCAGGATAAATAACCTAGGTCACTAGTATATCTTCACTCAATCAAATATAAGTGACTAGAAAAGATATTGGCTATATTTTCTATCAGATTTGTGATTTTGATATTAGTTATATAAAGGGTATAGATAATAGAGTTGCACATTATCTTAGAAATAAAAGACACATAGTAATAATGGATACTATCATAAGTACCTTTTAAGATCAAGTTTTGAGATTCTCACTAGGTGATGACTTTTATGAGAAGGATAGGAAATATCTAATAGAAACCCCTTAAGATCATATATATGAAGGTTTTCATTTTGAAAATGATGTTATTATGAGGTTAAATAGCAAAATTAATGTGTCAAAAATAGAAATTTTGAGATTTCTTGTGCTCAAGGAGTTTCATAAAACTCCTTATTCACGTCATCTAGGTGTAACCAAGATTATGGAAGGGATGAAACCATTTTATTTATGAAATTTAATTAATAAGGATGTAGTTCTTCATGTGTCTAGATATTTGGAATGTCAATGAGTAATATCATAACATGTTCATCTTGTTGGGTTGTTATGCCCACAAGACATTTTATAATGGAAGTGAAAATTAATAAATATGGAATTTTTCCAAGGGATGCCAATGTCAAGGAATAGACATGATATGATTCTAGTGGTAGCTGACAAACTCACCAAGTTAGCATATTTTATTCCTAGTAATATAATTGATGATGCACAATTTTAAAAAATTATATTAATGCAATAAGTTTATAGGTTTCATGTTTTTATATATAAAATCATTTTAGATAGATACCCTAGTATAAATTATAGGTTTTGGCAAACCCTTAATGTAGCTTTGGGTATAGAATTAAATTTTAGTACAACATATGACCCTAAAATGGATGGGAAAATAGAGATAGTGAATTAGGTGTTAGAGTATATATTGAAGATGTATTATATGGAATATAAATAAAAGTGGGAGGGATATATTCCATTGGTTTAGTATTATTAAAATAACTCATTCCAATTATATTTAAAAATGGCTCATTTTGAGATTTTATATGATAGAAAATGTAGAATGGCTATTAGCTAATGTAAAGTAGCTTTTTGACTTGATACGCTAGTTGAAATGGGTCAAAAAGTGAAATTAATTAGATAAAATTTGGTTTAATCTAATGATATATATACATATACATATATATATATACACACACACACACACACAGATATATATATATATATATATACATATACATATACATATATACATATACATATATACATATATATATATATATATATACATATATATATATATATACATATATATACATATATATATATATATATATCTACATATATATACATATATATATATATATATATATATACATATATATATATATACATATATATATACATATATATATATATATACATATATATATATACATATATATATACATATATATATATATACATATATATATATACATATATATATATATACATTTATATATATATACATATATATGTATACATATATATATATATATAGATATATATATATATATATATACATATATATATATATATATATATATATATATATATATATATATATATATATATATATATATATATATATAATTTATGTTGATTTGAAAGGAACAACAAAGTAGTTCTCAATTAGGGAGAATATTTTTTCTATGAGTTATACCAAAAAAGAGATCTATCAAATTTGGTAGAAAACCAAATTATATCCTAGATATATATGAAAATTTAGGATTATAGAGGTGATTAAAAAAATTTAAATGAAAATGTTTTTACCAAGAGCTTGAGCACAAATTCATTATTTTTTCAACATGCCTTATTTAAATAAATATGTAATTTTTCCTATACATATACTTGATTGGAATGCATTATAGGTTCTGGATCTAAGAGTGGTAACTATAGAACCAATTATAATAATTAAAACATGTAGGATCAACTTGAATATTAGATAAGTATCTCAATGCATAGTCTAGTGGGATTAGTATTCTGAAGATAGTGCCACCTAGGAGGATCTTGAGGATTTTCAAAACGTGTTTCCTCATTTATTTTCTTAATACATTTTGTCAAATAATTTAAATTTTAAAAAATGTATTATTTTATAATAATATAATTAGTATGACACCTATTTAATTATAGGATGATATTACATCATACCTAATACTTAGTAAATAATATCTATTATTAAACAAACAACTAACTATGGATTAGTTAAACCCTAACATATGTGGAATGGATGGATATATTATGTTATGTTTGTTTGTTTAGAATACTACATTTTTTTTTCTAAATATCTAACTTTATTATATCTATTTATTATAAAATTTATGACTAATTTTTATTCTTATATATCATTGCATGAATAATACAACAATATTTGCATCATTTATTGATTAGTGATTTTTTTAGTTATATTGATATAATAAACTAGCTACCTCTTATTTTTATGAGGTTGGTGAATGAAAATTTCACACTCACCAATATATACATAGGGAAATAATCATAGTGTATAGGGAATAATATTGTGGCAACTGTGATAAAAATAAAATTAAATTAGGAACAATCACACAATCATTATGGATAATTGACATAATTTCATGATTATTTGTGATTTTTGCTTGTTGAGTGTCTTTAGCTTTGACACATGTTTGTTGATATATATTATTGAATTAATTTATTGATTGAATATTATTTTTTATTGTGATCCTATTTTTATCATGTAAAAAAACATTTGGCTTTCTGTTAGAGTATGGACTTATTGTGAAACAACAAGTCTCAACCTTATTGTATTCTATGCATAGTTGTATTAGCATGTGTGTAAAAAATATTGTCTTCACCTATTTTATTATATTTTAATAGTGAGGAAATGTCCTATAATTTATTATCAATGTTATCAAGCATAAAATTTATATGATAAGTAGAAATATATACACTATAATTCATTAGAAAATATTTTCATAAATTATAGTGGACATTACATGATTATGTGATCATTTTGGGATTTTTTTGGAAATAAAGGTTAAAAGGGTTTAATTATGGTATAAAACATATTTAATAATTTTATGTTTAAAAATAAAAAAGTATTATATGAAACCTTATATGCATATTACGTTTTATTTTTATGAAACACTATGTGGATTTGGGGGCATAATTAGGTCTTTTTGACTTGATCCAACTTTAAGAATAATGCATGATGGTTGGGAGGAATCCCTACATGGTGATTTTATATATTTATATTAATATAATTAATATAAACTTAAGCCAAGAAATTTCATGTTGTAAATGTCTAGAGTTTTCTACAAAAGACTCCAAAGTAAATAAAGGAAATTTAGGGCATGCATAAGAAATATAGGAAAAAGTATGGATGATAAAAGGGATATATGGTACAAGAATAAAATAGGGGAAATAAAATATATAAGAGGATGAAGAGGGAGATGAGATATTAAAATGACATTTCAACTTATTTAGCTATTAATATTTGTAACCAGGCAAGTAAATTGAAGAATTTGATGGGCTTTTATGAATAAGAAGGTTGTTATTTTTAGGAATGTGTGTTTGAGTTTTGGGAGTTGTTAGTTTATATTTTTAAATAGGTCAATCAAGACCCTAAATATATTCATGTAATGGGTAAAAATAAACTCACACATTCTATTATAAACCCTTATTATAGAGAAAACCCCACGATGTTCTTTATATTAAGATTCATGGTTGAATCATTCATGGAATTTGAAGTTTTTAGAAAGTCCATTTGTCAATCTAGTTTTTAAATACTAAGTTTAATTTGGTGTTAGGGTTATTTTATAAAAAAATAAAAAGGATTAAAGCCACATGGACTTGGAGATGATATTTCACTCTCACCTATAGGCCCATGAAGGTTATTACTAAGGGAGTAATACCTAGATTTAGATGTGATGTATTTATTAGTATTCAAAACTTTATTTAGTGGAGATTGCTATTCATCATTTTAAAAAAAATATAAGTCCATACAAATCTTAACAAAAAATTTATTAGTATTTGGAGGACAATTTAGGTTTAATATATATGACCATAATGTTGAGTATATGATATCCATGTTTTTAAATAAATTAATACATTTAAAAAGCATATATGTTCTTCCATGAGGTCTTTTATTTTGTTAAATAATTACTAAACTAGTATTAATCTATGATTTTGATGTAATTGACCTTAAGTTAGTGTATTGAAAAGAGTCAAAATTATTATTGAACTTATTAAGTGGTTATAGAAACTTGGAAAAAACATTGAGTTTTAGAACTTAGAAAAACAAATAGTTTATCAAATGAAAATATAAATTACTATATCTATTAGTTGAAGAATATTATTTAATATAATATAGATTAAGTTTAGTAATACATTGTAATTAAATCAATTAGACTAGAATCTAAAAAAAATTATATGGAAGTTTCATTATGTCAAAACATAGAAATTGGAAGAAATTCCTATGTTGATTAAGGGGTTAGTGAAGTAATTTTTACTATGAAAAAGTTGTCTTAACGTTATAATTAATAGAAATAATAAAATATCTAAGATGTGATATGACTATATTTTTATATTTATTTTTAGTAAATTTGTGTTTAGGATTACTAATTAAACTTCTACATTCCTAATAATATTTTTAAAAATAATTAAGGCTTAAATTGTATTAATATGATTTCCGAGAGGATTAGGAGGTAGTTATTTGTAAGATACGTTGAAATCATTCCTGTTATGGTAACATATTCAATTATTTTAAATAAGTGCTTATTATCCTAAATAAAATGGTTAATTGGGTGTTATTGTGTGAGGATGGGTTTAACTTGGAAGCTAAAATTATGTTTTAAATGTATGGAATTATACATGAATATAATAATTATTATGTAAAATATTTAACTATTGTTCCTTTTTATAACTTTTAAGTTTTGAGGATGTGAGATTATAAAAACATTTTGATTAATTTAATTCATTATCTTGAAATATGAACATGAATGATTTGTTTTGACATTTAGAACAACATTATGTGGGTTTATCTCATTATATTGTGATTTGAACATAAACTCTAAATTAGGTGTTCTAGAATAGAATTAGATTAGTATATTTTATTGCATTATTGCATGGTTTGTATATGAGTCATATGGTTGAAAGACAAGTAAATTATTTATCCTTATTGATAGTTGATTATGAGTGTGTTGTGACCAAAATGCCTTAATTCCATCACTAAAATCATGTAACCTTTTTTTTTCAATGTAAGTTTCATATTATGATTTGAAAGAATCTAGACCTATTTTTATATTGATATGATTTAAAAAGGGGTCCTTGAGAATTTATAGTCATAACGATGCATTGGTTTTAATCTTTCAGCTAAGTCTAGACTTAAAGCTTATATCTGTGGTCTAAAAGAGATTGCAACTGGAGCTTACTAATATTTCAATTTTACATGAATCTAATAGGTTTTGGTCTAATTGATTGATATTATAAAATACATTTGAAATTTCTATTTTAGAGACAATTTCCCCTTGGATTTAGGAAAATTATATAATGATTTCTAGTTTTTCATAACATTTTCTCTAGCAATCTAGTCCATATATGCTCATTTTCTTGGTAAAATTAATAAGGGTTTTCATGGTTTCCTTTTGAAACTTAGTCACTGTCATTTGAATGGATCAATTTTAACTTTATGTTAGGAAAAAAATTGTTATTATTTCACATAATTATTTATTTTTTCTTTTCTTTTAAGACATTACTTATTCATTTTGGGATAATATTTCATAATTTAAAGTCTAATAACTACCTTTTTTGTTTCTAGGCCAATAGTCACTTTCCCTAGGCCTCTTCAGACTTGGTCATTTTACTCTAATAGTTATTTTTATCCATGATTATGTATTCCTAGGATTGATCCATGTGTAAAAATACATTTTTCCCACTTTTCCAGGCCCTCTTGAATTCTGTGCTAGGTCCCTAGACCTTTTAAATGAGTGGGATCTTTATAGGTGGCATGATTAAAGGTCACTTATTCATCATAGATATTAGATATGTAATCCAAGCCTTTGACCTTCAAAATACATGAGATCTTGCTATGTTTTTTAATCCCACTTCATTATAACCCTAGGAATGTACATATAATTTCAAATAGTAGTTGAGCTCCTAGATTCCTAGGATCACCCCATGTGGCATGATCAAATTTACCAACTCATCAAGATGATATATATGTTGAAATACTCTAGTGATCCCCCCTTAGATAAAGTGATGTATTTAAAAGTGTCAAGATATCTCCACTTAAATATTACATAATAAGTAAACCCAAGTGTACAATAAATTGAGCTCCAAATGAGTTAATCATTTTCGCATGGTATAGACCACCAATTGAATGACACATAAACTCCACATGGTAGCATCCTAATTTATTGTCCCTTTACATTGAAAATATTACTAAAGTGAATAATAAAGTTTTTGATTCCTTGAGATTGAGCTATATGTCAACATCTTATTACTTTGGGATAGTCGAGCTCATTAAATATTAAATGAGAACCTCTAGAGATCTGGGTGCTTGATATTTTTCCACTTGTCAAGATCTTAGTCAAAAATCACCAAGGAAACTTTAGATTAACCTAGGAATTTTACCAATCTCTATTTTAATGAATGTTTGACATGTAGCATAACCTAGTGAGTCATGGACATGTTATCTTTTAGCAATGATAGCAAGCTGAGTGTCACATTGTGATTAAAGCAAGAAATATACATATAATGGACCCAAAAAAGATTTATTTTAATATATTTTTCATGTTTTGAAATTTATTATGTTGTCAAGGACATAAAAAAGGTGATAAGTGATTGAATATGCAGTCAAAGACATTGCTAAGGCACCAAGTGGTTGGTCTCATAGTCAAGGACATCCAAAAGGTTCTAAGTGGATGACTACATAGTCAAAGACGTAGATAAGAAAAAAAGTGGCTAGTATCACAATCAAGGACATCAAAAAGGTTTCAAATGGTTGGTATAATATTTAATTACATCAAAAATGTGTCAAATGGCTAATTATGTAGCAAGGACATTGAAAAGGTGCTTAATTTATAGTCTCATAATCAAGGACAACAGTAAGGTATGGAGTGGTAGATATCATAATCAAGGACATATATAAGGTATAAATTGATCAATTTCATAGTCATCCAAATGATATAGATGAAAAATAAGTGTGTTCTCTCCACACTCTTTGCACATAATACCTCAATAGAAATCATACCCATCTCAGATTTACTCATTAACTCATATAAGTTAAACCTTGTTGACTCATTATTTATGGCCTAGTATACCTATGAAAACTATTAGGATGAGGTCAACATCATACCTCTCCTCAATGTTCTTTAGTGGCCAAGGAAATTTTGTTATATCTTATATGACATGGATTGAGGAATCTTTTGACAGAATTCTATTTTACTAGTTCATGCCATGATGTCCAAGAGTGGGATCTTATTCCTCTTGCAGACCATACCCATCTCTCCATTATATATACTTATAATAAGTATGTTAAAATGGTCAACTCTATTTACAAACAAACACTATTGAAATAATGTAAAATTTTCTTTTTTGTGTAAATACCTCTGATTTACTTGATAATTTTCCACTTTATTTCAACTCTAATGGATTAACACTAGTTTAGAGGATTGTAATCTATGTTTATTTGTAGAGTTTATATATTATCTAGGATATGATTCTACTATATTAATTAAGTTATGTGATTCTTTTAATTTCATTTGAAAGTTTATGGGACCTATGTGTGATAAATTATTTATCTTTTTCATCTCATTCATCAAAAGGAATCTTGGAATAAAGCATTTACCATTTCCCCTAAAACTCTATCCCTATATGACTAGAGCATGAGACATCATCAAGCTTAACATATAGTGTTAAAATTGTATTTAATCACATTTTCATCTTATAAACATTTGTGCAACCCCTTAGATTGGAATATTTTATTTATACCTTATCCTCCATCTCTTTTGATGTAGTCCCCCAAATATTCCTCAATCTCACTCAACACATCTAACCTAATAGGGGTACTTAGGAGAGAGATATTGTATTGAATAACAACTAGTGCTAGGAAAATGGTGTTATTATCACTGATTAATAAATATTTAATTTAATAACTTAATGTAGTCATCTAAAATGTCATTTGAGTACAATGAGTGTCACTTGAGACCACCATATTCTTAACTTAGCCATAGACCTATATTATGGCCTCTCTTGATCATTTTCTATCTTTGAGTGAGTCCAACATGTTCCCAAATACACCAAAATTAGCACTAAGTCACTCCTTAAGAACCTAGGCACATTATTCACTAGCTCCTACCACTATTAGTGTGTACCTTTGGACACTAAAACATTATGATATTGACATAGGGACTATTTTAATGTCCCTTAGCTCTTTACTCCTCCTAATGATATCATTTTGATCCTCAAAGCAGTCCTAGGGTTAGCCTAGATCTATTTGACATCTTGAAAAGCACTAGAATACTATATACAGACCACTTTTATTCAATTATCCACTAGATGGAAATCATATGGAAATATTCAAAAATAATTATGGAAATCAAGGTCATTGATCCCTATTTTTTCATACTTTTAAATACACACATCTATAGTAGCCCAAAGTTTAGATTACTCAAATTTCTTGTCTCAAGTCAAACTCAAATAATTTAAACCTTCACTTATACTAGCATTTACTTGCACTTGCACCAACACTTATATTGGGATAACTACACCAGTCTTAACCCCCTTTCAAGGTATTAGTATCAAGGAAACACTCAACACATGTGTTCTTAAGGTCATGTCTACCTTACCCTACTAACACCACTATTTTTATTCCTGTTCTCCTCAAATAAACTAATGATCATGGATGCCTATGGTTTGGATTAATTTCAAATAAAACATGGTAATAGATGGTGAAATAACATCTATAAATACAAGCATAGACTCCTGTGTACTAGGCAAAGGTCCACCTAGAATATCATTTTCCCTGCTTGTAAAAGTATACTAACATGGCCTCGAGGACACTATCATTATATGTTATTATCTAGGGGACCACACTATTATACAAGAGGGATTTTTAACCTTAGTTCCTATTCATGACTCCGAGCATATTTTTTACAATAGTTTTTAGCCTATTATTCATCCTTCTTAGTTAATTTGTAGTTAAATAAAACTCTTGAAATTAATTTTCATTTTATAGAGTAATCAGAATAGTCAATTATTGTACAAATCAATGATTTTAATTATTTAATATTTATTCATTGATATATTACTCTAGAAATTTAGCAACCTAGGGTTTTACATTCAATAATTTCTTCAAAGTTAAATCCTTTGGTGAACCTAAATTACTTTGAATAGTAAAAAAACCCTAGTTGTAAATGATGTTAGGGTTTATATCCTTTTATTTTATATGTTCAATAATTAATTTAGAAATATTAGATTTGATTCATTATATTATTTTCACAATCTTTCATATATTTAATTTCATCAAAGTTTTGAAATATATAACTATTTATTTTCTCACTTCATAACCTACATTAGCAGAATTCAATAAACAATTTAATGAGACTGATAAGAGACATTTGTAAGATTTAGTTTTTAAGCATCCTAATATGCAAGATGGCCTTATCTATATTTTTCAAGGAGAGATCTTGAAATCAACTATAGTCAATCCTCTAATCCCACAAATAATAATATTTTTACACCTACTATAGGGGTAAATCAGACTCTATAGTAGCCTACTATAGCTTTCCAAACCTCATTAGCAGAAATACCTCTAGTGCATAATACACATCCTTTTTATTCACATGTATAATTCCTTAGACAAGAGATTAATTATCTATAGAATAAGGTATTAAATATTTAGCTAGGTAATATTGGACCATATTATTCTTTAGACTCTCATATGCTACTACATACACATTTGGCACATCATATAGTGATAACTCATTTTCCATCTATATTTGTAGTACCCAAGCTTACTCTGTATGATATTAAGGGTGACCTAGAGCATCATCTCCACACATTTCACACATCATATTTATAATATGTGCTGAATGATTAGATATTGACTAACTTTTTCCCTTCAATTTTAAAGGAATATGCATTACAATGGTTCTTTGATCTTCCTAATCTATCTATCAAAACATATTATACATTGGTAGATATGTTTTTAGCCCTTTCAATCAATATCAATGGTAAGACTTAATATTCCCAAGTTTCACACCTCAAGTGAATATATAAGGAGCCAATAACTAATTATGTATTGTGATTTAAAAGTATATTACAAAATATGGGTATCCCTGAGGAAAAAAAGAACTCCAAGACATATTAAAGTATAGATTATTACCAACATTAAATGAAGATATAATATTTGTTGTTACTTGGATTTATACCATTTGAGGAGATAAATCATATCTCCTCATCCAAGTGGTATAATTAAAAAACCTCAAGGATATGGGTAGCCTAAGGATGAGGTGAATCTCTAGATAGGGCTAGCTTTGTTGATGTACCGCTTGTATTAAACTACTACACCTATGTTTGTGAGGGAAAAGGGAGAGATAAAAATAAAATAAAACTATCCTAAAAGAAGTGATACATCAAAACACTTGATGAATACTAAATATTTTCATGTTACATATGAGAATAAGGGAATAACTAAACATACACTTTTCTAATATGCATCTTATCACATCAATGTTTCATTATGAGGTTATGGCGAATGTTTAGGCTATGAGGACTAGAAAAGAGGTTTATAATGACACTATTTAATAGGATAACTCACTTAGCCGTTACACTTCATAAAAAAATTTGCATGAGCTGTAAGAAGAAGCTTTCCAACTGCAAAAAGGTAAGAGAATGAGACATGCTAAGGAAACAAGAGTCATCAATAATCAATAACAATCATCTAAGTAAAACACACTATGAAAATTCATGGAAGAGGTAAAATTAAGTAGTATTTATTGATACATGGTATGAAAATGAGTATGGCTTCACCATACTCACATGCAGTATAGTTTACAAAGGCCAAAATGGCTAGTTCTTATAGAAATTGAGAGAGAAGTGAGAAAGGAGAAGTCTAACTATCACAAGGACACTTTTCATGCTGAGAGCATGAGTTAATTATGAATAAAAAGAGGTTTTTAAATATACCATGTAAGGTATAAAGATACAAGTGGCTTTCCAAGTCATGAAACTTGTGAAAATTGGTGTGGAATTCCCTTTGTTAGCTTAGAAAACTACCTTCATGATTTAGCCCTATCTGAACATCCTAAAAATAACTAGGGATAGGTATTATGATTTTAATTAGAGGTAAGGATTTATAAATTCCTCTCCATGCATTTTTTTTAATCCCAGTCATTTGGAATATTCCCAAAATGAGTTATCACCATCTCTAGTTTAAGAAACTACCTTTTCTATCACCCCTCACACTTTACCTCCAAAAAGGCATTAATTTTCCATGAAAATTAATAAAATAGAGTTTATGAAACTTTTAAAAACCTTAAATTTCCTTTGAGGTAGTAGCCACACCTTAAAAAGACTACCACTTGAATTTTTCACCCTTCTCACTATCATGTTTACTATGTCAGTTTTGAATGGCTAAGATGAGATCTATTATTTGAACACATATGATTTTTTATGAAGTATTAAACTTATATGAAGGGTTTTAAAATGTCATAATACTTCTCCCAAAGATGGTTTCATTTTCATATTCCTCCTAGAACTTGTAAAACACACAAAATTATAAAAAATACCTTATTTTGAACCTCGTCCTTAAAATTATATATAGAATAAAAGTATAATGAGTATCTTGAGATAATCCTCTATAATTTTCAAACATAATTATAGTAAAACTAAGCCATTTGGGTAGCTTCTCAATTTCATTTCCTTAATCAAGTCACTTTTAAGGATTTGTAGTGTTTTAGGTCAATTTTATCCTTAAGCTTTGATCATAAATCCTTGAAATTAGAGCTAAAAAAATTACACAAACATGATTACAATTAATCCTTATAAACTTTTTTAATTCCTTTTTCCTCTATGCACATCCTCAAAGAAGATATGAATATTCAAAACTAGCCTATCGAGCTTGCTACTCCATTTCCTATCAGTCTGAGGTTTCCTTTGGGAAAAATGGATTCCTTGAGGTTTATAATGCACTAAAAAATATTTAAAACATTTTTTATGATCCGAAAAACATTTCATATCCCATTATAATCCACTCCTAAATCTAGAATTGAAGTTGACCCCCCATTTGGATATAACCATGCCTAATAGGCTTGCCTATAACTTTATGGTTCTAGAACTCCAAGATGGGATTACTCATTTTTGGGTTTGTTTATAGTTATTGAATATATGTGTTTCAAATTACCAATTCACTCTCCAAACATATAATTAATCCTTCTCATCTCTTCTTCTTATTCACCAACTAGGCCTAATGGGAGTTTATTTGGTTGAGTTATGTGCAAGAGAGTTTTGACCATTTTGAGAGGTCATAACTTGTATTTTTGTTTACCAGCACCCATTAACCTTCAATAAACCTCAAAATATGTTCCTTAATATATCCAAATACTCTTATTAGGTTCTGTACTCATTTTGGCATCATTTGTTTATCTTGTCAAAGCTCTGATTTTCTTAACTAACTAACATTTGAGATAGAATAGTGAGGTATATACCTCTATTCCAATGAAAAGTTAAGGTTTTATAATTTTTAATAGGTAATAATTAATATTTTTACAAAATTAATAAGTTATATTCATCCATTTAAGCACTTAACCATTTAAATCTCTTCAAACAAAGTCTAAAACATGACTATTTTTTACAATCTCTCACTTTCACCTAAGAATGAATCCTCAAGGATAAATCCAATGTGATTATGTTCCTTAAAAAATTTATAAATATTTAATTAATTATAAATAATATTTAAACTCATCATAAACCCCTCTTCTTCCTTAAGCTTTTCATTCTTACTAATTGAGCAACATAGGTTTCTTGATGTAACTGTACGGACTATCACCCTATGAAGTTTGAGCCTGAGGTACCAATTAAACATTTAATGTTATATTAGACTATTTAAACACTATAAAATTTTTCATTAGACATTTAATAACTATTTCAAATCCTCCTTTTAATCTTCCTAATCATATTCATCTCTTTACCTTTAACAAGACTGAACAGTCAACTATAGGTGCATATAGGGCATTAAGAGGTATATATAAGATTTTTCACATTACCAAGAGATTATGGGGATAATAATTGTAATAATTAAATTTATAATATATATATATATATATATATATATATATATATATATATATATATATATATATATATATATATATATATATATATATAATCATTTAAACCCTCCCTTATCCTTTTACATACACCTTGAGCTCAAAAAACTAAATACTCTCTCTTGACTGTGATACCCTGCCTGTTTGATTTATGTAGGTGAATATAAACCTAATTGGAATTTCATCATGATATGTAAAATTCCTCAAAAAATTAATGTTAAATATAATTTTATAATACCAATTTTAACTTTTTATAATCTAAATCCTCACTAAAACACCATGCCTAGGTCACTATCTCCTTACTCAATTATAGGTGCACATTTAAAAGGAAGGGACACCTATAGGTGTGTTTAGGGAAACAAAACACAAAATATCATCCCTTGAAATGAAACTTAGGTCATGAAATATATATTAAAAAATTTAATACTTATTCAATAAGGAAAAAAAAAAAAATCAACTTTGAGTTGGAAGGTTTCTTTGGAGCTCTAAACTGTAGATGTCACTACCTGAAAATAGTGCATGAAAGTGCACTTTTAG
Organism: Torreya grandis; assembly: GCA_037957365.1. Lineage (NCBI taxonomy): Eukaryota > Viridiplantae > Streptophyta > Pinopsida > Cupressales > Taxaceae > Torreya > Torreya grandis. The sequence goes on along the minus strand of JARHVA010007198.1, from coordinate 398,749 downwards.
GCTTCCCAAAAACAAATTTCAACTGATCAACTACCCTCAAAATTTTTTATAAATATTTTATTATGTAGGGAATATAATTATAGTTCATTTTTATGCATTAAATCCTTTATTAATCCTATTAAAAAATATCAACAGAACATCAAGGAACTCTATTTTCATGTTTTAGGGACAAGGGGCCTGAACACTATCATATGAATCTTTGATCATGGTTTTTAACTTCCATTTACCAATACACACCTAAAATAGGTTTGAAATATATATATATATATATATATATATATATATATATATATATATATATATATATATATATATATATATATATATATATATAAAACACCTTTGAGTCTCTGTTAAGCCACACATAAGTGGATGTTCTCATGTACAAGTAGTAATGTGAGTTTTAGGTAGTTCACATTGCCTAGACCATGAAATGAGTTTTATGCCTATCCTAGAACCTCCAAATTCATATTCACGATATCATGGATATGAATGAAGTATCAATACCTCCCTTTAAATGTGAATTTATCTATGAGAGCACATATAGGTGCAATTCTATGGCAAACTAAGTATGCAGGTGATTGTGTTGACTAGGATAATCCATATTGTACCAAGTGGAAGAATTATAGTTGATTATATATATTATTTGAATTTTTTAAACATATAAATACCATAATTATGGATCCATGTATTTTTTTAAGGCCTTAACCCAAATCACTAAGTTTACTATGCATGATAGTCAAGAAACCAACTGGTTGCATGGTGCTTTGTGACTGCAAATCATAGAATGTTGCTTTAGAAGTGAGATTTATAGGATAAATGAATCAAGATAGTATTTATAAAATTTCAATTAATAAATAACAACCCTCTATAACCATTATCAAAACATGCATATCATGTAAATAATGGGAAACTACCTATTAGATTCAAAGAGACCAATTTGCAAACCTGAGATGATTTGCTCATCAGAAAAGCTTGAAACATGAAACCAGGCATTAAATTTTTTTTATAAGAGATCCAAAATCCTTTGGATTCAACATGAATAATTTTTTTGTATGTAATTATCAAAAATGGAGCAAAACCTATATGGTGCAAAAAATAGTGAGCAAAAAAACATAGTCAACTTGTAAAATATGGTTCATAAAACATGGTTGACAAATATTATAAATATTTTTATTTAAATGTATCTCTCTAATTTTAATACTACCTCCCAAAGGTTTTTCACCTAAAACCTCTTTAATTGTCTATACCAAGCATAAACATATTGATCACTTCTATGTGTTTAGAAAGGCAAATAAGGAGAAGAATAGTTTTATCTCAAAAATGACACTTATAGAGCATGTAAATTATGTAAATTAACCTAAGGAATATTAATATATATTCCATGACCTTATCCCAATTTTCACCTTCCATCATGGGCCGTACAAGTGTTAAACTCCCTCTTTATAATTGGTTTCTTGACCTTAAGTTAGATAACCTAAAATATTTAGATGGGTCTGACATTTATGATAGGGAATCTAAATTATTGGACATTTTAAAGGAAATTATAAGACATGGGCACCTTGGAAAACATTCCACTTACATTTATGATTGCTAAAATGATTTTAAAAGACATAAGGATTAATATGACTAAGACCTAGGATAATATAACATTAAATGACATCAAAAGGCCTATAATATACCCAATGACAAAATATTAGACCTATACAAACACATAAAACTCATGTTTTTACCTATAGGGGTCCTAATTTGACCTACAAGGTTAAATTTGGTCAAAAAATTGGTGACTCATAGGGGTAGTATGTCTACTATACTAAGTAGATCAGTAGCTTTATCCTATCCATGGGCTAATGAGTCATCTAATGTTTGAGACAAACAAGAAGACCTAACAATTTAAAATAAGATTTAATCAAGAAAATAATAATGACTACCTTAAACACACAAAACAAAAGCAAACATACATGTGCTTCATGAGCACTTATGGTTCACACATATTAAACTAAATAAACAAACTAAAACACTAACCAACTTGAGCTAAAAATTCCCTCATATATCAAAGGGTAAGTTTGAAACCATTATTTCTTAATTACATGAAGTAATGAATGAGACATATAGTCTTTTGATCCTTGACATTGATTCATCTAGCTTTTTTTTTATGTTTGCCAGTTTCATTGGTATGATGTTCAATGAGAACCAAGAAATTCCAAATAGGTTAGTTATGGAAATTAACTCTTATTTCATCCAAATATCCTCAAATTTTTCATATGTATCCTTAATTACAACCTCTAATGGTGGTTTAACAAGGCATACCCTTTTTATTTCCATAGTGCTTTCAATAAGATTGGGTTTCTTCTCAGCTACAAGTTCTTCTAGCTCATTAAGGAGATTTGAATATTCTACCCAATATTGGTAGTTATCCTCCATGTAATACTTTTTATTCACCTCATCATGTACATGACCCTCAACTTGTCAAATCTCTTTAAGCTCTTGAAAGAACTTCATTTACAGTTGTCAATCATCTTTGTCATTTTTATCATCTAGAACCACTACCTATTCAATCTTCTCTTCTTAATCTATAAGGTCATAAATTTGGTGTTATTCAAGATCCAATTCATCTAAGTTTGGTTCAAAATTATGCTAAGGTATTGGGTCATCTTCAAGAACAAAAACTTCCACCTTGGTCTCAAGAGATTTTTTAGGACTGTAACCTCTTTAGGGATGACTTGAAATTGTTCTCCATCCTTAATAGAACATTTATATTCATGATTGAGATTATTATACAAAACATTTTCATCATATGTAGAGTCTTTTTAAATTACATTCCTCTTCATGTGTTTCTCACAGTCCTCATATATAGATGTAAAAGAGTCTTAAACATGTTTCTTTTTATACAAGAAGGTAGAATTACACTTGTGATGACTAAAAGGAGTCTCTATACCGATTTAATCTTCTTCAAATTTTAGGACCTATTAAGGGATCTCAAGTTAAATATTAAATATCAAAACCTAAATTTTCTTCTTAAGATCTGAAAGATCATCCATCTCCTTCTTCTTAGTGATGTCAATACTAGGCATCTTGAAATCAGGTGACTTAGCCCAAAGAGGCTACAAAGGAGGTATTTTTTATTCAAGCAAGAGTTATGAATTCTTATAAATCAAGTACTCTTCTTTAGGTTACCACACCATTGATCCATCAAGGTATAGAGTGATAGGGTGAGGACAAGATGAACTAGTTGGTGGAGGTGGAACATAGAACTCAAAATTAAATTGAGATTGAAATGTAGGGGATTATTTTGGAGGCTCTTCAGAAAGAAGATGCAAATCTTGGGATAAAAAATATTGATTTTTTTACTTAAATTTTACAATAAATTAATTTACATCTGATTTATATTTAACACTCTCTTTAGGGAGGTTAAATGGGGTGTTTTTCGTAATAGGATCTTCTTTTGGGTCTAAACCTTCCATCACACCTTGACTCGAGAATTTAATTCTCAACTCTAACTCTTTAATCTACTTGGATAGGTTCTCTTGGAAAAACATATCTTGAAGTTTATAGACATCATCATAAGGATAATTAGTACAAGAGGGCTGATATGGAAGATAATATGTTTCCTGAGGAAGGGTGGGAGGGACTTGCATAATATCAAGTTCTTTCTCAACTTCACACTCTTTTCAAGACTTCTCTCCTTTTTCTTTTCCCATAATTCAAATATCTTATTACATCTTATGATGTTAGTATTAGGAATCTCTTCTTGAGATGGTGATTCAATTTTAGGATTTGATGAAGTGTTCAAGAAACTTGGGATATTCTTAGTCTTGGATTCTCCACCTTGTCTCTAACTTGGAATCTCATATCTAGAAGACTCTTCTTGAGGTGAGAATGTAATGGGAGAGGGAAATAAATTATTAAATTCCACATAATTTGATGATTATATGGAATTTTTCATCTTCATATTATCCAAATCAATTTTCCTATCAAGATTTGACTCAAAAATAAGGTTTCTCTTTCTAGCTCTCTCTTCCAATTGATTGGGAAAAAGATGACTTTGACAAGCTTGATTGGGCTCATGTGTAGGATTCAAGTAAGACTAATATAAGTATTGGGGATGTGGATATTAATTTTGATAGGTATGGTAAGGCTAATTTTCATGAATTCTTAAAATATCCTCTAATGATCAAATAAGGCCACTCACATCTAGCATCTCACTTGTAAACCTTTACCAATTGGCTCTCTCAATAGGTGCCCACTCTTTTTTAAATAGATCTAATGAATCTCTCACCTTGTGAATAAAATTAATAGGAATATATTAACCATGTACCCTTATTATGTGAATATTTACCATGTACTTATCATAGCCCAGGATTTTTTTATTTAAAATTATAATGCACTGATTAGAGGAGTGATTAGATTGACTAGGTGGAGCAAGATATTAAAGAAGTTGGTTATAGGGTTGATAAAATTCATGGATAGGTTGATAAAGGTTATATTGGAGTTGATAATAACCATAATGGATCTGGTAAGGATCATGATAAGAATGATAAGGGATGTCATAAGCTTCCTATACCTCACCAACTAATGTAAAATAATACTGAACACCAAAGTCAACCATGGAACTTCATTAGGAAGCAAGAACATAGGGAATGACTATCAATGATATTCAAAATGAATATTTGGGCTACATGACTAGTTTATGTAACTTTGGATTTGCCATTGATGGTTACATAGATGCTTCTAAATGATGATGTGTTGAAAGACAACACAAAAAATAATTGAAATTCTTAAACTAAGAGTCCCACCAGATATGCCAAAACCTATTGTCACTTGGATTTTCACCCTTTGAGGATATAATTTATCTTTCCTCATCTAAGTGACATAATTGAAACACATATATGTTTTTGATAGCCTAAGGATAAGGTGAATCTCTAGATAGGGATAACTCCCTTAATATATCACTTGTAGAAAACTATTACACATATGTTTATGAGGGAAACAGTAGAGAGAAAATTGAAAAAAAAAACTATCTTATAAGAGGTGATACGCCAAAATAGTTGATGAATACCAACCAGATGCATGTTACACATGAGAACAAGGGACTAACCAAACATACACTTCTCCAATCTACATCTTCTCACATCAATGTTTCATTATGAGGTTATGGTGAATGTTTAGGCTAGGAAGAATAGATAAGAGGTCTATAATGACACTATTTAATAGGCTATCTGAATCAATCTTAACACTTCTTAGAACACTTGACATGACCTACAAGAAGAAAATTTCCAACTATAAATAGGTGAGAAAATGAGACAACATGCTAAGGAAATAAGAGTCATCACTAAGAAATATCAATGATCTAAATAAAACATACTATGAATAGTCATGGAATAGGTAAAAATAAGTAGAATTTATTGATCTATTTTGTGCAAATGATCAGGGCTTTACCATTCTCAGGTAGAGCATAGTTTATAAAGGCTAAAATGGTAGTTCTTAAAAAACATGAGAAAGCAGTGAGAAAAGATAAGTCCAAATGTCATACGCATACTTGTAATGCTGAGAGAATGAGTTACTTGTGCATGAAAGGTTAGAAGAGACAAGTGGCTTTCTCAGGCATGAAATTCATGAAAAGTGGTGTGAAATTACCTTTGCTACCTCAAACAACTACCTTCATTATTTATCCCTATTTAAACATCCCAAAAATATCTAGGGATAGGTATCATTATTTTAGTGAGAAGGAAGGATATCAAATATGCCTCTCCATGTATTGGTTGTAGTCCTAGTCATTTGGAATGCACCCAAAATGAGTTATCACCATATGTAGTTTAAGAAAATCCCTTTTATATCACCCCTTGCATTTGGCCTCCAAAAGGGAATTAATTTTCCATGGAATTAAATACAAGGGAGTTTATGACACTTTTCAAGACCCTCCATGGCATTATATGTAATAGTCACACCTTAAAAAGACTCCCATTTGAAGTTTTCAACCTTCTCACTATCATGTTCATTATGCCAATTTTGGCTAGCTAAGATGAGAGCTATTTTTTGAACACTTATGAGTTGATATAAAGTATTAAATGAACATGAGTGGATATCACAAGTCTAATTCCTTCTCCCAAATTTGGTTTCATCTTTAGACCCCTCTAAGAACCTACAAAACACATAAAATTGTCAAAAATATCCTATTTTGAACCTCATCTGTATAATTCCATACAACCCAAAAGTATATGGAGTATCTTGAGAGAGTCCTATGCATGTTTTAAACATAATTATTGTCAAAATATTCCATTTTTGTAGTATTTAAACTTCATTTCCTTCATTGGGTCACTCCCAAGGGTTTAGAAGGGTTTTAGGTCCCTTTTGTCCTTAAGATTTGTTCATAAAGTCCTAAAATTAAAAATAACAAAAAATTACACAAAAACTATGTTAAGGACCCCTAATAATCTCTATAAATTACTTTAGTCTCCATGCAGATCCTCATAAAATATATAAACATTCAAATATAGATTATCAAGCTTGCTTCTCCATTTCCTACAGGTTTGAGGTTGCCTTTGGGCCAAAATGGATTCGTTGTGGTTTTTAATGCACTAAAAAATATTTAAAACCTCTATTATTATCTCTAAAAAATTTCCTACCCCATTTTAATCCAATCCTAATGCTATAATTGAAGTTGATCCTCCATTTTGATTATAAGCCTAACCATGCCTAATAGGCTTGCCTAAAACATTGAGGGTCTAAAAATCCAATATGGGATCCATAATTCTTATGTTTTTTCTCATGATTCACTATATTTTTTTCAACTTACCAAGTCACCATAAAACCTTCCAATTACTCTTTCTCATCTCTTCTTCTCATTAACCAACTAGGCCTAGTGGGAGTTTGTTTGGTTGAGCTATGTGCAACAAAGTTTTGACCATTTTGAGATTTCAAAACTTGTGTGAGTGTTTCCTCACATAAATTAACCTTAAATAAACCTCATAATATGTTCCTTGATGTCTAAAAGTCATCCTATTAGGTCCTTTACTCATTTTGGCATCATTTGCTTGTCTTGCCAAAGCTTTAATTTTTTTGACTGACTGACCTCTGAAACAAAAAAATGAGGTGTATACCTCATTTAAAAGGAAAAATTAAGGTTTTATAAGTTTTAATAGGTAATAATTAATGTTTTTACCAAATTAATAAGTGATATTAATCCATTTAGGCACTTAACCATCTGAATCTCTCCAAAAAACCTCTAAAATAGGACTATTTTTTGCATTCTCTCACATTCACCTAAGAATGACTCTTCAAGGCTAAATATAATGTGATTATGTTAATTAAAAAAGTTATAAATATTAAAATAATTATAAATAATCTTTAAATTCATCAAAAATCCCTCTTCTCCTTTATGCTCTTCATTCTTACCAATTGAGCAACATAAGTCTCTTAATGCAACTGTATGGACTATCACCCTATGAAGTCTAAACCTGAGACACAAATTCAACATTTTATGTTTTATTAGAGTGTGTGAACACTATAACACACTTATTAATAGATTTAAAAACTATTTTTTATCCTCCTTAGAATCTTCCTAAGCATATTCATCTCTTTACCTTCATCAAGACTGAACACTCAACTGTAGGTGTATATAGGGCCTTAAGAGGTCTATGTATGCTTGTTTCACATTTCAAAGATATTATTTGGATAATAATTGTCCTAATGAAAGTTATCATAGGTATTTTTAATAATTTAAACTCTCCCTTAACATTTTACATGCACCTTGAGCTCACAAAACTGAATACTCTATCTTGATTGTGATACCCTACCTATTTGATTCTTATAGGCGCATATAAACATAATTGGAATTTTGTCATGATATATATAGGCCCTCCTTGAAAAATTAAATTACATAAAATTTTATCATACCTATCTTTACTTTTTATCATGTAAATCATCACTAAAACACCATGCCCAGGTCACTCTCTACCTGCTCAGTTGTAAGTGTACATTTTCAGAGGAAGGGACACATATAGGTGTGTTTGGGGAACCAAAATACAAAATAAAATCTCCTAAAATGAACCTAATTTCATGAAATATATATTATACCATGTAATACTTATTAAATCATGAATTTTTTTTAAAATTTAAACTTGAGGTGGAAGGTTTCTTTGGAGCTCCAAACTGTAGATGTCACTGCCTAAAAATAGTGCATGAAAATGCACTTTTAGGCTTCCAAAAAATCAATTTCAACTGATCACCTATCCTCAAAAAATTTATAACTATTTTATTATGTATGGTTTATAATTCCATGTCATTTGGATGACTTAAACCCTTTATTACCCTTATTACAAAATATCAACAAAACATCAAGGAGCTTTATTTTCATGTTTTACGGACAAGGGGCCTTAACACTGTCATTTGAATCTTTGATCATGGTTTTCAAATTAAATTTACTAATCCACACCTAAAATAATTCTTAAATTCTATATATATCATTTTTTTACTTTAATAATAGTTTATCCTCATGATCCAACACTCCTCATGACACATTTGACTCTCTTTTAAGCCACCTATAGGTAGATGTTCTCATGTACAAGAAGTAATGTGAGTTTCAAGTAGTACAAAATGCCTTGACCATAAAATGAGTTTTATGACTATCCTAACATATCCAAATTCATATTAATACTATTAATAGTATTAAACAAGAATCAATACCTCCTTTTCAAGATGAATTCATTCATGAAAGCACCTATAGGTGCAATTCTATGGTAGACTAAGTATGTAGGTGACTGTGTTGACTGGGATAGTCCATTTTTTACCAATTTAAATACTTTTAATTGATTATATATTGTATTATAATGTTTTAAATCTCTCAATACCATACTTATTGATCTATGGATGTGTTGAAGGACTTCACACATCTCACTAAGTTGAGTATGTATGACAGTCAGAGAACTAACTGATTGCATGGTGCTTTGTGACTATAACTCATAAAATTTTGTTTTATAAGTGTAATTTAGAGGATAAATGAATAAAAACACCATTTATAAAATTTAAATTAATTTATTTCAACCCTCTATAACCATTATCAATACATTAAGATCCTAGAAATGATGAATAGTTGCCTGATAGCATTAAAGAGACCAATCTACAAACTTGAGATCATTTTCTGATCAAAACATCTTGAAAAATGAAACCAATAATGAATAAAATCTTAGAAGAGATCCAACATATTTTTTATTCAACATCACCAACTATTTTATTCAAAATTTTCCAAATTAGATAAAAACCTATAGGATGTAGGAAATAGTGACCAAAAAAATGTAATTAGCTTATAAAGGTTGGTTCATAAATCATGGTTAACCAATATGAAAAATATTATTATTTAAATGGATATTTATAAGTTTACTACCTCCACCCAAATTTGTTTTACCTAAAACCTCTTCAACTGTCTGTACCAAGCATAAACCTGCTAATGACTTCTATGTGTCTAAAAAGGTAAATAAGGAGCAGAATGGTTTTAGCTCAAAAATTAAAATTATAGGGAGTTTAAAGTGTGTAAATTATTTTTAATAATATTAATATACATTCCATGACATTATCCCATGTTTCACCTTTCCTCATGGGTTGTAGAAGTACCAAACTCCTTTTTTCAATTGGTTTCTTGATCTTTAGTTAGATAAACTACAAGATTCAAATGGGTATAACATTCGTTATAGGTAATCTAACTTATTTAATGTTTAAAATAAAGTTAGGACATGTGGAAACCTTGGAAACCATGCCACTTACATTTATGACCCCTAAAATGACTTTAAAATACAAGGATTAATATGACTAAGACCAAGGATAATATAGAATTAAATGACATAAAAAGGCCTATAATATACCCCATCAAAAAAAATTAAATCTCTAAAAACACATAAAACCCAATTTTTTACCTATAGGGTCCCCAATTAGACTTATAGGGTTAAATTTGATCAACACCATTCAAAAAAATACATCATTCACATATCTATGACTTACAGTAAAAGAATGGGAAGTCAAGCTTCCCTCCATTAGAAAATTAAAGTACAAAACTAGATCAAATTAAACTAATAATATTTCCAATAATCCTCCATGTAAGGTGAGGCCCACTAACAATAATAATGATCAAAATACAATGGCTAACTTAGTTTCAGAGCTAGTTCCTTGCATGGTTTTATCATCTCCTCTAAGGAGACCTTTCATAAATATTCCTAAATTGCCATCCCATTTTCTCCATCAAATCTTGGAGGGAAACACCATATCTCTCCCTCCCATCAAAGAGGTTGATATGAATTATAAGGTGAAACCCACTAAAATCAATAATGATCAAAAGACAATGGTTAATGTAGTTTTAGAGCTAGCTCCTCGCATGGTTTTATCATCTCCTCCAAAGATACCTTTCATAAATATTCCTAAATTTCCAACACATATTCTCAAAAAAATATTTGATGGAAACATCATATCTCTCCCTCTCATCAAAGAGTTTTATATGAATAGGCCTCTTCTTATAGTTGTTATTCCAATGCATTTTATGACTATCACAAGACACCAGGCCATACTATAGTATAGATGCATTAGATTGGGACATAATATACAAGATTTGGTAGATGCTAATATCATTAATGTCATCACTCCTAGATATGTTTCTAGAGAACAACCAATGGAAGCAAAATCATTGATGAAAAATTAGATCCATTTCTAAATCATAAAACTAATGAGATAATATGCACTTCATGTCTTCATTATACTTATCAAGAACATCCACCACCACCATCTTCCCATACTCATATGATGGACACACCCTCTAAATAATATCATTGGTGTGTATAATGCTACAGTGTTATCTATACCTCTCATCATGTTATCAAAGTAAGAGATCATCAATTATGACTCAAATTATATGCACTCTTTATATGAGATTACATCGATCATCGTCTTAATTAGAGTTTCATAATTGACAATGAGTCAAGAATTAATATCTATACTATTACACTTCTATAACACTTGGGTTATTTAGAGTAGGATATTTTTTAGACATACAATTATTCATGGATTCAATGGCCAGGTTTAGAGATCCATCAATGAAATAGTACTTCCATTATAGGTTGGTCTTGCACACATGGCCATAATATTCTTAGTGGTTCCTAGTGCCAACAAATTTGACAAGTTATTAGGTAGGCTTTGGATATAATAGCTTCAAACCATTTCATCCACTATACATAGATGTATTAAATATATACATGCTAATCAAGTGGTTATAGTTGAGGGCCTTTGATATTAGTATCCTTTTCCCATTCCATATCCACTTACACAATAGATACCAATTACAACTCTGAGCATAACTTCTACTAGCACACCTCTGATATTAGTTGAGCTACTAGTATAGGTGAGGTCTAATCCTATAGCATTACCATGTATACATACTCTCCCATAAATACCTATATTAGAGAGACCCATACATTAGATATATGTTGTGGAATATAGAAAGTTTATATCAACCCCATTACCATATAGGTCGGTGTTATATTATAGAATACCCATGATAGTCATAACTTCTTATACTAGATGGGTCCCTTAGAAACCCATAGTTCACATGCCTATTTATTTAGGTCCATCATTTCATATCCCCATTTCATTATAAATTTCATCTAGAGATTACTCAATACATATGATTAATATATCTTAGATACCTCTTAACATAGAATAGGTGGTCACCCTTTCTTTATTTGATATAGGACACCTTGATATTGAATGTCTTGCGAGACTCATTAGTTAGTATGTTTCACTCTTCTTGTACATAGTTTATCTTACCTTGATCCTTGTATACAATTTCATTTTAATGTTATTTATACATATATTATACTTAGAAAACACAAAAAAAATATAATATGTTCTAAAAAACAAAAAACATTCAAATATTTGCTTGGAAAATATACATTTTAGATTGTATGCATTTACATGTTTATGTTCCTTATATTTTTATAGGTACTACATATTAGTCAATCCTATCATACATACATGTTTCACTTATTCTCTTTGAGTGTTTTTTAGATCATTATATTATATAGGTTATCTACATAGATCTAAATTTACTATTATCTACCTAGTGGGGGCATCATATGCACAACTTTTAGTTTGCCAAATTAGATATTTATATACTTCATATCATAGATTTAGAATTTAATCTATTTTTATATTAATCATCTTGTATTGCACATATTTTTTACCGATTACTACTACTATAGATTTAGCTTATATACATTTTTGCTCTTATATTGCATGTTCATGCATACTTTCATTTTTAGCTTTCCTAGTTTAGATTTGATTATGTCTCTTTAATTCTACATCTATTCAAGATCATCTAAATATGCCATTATTCTATAGATATAAGACACTTATTTCATTGTGTGTTAGCTTTGGACATGTTCCCATGTTATTGTGTGTGCTTATTGATTATGTATGCAAATATTTGAACATATCCTTCCATGTACATCTAGGCCAACATTTCTTGTTATATGCATATTTGGACATTTTAACTTGTCCTTGTATGTTTTCTCTTTCTCAAACTTAGTGGCATGTACCCGTGTCCCTTGTATTGTGTCCCCTTGGCTACTTTTCATGCCTCACATGTTTATATGTATGATTTCATGTGTGTTTCATGGCCATGACACTTGTCTCTTTTTTTTTACACCAACATCCACTTTGTGATGTCATGAGGGACTTGATGCATCTCCCCTTCCTCCTTGGGTGTCTGGATAGACATCATGCCACATCCCATTAGTTAATTAGATTATACTTAGATTTGTTGTTTATATACATGATTAAATTATTCTATCTATATTAACAACCATGTTAATTCTAGATCTGACATACATAATACATTACCAACTTAGGCTCATATTATTTTACATATTGATTTCATGTATACATGTTACATTGATTTATCATGTATATATCATATGTTTTTAGTATAACAAACAAGATGTATAGATTTTATTATGAGGATAATTATTATAGAGTTTCAATGATTCCCATAAAAAAGGGGAGAATTCATAGAGGTTTATCACAAAGATCAGGCCATCTTAATGCACTCAAAACATAATTTTTATCATGTAAACACAAATTATAGAACCCAAATTCAAGAAAACATGGTGAATTATAGTCACATATAGATCAATCTTTTTCTAGACATAAATAGTATAATTGGTCAATAGAACAACACAGAGGACACTAACACAATATACTAATATCCAAGGGACTGTGCTATTATTTGATAGCCCTAAAAATAGAAAATTCTATAACTGCTAGAAAAGTATAGTTGGTATAGTCTAAGTTTACATGGTATCAATCATTAATTATTAGATATGCTCAGTTTATGCTTAGTTTTCACATATATTACATAGGTTTTATTCATATTGGGGTAATCATGAATGGAATTATCACTCATATTTTGATTTTAGATACTAAGACACAATTTTTTATGATTTATTATAGAATCCATATGCACAAATATCAAATTTTAGGGAATTTGTACAACACATTATTCCCATATGTTTAGCTTTACACCATTACCCTTAGATGGAATGGTATCTTCATGTCATTCTCCATATTGTTACTCTAGAAACCATTTTCACCATGTTCACATCATATTGATAAACTGTGCAATCTATAGTGATTAACATTAACGAGTAGTACCTAAGTGGCCCTTGAACCATTTTTTATGTTCCATAGTTTTTGAGTAGCCCAAAATCCATCCTATACAATTTTAGTTACATAAAAAATATTCATTTACATTATGAAAATTTAGTTTTAGATTCATCTACTACACATGGGTAGGAAATAATGGATTCATATCCTACTTAAATTCTATATCCACCTACATAGAGGGTTAGATAAGACATCAGTCCAATCCAAGTTATTCACAAATTATGATCCACTAAGAAGGGGTAGACAATAATGGATTCAAGGCCATCTTGAGGTATTGAGCCACCCACACATGAAGATTAAGTAAAAAATAAACTTAGTCCAAGATATTCATGATTTGATCTCCAACTACACAAACATACGATGTCACTAGGTTTTAGCATTAGTTCATGTACGCAACAAGGTGTATTCATCTCTTTTATCTTTCTCTCATCTCTTTAATTATGCCTTTTATTTTGATTTTTATTAAGGAATGACTATTTCACATTTATTTTTTAGGATACATAATGGAGTAAACTTCATACACTCAAACCCAAATTCATAGGTTTTGTTACATAGGTATGTCTAGATATCTTTCTTTTCCTTTATCCTAGTCATTTTTCTTTGTTTTTGTATGCACCTATATTCACTCACTATTTTTATCATCACCAATATTATTACTATTTGGAATTAACATAACTAATTTCATCAAATGATCACTAAACTCATCTAATTTTATCTAAATCATCCTTACTAATCCTCCTAATCATTTATCTAACATCCCCCTTCATTCTTATTTCATCCATTAACCTTATTCCTATCCCAATTACTCATTAATCTATGCAATCCCATATTATCTACTAACTAATCCCACTTATCCATTATTTGAGAATGTAAAATTCCCATGACCCACTTATTTACATACTACTAGGTTTTCCTACAAGCCTAACCCATAGATTCTCTACAAACCCTAATAAACTATCAAATCACTCATTAGTCATCATTAACCCCTCTTAATGGATTCTATATTTCTCCAATTCTATAATCCTTTCCATCTTAGGCCCTCCTCTCTATAAGACTCTATTTTAGAGAATTCCAAGAATACTTTTATTCCTTAGATAATCCTCCACCATTGATCCTCTTAACACAAATTTGAATAATGACCATTGTGTTAGAGGTAAAATTACTAATAAGGGGGATTAATAAATTATCCTAGATATTTCAATTTCAATTTTAGTCCCTTTCAAACTATTACAAAATCAACATATATAAACTTGATCAAGAAACATTAACAAGAGAGCTCATTCATTCAATGCATACACAAGATCAAACACAAAACACATAGTTCATATGGGAAACCCTCATGGGGAATAAAACCCAATCTCAAGAATATAACACAAATGGAATACTATACTATAATAAGTTACAAATGAAAGACTGATTAACTCCTTTAGACTAGCAAACCTTGATCATGTCCTCTTAACTAATAGTATTTAGTGAGACACCTATTTTACAAGGAACACCTACCCCTAATATGATCAACTCCTTTAGAACACCTTCCATTAGTAAAACACATATGTACCCATAACAAATACCAACTCCTTTAGGCCCTCCTTTTATGAGAACAACTACACTTTCAACACCTGATGATGATGGATCTCTAAATATCACTCATCTCACCTTTCAGCAATAAATCTATCACCCAACACACCCTATTAGATAAATCACACTACATACTTGAACCAACATGAAAATATGAATTAGGACACATCACATATCCCAACAAACCCCACTCTTCAAATATACACACTCAAAGTATCCTTCATAACAACAAATCTATCACAACTTCAGAAACATGACTACATGATCATAAACATAGTCCTCACACTAATCTGCATCTTAGATCAACCACCAAGCTCACATAAACATCAAAACTTAAACATCCTTTTTGATCACTTTAGACCTCTTTATTCATGCTCAACCTACAAGAACACTATTTTGACCTTGAAAACATGACCTATAGGTCATACACATAGCCCTTAATCTACTCTGATTCTTAACCCATCCATTGGGATATTTACCCCTCCTTCACTCCAGAATTCACACACACAAGCCTCTCTTAAAAAACCTCTTGATAATACTCACTCATTCTACCTTTTATAGGCTTATTAGGTCTAATGACCTATGTGGTAATTTTCGTCACCTTACTTAGACTAGCATGGTTGATCATCTTCACTCTCTACTAATCCTTACTGACATGTACCTTCTCTTTCAAAGTTTATCTCCTTTTCTTGTCTCCACACTCACACTCCCTCTTTTAAGTCTTACATGTGTCTCACTTATAAAGTTTATAACCCAACACATTTATTTTAACTATATATAGATAAATCATTTATTATCAAGTCCATTAATAATCCTTGTTGGCCACATTACATGCTTTCATCCTTAAGGCATCTCACATGGGTCACACTTAATCACAATCCCCTTTAAAATAGGAACTTTTAGATCCTATGATGCTTTATTTTAGGTTTTAGGTCATTCAATGCAGAAGTTTCAAAGAGCTACATGGGTCTCCATAGGACCTCAATTTAGTCATTCATGTCTAGGTGAATGGTAGTTGTGTTCTTAAAACTATGACATTGCATTAGTGGTATTTAACACTGTAGTTATGATTTTGCATAAATTATACCATCTAAATACTAATGAATAGCTATTTTTATTAGGGTTTTCACCTTTTGTAATACTACATATAGAGAAAGGTAATTTTTATATCTAGTTGTACTTTTGCATTTCAAAATGTGTTTTTTTATAATACATAGGTCAAAAAATTTGATATTGATTTCTATAGTATATTTTGAATACATATAAATAGTTTTGATTTAGATAATTTGCAGAATATATTACCTAGTTGAAATCTAGTACAATATTTGTCTACATCATTCTGAAAACATTTTTATCGTTCTATAAATTTTTTGTAATTTGTAACTACTTTTAATTTGCCTAAGACTTTACTATTTTTTTTAAATATCAGAAATGCATTTCAAGAACTATAGTATCATCTTTGACAATTAGTTTTGAAAGAATATTATTAGTTTTGGCTTTGGGGAAAATATATATACCTAGCTAGTACACCAAATATAATCTTATTTTAATCATTTTTAATATCTTATAAATATTTTAAATCATTTCTATACATATTTTTGTTTCTACTATTAAACCTAGCTATGTTTTTCTCTAAGTGACAAAATCATAAATGATCTATGATATTTTTGTTGGCCTGTGGTATTACCATAACCACCTAGGTTTTATTTAACCACATGGTTAAGGATAATAAACTATGAGAAAAAATTCATATTATCTAGTTGTGGTATTGACAAAAAAGTTGCATTTGTGTACTTTTTGTAATCAAGTTTTCAATGACTAATTATGTATCTATGGTTTAGATCATTCCATTTGAGATTTTACTATGTAATTTTTTTCAAAAATTGTCCTTTATTACATGCATTTGTAGGATAATTTTTAGTTATTTTTGAGCCATTCCAAGTGTCAAACAAGTCCCAAATTGTGTTTGGATTTATGGGTGTTGCCCCTTGATCTTGCATTGTAACAAGAAATAGAGCATGCCTAGGGTACTACCCCTAGACACCATAAGGGGAACTATCCCTTAACCTCATAAGAGGAATTGTCCCTTAAACCCGAAAGTAGTGCTACCCCTTTACCCTATTAGGGATTGACACCCCTAGAAACCCATGTCATGAACCCTCATCCAAAAATGTTATAGTGTAAAATCATGATTTTCTTAGTGTTTTTACTAAGGACAAATAGACTAATGTTTTGTTTCTTATAGTGGTGAATGTAGTGACATTTTTGGATTGATAACATATTATATTATAGGTCATATATTTTATCTAATGTCTTGTATTATAGATTTTCCCTAAATATTTATGTTTAAAACTACTAATCAATTTCTTTGTAGGTCCCCTATCAAAGATATTTTGGCATTTTGAAAAAACATCTTATAAATATCTTGTATATATACATACATACATACATACATACATACATACATACATACATATATATATATATATATATAATGTAATTAATGCATATTGGGAATCGGTGATTTATTATTTCAATTGATCATTTACATCTTCATTATTTAGGATTTTTTTGAAAGTAAGACTCTCAGTATGTTCATTATTCAAGCTTTATATCTCAATATTTACAACAAATTGTCCCTAAATATTTCCATTTAAAACTACTAATCAATTTCTTTGTAGGTCACCTGCCAAAGATATTTTGGAAATATATATATATATATATATATATAAAAGATGTTTTTTCAAAATGCCAAAATATCTTTCGCAGGTGACTTGCAAAGAAATTGATTAGTAGTTTTAAATGGAAATATTTAGGGACAATTTATGGTAAATATTGAAATATAAATCTTCAATAATGAACATACTGAGAGTCTTACTTTCACAAAAATCTTAAATAATGAAGATGCAAAGAAATTGAATATATATATATATATAGAATATCTAAATTAATCAACTAATAACTTTTTTTACCTGCTTATGTGTCACTTAAGGGATATAGAGGTGTATTCTCTCCTCCATATTCTTTATGATGATTCGTGGAGGATAAAAACCACTAATAGACCCTCTTATTTTTCATTTCTTAGGATAAACATGATGTGGAATTGACACCCATGAATTTTCTATAGTCTTAGGGTGATATTCATCATGGGTTTAACCACCATAGACTTATCCACATTCAATGTTTCAATATATCATAAATATCAAGGAAAACTATTATTAGGCTTAGTGGTTGGCCCCATATAGGTCTTCCATGAAGGAGAAGAGTTAATTCTCTAAACTAGGTATTAGATAACATCATAAATAGACTTGGGGCCCACTATACCAATCATATATTGAGGACTCCCTTACAGATCCCATTAAGCCTAAATTAATACCATCTATTATAATAGGTAACTTGATGTTATAATCATTATTAGCTCTCAAGTGATTATCATGTGCAAATGGGATTGATAGTGTTTGATATATTTTGTAATGAGTCACTAACATATAGCCTCACCCATGAAGCTATTATATGGTGTAGTCATCAACTTACAAACTCATAAGTTTAATAATCTTAGGACTATGGTCTAGTTACTTTGGTATGTGTCGTACTAGATCAGTGTTATTTATGTGTTGAGTCAACCTTTCACCAAAACCTATACATGGCTATCTAGACTCTCTATCTCATCATCTTATATATATTTATTTTATATAAAGTACATTCATAGTATTCTTATATATCCTTATCTAATTTACCTATCATCATATCTTGTATAATATTATACATCCTATAATCTCATCTTAGACATATGCTAATCTTATTTTATTTTGACTTCTTTATCCTAACATCCTTATCTTATCATCCCCATCTACTCTAACCCCATCCAATATTATCACATCTTCCTATTGTTATATTCTTAGGTTATACACATGTCCAAATCATATGTGATCAACCTTATTCTAAATTTAATCCTATCATCCTTGATCCCTCCATTTATTCACATCTACCCTTCATATCATAATTTTATAACCCATCCTACCTTGAGCAAATTATTCTTTAGACTTGACCTGGTCCTCATGTTATCCTTATCATCCTATTACTCTAGTTCACTACCATATTTTATATCACTATCCACTTGATTAGATTTCATACTTATTCAATATATTATTAGTAACTTATCATTCATCAGTTTCAATCTAGCATCCGATCATCATCAATATAGTCATAATCGATGAAATAATCACTAATCTAGTAATCTTTCCTATTCAAAATTAATACCCATCTAATTATTGTCTTTATAGTTTGAATATAGGCACTAATAAAATCCTAATTATTTTGCTAGATTGAAAAATAGGCATTATCATAGATTGTTAGCACCTATTGCACTACCAGTCTGGAATCTGATCCTAGTCTTATAGTATAATCCATTTAGTCTATCTCATCAAGGTGATCAATCAATTTAGAATTTATTTATTCTAATACTGTCCTTTTATCTAATCCCTCATCTACCTTCACAATCCCCTTCTATCATCATCCACCTAAATGGATTTGAACTATGTTATTGTAGAATAATACCTATTTTACAATAAGGAGGAGATCCTTTTGTGGGACATAGAAATGGGTGCTCACCTACCTTCCAATATCGATCCCATAAAGCCTAAACCAATGTTCCATGTCCATCCCCATCAACAATCCCCATTTACACTGAGCATGTATACTATCCCACCATGATCATCCTCATTATCCATTCATCATATTCATAGTCATAACACCCCTAAATACATAAGTGATAAAACTTTTGTATATAATGAGTACATCTTTTCCAATAAGGATGAGGTTATTTTACAACTATTAGATATGGGTGCCTACCTTCCTAATGATTTTAAAACCTTCAAACTAAGGTTATATACTAAGTAAGTGCCTCATCAACCCTCATCCCCATCTAATTATCATAACAACAAATTCCCCTTTAGTCCACCATCCCTTAATCCTAGTCTAGTCTTAGTAATGACCTTCCTAGTCAAAACATTACCTTATTTAATAATCATATTATTTTGAACAAGGATTAAGTACTCTTATAACTAGTTAATATGGGTGCCCAACATCTTAAAGGTATTAACCCCATTTAACTAACCTTACCTCTGATTCAGACCTATCCATAATCAAATCCTTCACTTACCAATCAAAGTCCATCACCAATCCCCCATCATACTAGCAAAGGGAAGCCTATCTTGTTAACCTCATCTAATTCTTATTTATATCCTAAACAAACTCACACACTACCATCCCCTTATATCATAACATTGTGCTCACATTATTCCATGATTAAATCCATCACTTTTACACCTAACACCATGGATAGTAAATATATGCCTATCATAATATCTTTAGAATCCCTATTTTGGAAATTGAGGTCCTTAGGCATGACTTTTCACCCAAAAATAAGACTTCTATATTTATATAAACATATTACCTCATGGTATCAAGCTAAATTAATTTTTATATACCATAAATTTCTTGGGCATTCCATTAATATATATCATCATCTTATCACTATTTAATAAAACATTAAAATACTAACCTACTATAGTCATCTAAAATATCATTTGAGTGGAATGAGTATCACTTAATACCACTTTCCCCTAATTTTAGCACTATACATATATTAGGGATTATATTTATCATTTTATATCTTTTTATAAGTCTAACCTATTCCCAAATACACCAAAATTATCACTAAGGAACCCTAGGGACCCAGGCCCATTATTCACTAGCTCCTACCACCTAAACATTAGTACAACCCTTTGGACACTAGCACTTTGTACTATTGACCTAAGAACTATGATACTACCCTTATCTCTTTTATGCCTAAATGGATATCTTTCCATTCCTTAAATCATGTCTAGGTTTAGCCTAGACCTATTTCACATCTTGAAAAGCACTAAAATGCTATTTATAAACCACTTTCATTTACTTATAAACCAAATGGAAATTAGATAAAAATACCAATAAACAAACTTATAATCCATTGTGAAAATAAAGGTAATTTATCCTTATTCTTCCATAATTATACATACACCCATCTACAAGAAAAAAATCTTAGATTAATTAGATTCCTATTCTCAGGTCACACTCAAAGCATTCAAACTAACAATCATACTAGAATTAAATTTTACTTGTACCCACACTTAAATTAGGAGAAATACATTATGCTTGATACCCTTTCAAGGTATTGGTGTGTAGGAAATGCTCAAAAATGGGGTGTCAAGGTCACATCTATCATACCCTATTAACATCATTCTTTTTCCATGTGTGTTCCTCAAATACCCTAAAATATATGGAGGCCTATGATTTGGCATTAAGCTTAGTCAAAATAAATGAATAATTACTGAAGGAACATATGTGCACATAGACATAGAATCCCATAAACTAGGCAAATGTCCACCTACAATATCATTGCCACTACTTGAAAAATGCAACTACTGCAACCTATGGGACACTAGTGAGGTTTGTTACAATATAAGGGATATGGATATTATATAAAAGGGTTTATAACTATTTTTTCCTATTCATGACA
Organism: Torreya grandis; assembly: GCA_037957365.1. NCBI lineage: Eukaryota > Viridiplantae > Streptophyta > Pinopsida > Cupressales > Taxaceae > Torreya > Torreya grandis. Next base: position 376,911 of record JARHVA010007198.1, on the reverse strand, counting down.
CCTTTCATAGTTTGTACACCAATTTTTATCTTATCATTCATCTAACTCAATAAATTTATATGTAAGTACATATCTTCTAATTCATTTATTATTTATATAATAATCAACATAGTTAACTAATGTATAAATTAGTGGATGTAATTATTGGATATTTTTTACTTGATTTATTATTCTAGAACTTTTGAAACTTAGGTTTATACATTCCATAATCCCCTTAAAATTTAAGTTTCTACCTATGATCCACCTGGATCATGTTTTAAAGATCACCAAATCTAAATTTGGTCATGGAATACTAATAATATGCTCATTAAAATTCTATAAGAGAACTAGAACCTTTATATGGAGACCAACTCACATAGCCACACTCACTAGATCATCCTCTTACTTTGTACCTATTAAACTCCACCTATAGTTTCACTTATGGTATGGTTACCTAGGTATTCTATTGACATTCCTAGACTTCTCCATGATTTACCCATGAATCCATAAAAGTACCTCTGAATATTCACACTAGGGGTGGGATATACCATTGAAGAGCATGTAACCTCATACAATAATACTATTAGGATTCTAAATGTTGAACATGAGGTAATTTCCTATAGTATTTTCCCATTCACTCTAATTGACATTATCTATGATTGGTTCATTAACTTTCCTAAAAGCTCCATAACAAGTTGGGACCAATTTGGGTAAGTCATCTATCCAAGTGTGTTATACTAATAGTTTGCCTACATTAAAAGGGAACCCAATGAGATTAAAATAAATTCAATTCTTGGTTTCAAAATATGTATATCTAAATCACTAAATTATATAGACCACATTCTCAGATAGCCCTTAAAATTCTTTAAAATGCATTAGATCTTTGGACTATTATGTTCCTACGTATAGACCCATTAGTGGGAGACATGCCTTTAGATTATACAAAGGCCATAGGTATAAAACTAAATCTTGAGGGTTTCTTGGCACTAGTCACCCTAAATACACTATCAATATGCCTAATTTTAAACCTCTCTTTGTTGCTAGCTAGAACATGCCCATGTTACAGACTTTGCCAAAAATAAACTAGCTTTTTTTGAGACACATTGCACTAAATAAAACCATAGGCTTCCTTAGCCTAGTAATTAATGAAGTAATGCTTCAATCCCAAAATAAAATTTGGGCATAATATTGAACAATGTCTAACTTTTTCCTTAATATACTACCAAGACTAAACTAGATGTCATATAATTCATGGTGTAGAAGCTCAATAATGACTTCTCAAGCCTTCAGAGATAGGTTGGGAACAATTAAAATGAGAGTTAAAATAGGAACTTAAATTACCAAATATACAACCATATGTATAACCATTACAAAAAACAACTAGATATCCTACCTAATAAGTGACCTGAGATGAACATCTATGAGTTAGTCTTGCCTAATTAGTGTCATGTGTATAATACTGTTGGGCATGGTAAACTAGACTACATTGAATTTTGTAGTGCATTTAACATATTCAATAAATATATCAAAGAGTATGAGCTTATCCAAAACTAACCCAAGGATACAAATTAAAATGAGACTTCTAATTATCTAATATCCCTAGGCACTGCCATGGTGCTAAAATTGTTAGACTTTCCCAACCAAGAGGATAATGAGATAGAGTAGGCCACTGATTAGGTTAAGGATTTTCAATAATTATAAAGAAGTAAATAAACCATTAGTAATTTCATGTATTATTATCCCCTTACCACATAGACCCATCTTAATAATAGTGCCACTCTTCCTGATGCAAGGGCAAGAAATGATACTCTACCCCTAAGAGCAAATAATTTAAAGCCAACTAAAGATATCTAACCTATCATCAATAAGAATAGATAAAACATAGTTGAATACATGTATAAGATAAAATCCAATATCACTTTTCATTAGCTTAAACAAATAACTAAGAAAATAGATGTCATATTAAAGTCCCTCACAAAAAAACTAGTTCAACCCAAGCCTAAGCCTATGCACATTGACATGCTGATAGATAGGAATAAGGCTAATGTCCCAACTTTCTTCCTTATGGTCAAGTCATTTGGGAATAACCTTCATAATTGTTTAGTTGAATCATGAGCCTATTTTAATGTTATTTCTAAAGGAATTTGTTCAAAATTAATATTGACACTTATTAAGTTCTAAAAAATATTGGTCCAGTTAGATAACTCTAATGTTAAACTAGTGGGAAAGGTCTTGGATGTCCACATGCAACTATAATCTAATCGTAGATTATAATTATTCATGGATATTAATTTTTCCAAAATATTAGAAGCTTATGATATGTTTCTTAGTAGGGACTAGTTTAAAACCTTAAATGCATACATGGATATAGACTTCTCCCATTTGTGGTTGCCTTGGAGAGGTGTAGCTAATCAAATCAATGTTTATAGAGATCTTATAATGAAACACATGATCACTAAATATAACATAGTTAATAAAATATTGGACCTAGTATAATATAACATAGGTGTTGACTTATTTATACCCTTTGGGTTTATAAAGGGTCAACCTATGCACATAATCACCTAAGATAAGCCTTGGTCACCCTCTTGTGTCTTTAAAAGTGTTAGGGTAGTCCAAGATGAGGTCACTTATCAACAAGTCAGTGGCAACATGTTAAAATGGTGTACTTATGTCAAAAGGTGTCATGTTGGTCATTTTATCAATTTGTCTAATCTTCTATCAAGTGTTCATTTTTTGTTAGAAATGTATAAAAATCCATAATAGGTATTGAGGTGGTCCTAATGATCTAAAATCACTCATATTGAAAATGACTCAAATGTTGCAGCTCATGGCCAGTTGTGAGTCCACCTAAGCACATTAGGAAACTATAAAATATGACAAAATCAAAGGATCCAAGCTGGTATATGAGATGATATGATGACCTTGATTAAATGCTTAGCATATTTTAAGGTCTTTTAGCAAATTTTAAAGTAATTTTCAATTGAAATTTCAAATGAAATCATGCATAATTGCCTTCAAAGGGCATTCACACCATGGGAATGACATTATTATGTCCCCTAGGAAAAAATTAAATCATCATCAAATTCAAAATGAATTTAAATGGGTCATGTTATCACCATAATGCCATTATGGAATGGTTTGATATGTAAAAGGGTCTTATTTTAGAATTCAAATGCTTTTATTCACCAGCAAGGGGGGCCCACATATTTGAAACTACATGTGTGAAAAATAAATTTTCACCTTCCCTCCACTAGTAATACCTATTTTAAAACATGTTTTGGCTCCTTATTTCCCTCCTCCTACCCAAAAATAATATTTTGAGATCTAAAACCTGAGAAAATGGAAGAAACTGATGTTGTATAGGTGTTTTTCAAGCTTCTACAGACATGCACAGGTATGAACATGGTAAAAAAAAGTCAAAAATATTTATGGGAAACTCAATTTAGACATTAAATAAGATAATTCATGAGTTTTATAATAAAAAAGATAAAAAAATTGCCCTTCTCTTCATCACTCTTCTTGGTATCCTTGGAGAGTCTTTCAAGTTCTTACTAAGTACAGACATGAGAGAGAAAATGGTGACCTAAGATCTTAGATAAAGTAAAGGGGTATAATGAAATTATAATAATTTGAATTATTTTTTATATTTATGACCCATTATTTATTATTAATGGTTAATAACCTAGGCAATCAAATTGGTCTTTTGCATTTATGCAGGGTCAATCTTGGAATAGTTTTAGTGCATTTCTAACTTTTTTTTAATGAAAATGATGGTTTTATATGTCTTATATAAGTCCTAAATTTCCTTAAAATTAGTTATCCACCCATATTTTTCATGTGTGAACCCATGGGATAAATAAACCTCCAAGTTGTCACAAGTCATAGGTTGTAGGCATTGATTTCTTGATGATGAAGAGCCTTCAATGCATAAATATGGAAGTAGTGGTTTGAGGTTGGATTATGGGTTTATTGGAATAATTCAAGTATTTTTTTCCTCCTTACCAAAATGTATTTATCAATGAACCTTAAACTCTCCAAATATCCTACCATCAAGTAGGACTGCCTATGTAATTTGACACCCATTGCAAGATCTTGATGTTGAAGATCATTATAACACTATGGAACATGTAAAGGTGTTGTACACATGTGGAGGATCCCATATCGCATAAATAATAAACCTCATTATATATCTTAGGTCTAAAAAACCATAATAGACTAGATATTAATTCTTTCATAGGCCTTTTAGCAAGGATTAACGTTCATTAGATTTTTTTAAGGTTTTTGTGAAATTATAGGTTTCATTTTCTCCCTCAATATGTCTAATTAACTAGTTATAAATTCATTTCCTTATTGATTATATAAATAGGGATGTATATAGTCCCAATAAGTGGTCTTGAATAAATATAAACAATCCATATGATATATAAAAAGGCATATATATTTTTAATGGTCTTATCAAGCAATTTCCACCCCATAGTAGGTTTTGATTTCCAAACACAGAACTTCCTAAGACTGTATAACCAGAACCTATAGTTTTAAGCCCTTATTCCCAAGATCAAGGTATGGAATCAAGGTCAAATTTTACATAATATTATGTGAGGTAAATGAGGCTATGATAATAATAAAACTCATTTTAGTTCAGGTACATGGTTGAATCCATGACCAAGCTCAAAATATCAAATTCAGACGTAGACTTCAAAGGGTTTACCCATAACATCACATATAATTAAGCCTAAAATATGTAATGACAGGTAATATTATATGAAAATTAATGCCTTAAGATGTTTATTGGTATTAAATATAGGTCAATATGGTTACTTTCATGGTGTAAATACCCTCCTCTTATTTATGGACCTATGAAAGGACTCCATTGGAAATCAAACTCCCAGATCACCACCTACAGGACTACAGGTAGTCTGAGTCAAACCTTGTATGTGAAATAACATATATAAATGAAGTAAAGATAAAAAATAAAGGGGAATAACATAATAATTATATTTTTTAAATACAAAATATAATTGAGGGGATAACCAAAGCAAGCTCACCCAGGCATACATAATTAGCTTCATCACCCAAGTCTACCTATTCAATTGGGGAATTTGAATGATAATGAAAATAAAATATGTAAAGTAGAATACATTTTAATGTATCTCATCCAAATTCCTTATGGTATCTAAATGTATAACCAATTTTGAGGGATCTTCCTAATCTTCATTGAACATCCATGACACATAAATCTGTGTGTATGATTGTAGAAATAAGTTTTGATAGCAGAGTTGAGGAAGGCCTAGTTTAAAGGGTGTTAAAAAACCTTATAATAATATTAAATTATAATCCAATATATATCAATATTATATAATGAGAGAAAATAATACTCAATTCTCTAGCACCCACTGATCCAAACACTCAGACTAGGGAATGATGGTCATGGTAGAACTACAAGAGAAAAGGATAGAGATGGGGGTATAAGTAGGTGAGGACAGATGAAATATATTGTATTTAGATGTTAAAGTATTATAATAGTATATTAAACTCACCAATAAAACTATAATTGGCACAAAGTATTAAGTCTTTATTTAGGCTTATAAAGCTTAAGACCCCTCCTTAAGTCTCAAAACCCCAAATTCCTCCTTGTGACATAATAAAACATTCAAAGAAGAATTAACACCATAAAAACACATATTATAATGATTAAAGTTATAAGGAATGTGTTCTATATAGATGAAGATAGGCAAGTGGTCAATTTCACTTCATTACCCCTCTCAAGATCTATCACCCTAGTATGCCGTTTTGAGTTACCAATTCAAATGCTCATATCTTACATGGAAAGATTAGTGGGGTAAAATTATCTTATGGGAAGTTTATGACACATATAAAATAACTATCTAGTGTATATATAGTTTCATTTAGGACCTTAAATCTATGAATTATCTATAACACGGTCAACCCACCCAAAATGTTTATCAATAACTCGAAGGACTACAACCTACACTCAGAGCTCACCATAAAATGTACATGAGACCAAGATAAATTAAATAGTTTTAAATGGTTATATGGGATTAACATCTATGTCAATAATATTTCAGTCTAAGGCATGTACTCTATGAACCATTATTACGATGGTAGGGCACTAAAAACCTTCCTAAACCCTAAAAAAGACTTGATAAAGGAAATTTTCCATAAAATGCCTTAAAATGAGGTATTTAAGCCTTGATATGGTATTTATGGTCTTATTAATTCTCATGGGAACCCAAGTGAGTTACTAGCTGGCATGTGGAGGTTATATCATCTACAAATTAGGCCTAAAGATGAATGATATAGGCCTAGAAAATACTAATACAAGCATATGAGAAAGGAATTAGAAAAAGTGTACATGTTTTGCATAAGTATAAAATTTAAATGATAAAAAGAGGCTAAGAATACTATAAAATGATCACCTATAGGTGTTTCCACATATGGTGATCACCTAAAGACATGTATGACTGCCTAGTTATCTAACTATGTATGCATGAAGAGGAAGTAAGTAGATTAACCCAGACAACATAAGTGGACCAAAGGCTCTAAGGGGTAAGTTACATACTCTCAAAGGTGGATAAGTTATGAGATAACTCTTTTAAGGTTAGAAAATATAAATATTATCATCAGCGAATTAGCCTAATACCATTATCAAGGCACTATTACTTAGAGATTGAAGTCAGAATATAAGAAAGGGGTTAATGGGACCTAAAACCAATATGAAAGTGTATCAGAGTTTTAGATTTTTAAGGAGCATTGGTTTGTTCAATATATCTCAGAATTGGCCAATTTGGTCTAAAATTACCTTGAGAGTATAAAAAATGTAAAATAATCACCCAAGGAGCACTTTATTATGCTTAGAACTATACACAAGATCTGTATGAAATATTCAACATGTGGGGAAGGTTGGGTAGCCTTTTATACTATAATTTAGTGTCATTAGCTCATAAATTGAAGGCCTAAAATTTATGAACTATTGTTAAGAGTATAAACCTCCCTAAACCTCTCTAAAACACTAATTGAAACTTGATGGAGAAGATCTTGAGAAATTTTCACTCATATTCATTTAATGGGCTTGGGAGACACCTAGAACACCTTTTACACTCTAATAATTTCCTAGTCCTAACATTGGTTTATACAGACCACTATACAAATAAAATAGAACCCTATTTTTTATAAGTTTTATGGATGATTTCAAGGTAAAAACTTAGATGAATAGTTAAATATCATTTATTATGGTAGTGTAAAGTGTATTCCACCCTATAAAATCACACATGACTCTCAATTCCTCTTGTAAATTCTCTTACAATCCTGTACTAAAGATCTAGTCTAGAAGTGTTAGTGAGAGGTGACTTAGTCACCTTAATGAATAAGAGTCAAAGGCGTGAATTATTTTAAAGGCATATGTTATGGTATGAAATTCGTTATTACACCTAAAACATACTCATTTACCTATTATTAATGTTTTATTTGAGTCTCATGGTCATCCAAGTAAGAAACACTAAGTGATTAGGCCTGATTGCCTAATAGGCTTACTTGGTCAACTAAAAGAGATGAATATTGGCATAGATGGATGACAAGGTAGTAAGTGAATGGTCATATACATCCTTTCAACTACCTCATGGATGTTAAAAATAACATTTCATATCCATTATGGAGGATAGGGCATTTTTTCAAGCCTTATTGACATGAAAAAGAGAGGTAGGCTAATTAATGTATCATGGAGGCCAAGATGGACCAAATTTATACCTTTATAACCATAAAAAGGAGGGGTATTTGACTATGTTGGTGTGATCACACTCTGAATGGGATCAACAAAAATTTAAGGAGTCTCCACTAGACCATTTTGTACACCATACTCTTATTAAAGGCCATCATAAAGTCAAGGAAATGCATGGATAGATCATGGAGTTGTTACTAATGATTTTAATTGATAATTAAGTGAATGAGGGTCATAATGAAATATTATACACACTTAAATTCTATATAATCCTCTCTTTCCCTTCTCTTGTTCTATAAATTGAGGCAAAAAGGCCATTTAAATGCATCCCTTAGATGGGTGTGAAGAATCTCTACCCAGATTATACCTTGTAAACCTTTTGAACTAATATAAGGACTAGTTCAAATTATATTTCTATCTTAGTGTGCTTTATAATTAATTATTTCCATAAGTTTTGAGTTTTATATTCCTTCGCATGTCCATTTTCTCATCTAGTTGTTAGGATATTATCCTAAGTAGGTCATATGATGTGTTATAATGTTAGTGATTATGCTTAAAGTGCAATCTAGTTGGTAGTGTCTTAAAACAGACCTCTCATCCATCACCTTCAATTTCATCCATATAACATAAACCTCATGTGAAGTACTAATGTTTAAATGTCTCTAGGAGAACATGTTTTAATCACTAGTCCTTGTCTGATTCACAAGTGTTGTTGAAGGGTTAGTTAAAGTGGATAAGACATTATCAGTGCATCACCTCCCTTATCTTAGGTTTTATTTCATGCATCTATTTATCCATTTTGATCATCAATTTAGTATATTTTAGGATTATATCCATATATGATAAATTCATGGAGTGTTGGGACTAATATACCCCATTTGATTAAAATTAGGGACCCTTGACATATCTATGTATCCATGTTTGAAGCATCTAAACATTTAGGTATTTTGATAGAATATAAAGATCATCCACTCAAGAATGGAGCATATTTGTATAATTTAAAAACTCTTACTTTATACTAACCCTACTAATGAATTACGTGAGTCATTTTGTATGTTTTATGGAATTTTTAGGGTTTATTATTGTGAAACCCTAGGTGGCCCTCAGTTTAAATTCAAATATGGTATGAGCCAAGTTGGTAGGAACTAATGAAATAAATTTGTGAATAAAGGGTTTAAGTCATGTTTTTAAACATGACTTAATCTTTTATTTACTCTTTTTCACTTTCTTATTTTTTCCTTGGGTCTAATTTGATGTTTTCATGAGTACCCTTTTACAAGGCCAAACTTAGCCTAGGTTATTAATATTAAGGCTCCGATATTCATCTCAACCTTAGTATTGATAATTTATGATATCTATTTATGTCCTTAGGTATAATTGTTATCTCCCTCATCCTTTTTAGGATCCTACAACTAATGCTTGCTCACTATATTTGACTGAATGAATCATATTAACAAATAATCCCTTACTTAAATAAAGTGCATTAGATTTAGATCAATGACAATCACCCACTCACTAGATTGATAAAACAACATGAGAAAGAGGAGGAAAAGTTGAAAGGGATACAAGGCCCCAAGATTCAGATGTGTGGTAGCTTGGTAATTAAAGAAAAGAAATGAAATGGACCCACTTAATAAAGTCATCCAATAAATGATTGGGTCCCTTATGAAGATCAATGATTATCTCTCACTCATTTGATTTGATTTAATGGCATGAGAAGACATCTGATCAATAAATGGAACCTAAAAATATCAATATCACTCACTCACTCAGTGGATTGATCCAATAGTGTGAAGAACCTAATGACTTTTTAAAGCTCTACTAGCTTGACACATGTCTAATGTTTGACCAAGGTAGTAACTAACAAGAGATATATAGCATGAGAAATATTTTTGAGAATGATAAGTGTCATGACCATGATCTTAGAGGTCAATGGAACAATATAAATGTGATAACTCATATTTATATTAAGTGATCATGCTTAGCCTAAGATCTTTATCCAATAAAGTGAAATAAAGGAGGCTTTTAAAAGGCAATAGCTAGTATCCAAGTGGTAATTATGAAAATTTCCATGAAAATCCTAGAATGATGCCACTTTGACTTCATGTAAGAATAAAATGTCAAAATCAAAGATATTTTGTGACTCAAGAAATCAAGGGTAAAAGTCATGGAAAATTAGGGCAAGATAATAGCAGAGTATTACACATAATATTCAATGTAGGAGAGAGGATCAATGAAACCATAAGCATTAAGGAAGCTTTAGTTAGGAATGAAAAATATATTGATGATTTGGTTGATCAAGAAGAGGAGTGTATCACAAGGCCCATCATAGACTTTGGATTAGTGGATGAATAATATGTAAGAGCCATGAGTATCCTCTAACAATAAAGGGTCCCACCTCCAATGTCATAGTTATGGTTTTCCTGAGAGATGGCATATTATTTTTTAAGGGCACATGTTAGATTGGTAGCATGATTTCCTCTAAGTTAGTAGTATTGTAGAAGACACATGTATTATAGTTGTTATAAAGACACTTGTCTTTTGTACAATTGTATTTTGTAAAAATGACTGGTATACTACCTAGATTTATATAAAGGCATGTATTACATTGTCAAAAATGATAGACTTTGAAATATTTTTATTCCATTTTGAGCAATTAATACAAGAGATCAAAGAATTCTATAGGGATTGTCCCATTTGATGTTTTTTAATTGCTAATTTTCTCAATTGTTTATCTAAATTTAAATATGAATGATTTTAAGAAATACTGAGTTAAATCATTAATTAAAGGGTTGCTAACTTGTGAATGCTAGGTTATTTTAAAGAAATGAATTTAATTTGTTTCATTTGATCTACAACAAAGATTTTATTTTGCTATATAAATGCAGTGAAAAAATTTAAAGTAAATCCAATTTTTACTTGTATTGTCATCCTATCTTCAGAACTAGGCCTACTTTGTAGTGAAATGTGAGCTTAGGCTACATTAAACTATATGTTTGTTGAGATTATGCTCAATAAATATTAAAATATTTTCAATATGTTCATAATAATAGATTAGTAATTATTATTTCTTTCTCAGTCTACCATCTTGTTTTCTCTTTTTTAAAAATAATTCACATTAGCTTAAATACATTTTTAATAAACATTTAGTTTATCCAGTGGTTCAGATCTAGGTTAGCTTTTATTATATTAACATCAAGATTTTAAATAAAGGTACTAAGATGGCTCCCTACCATCAAATTTTATAAATATTATGGAATATTACACATTTTTGTACTACAATTTTTGCCACAGGCATCTAAATTATGAAACACCTACAATTCATGCATTCAATCCTAAGATTCTAAAATGAAAAGTGTTATTTAAACACTAGAGATCACCTATGGTTCACTTGGAGGCATCAAAAATAAAATTTCTATTTGTAATATAGGGAGGGCCATATTCCTGATCCATGGTAAATCTGACCCAAGGTTACAAAAGTCATGTATCTCGACCTTCTATCATTCATTTAGGGTTCTTATAGGTTGGGGATTGATGTTATTTAAGGTCATAACTATTAATTATAATATATTTTAGTATAAAACCATGGGAATCCCTAAAATCTAGAATTTGACATCTTATTTTGATCAAAGGTGTTATGTGTGAGGTTTGCATGAGTTCTTTCAAGCATGGATGTATTAAGATATAACATATTCATGACATTGGGTACATATTTGACAATATCTAACCAAATATTTATTTTATTTATAAAACCTTGGTAGAATAGAAACCCACATCCAAGATTAAACCCCTTTCTCATGGAAATTTAATGTGGCATATTGTATCTTATATAAGATCTTCAAATTTCATGTTATAGTTGCCTAGGATTAGGACAAGATCACACTCAAAAACATGAGAGCCTTTGTTTGAGCTTGAAAAACACAAGAAATCTAGGTGGGATAAAGGTAGATGTAGGAAATACAAATTGGTCCCAACATCACATATTCAACGTACACTTACTTTCAATCCCTATATAAGAATGGCTTGGTTGGGTGTTTCTTCCATTAATGTGTTAGCGGTGGTCCATGATCACCCACGTAATATAGAGAAATATTTGCCTACATTTAGTCACATAGGCATAGTAACTATTGAGGAGCATATAAAGTATGTTAAATCTACCTTAAGACTAATCCACATTTGCATGAAGATGTAGCATGTAGGTTGTTCCCTTTTACCTTTAACGATGCTACCTATGAATGGTTTTTGAACATGCCTAATAACTACATTACTAGTTTGGAATATTTTAATAATTTGTTCATAGATTAGTTTGGAAAAATCATCAGTCCTTATATCATTTATCATCAATTTATAGCTATTAGAAGAGATGCTAATGAACCTGTCAGGTCCTTAAATGTTACATTTCAAAAGATGTTTAATAGAACCATAGATTCATATAAGCCAGATGAGATTTAGCTTTAGAGATATACAAGTATGCATTAGATCTTATTACCTTGGTGTTCTTAAAGATATCAATACTAATAATAACCTCACTGGCCAAGGCAAATTTGGAAGTAGTTGTAGACACCTCAATTTGGACACTAATAACCTCCAACTAGGCTTTTGATTAATTTCCACCTAAAATGCATAATTCAGCCTAAAAATACTAAAACATTCTAAATTATGTAAAATTGACATATTCAAGTCCTAATTTTGGCTAGGGTATCCCTAAATGGGTCAATGTAATTTATGGGCTAGCTAACTTTGATCAGTTCATTTTGAGTCAAAATGCTAATTTCATACCTAGGTGCTCTGGATTGACCTTTCCTATCAAATATCTTGCATGAGACATGTGCATTTGTTATTTTATATTGGTAACATCCTAAATGGGATAATAGATCTAATGCATCTGAAATCACCTTCTAAATCAATCCAGTCAATTTTTAGACCAATAACAAGGCATTCTAATCAATTTGAGTAATTTTTGCATAAAGTACTTAATCATGCCTAAGAGATAATTAATCAAAATTAGATCCTAATAAATAATTCCATGGAAAATTGTTGAATACTTGTTTTTAGAAATGAATATTTAATATTTTCATCATCAGGTGACCTCATTTCTCGAGAAGACATCCTTAGGTCATAACTGCGATAAATATAAGGATTCATGCCCTCCATGCCTCATCAATGTCTTCCATGATGCCACCCATTCCTCTTAATTTCACATTATTATAATGTTATGATGAGGATAATTATAAAATTAATTCCAAAAATTCAATTAATCCTCAACCACACATCTCAATCTCAGAATGGATGGTTCAGGTTGATTCTAGACATTCTAAAAAATCTATAAATAGAGAGTCCATGAACATAATTTATAAGTCTTGATAATGCAAATTTATAATGCAAAAATGATTCAAATATCCATTACAATTAGTGTTACCATGCCAAATTGATTCCAAGCCAAGACAAACTCACAAGGTGCCAAGGATAAGGGGAGATAACCAAGCCTCCTTTGATGAAGACTTCATGAGCACAAGCTGAGCAAGCCACTACAACAATACTTTTAAAGCATCTAATGGAGGTAAAAATAATGTTTCTTTTGAATTTTATTTGTGTGTTTTATTCATATTTGTTAACTAAGCTCTTCTTTGTGTCTAGTCCTAGAGATGTTATGCTAGTTAGTTTAATTCTTTCATTTTGTTTTCATTTGAAAAGTAACACCATACTAACCATCCTCTCTTGAATCAACTTACTAGATTCACATATGGCATGCTCAGTGGGACTAGATGCATCCCACACATTAAAAATATCATTTTGTAGCTTTAAAATATTTATTTGGATCATTACAATTCTTGCAAATTGATTTTCTAACTTTTTTTTGCCATTTTTTACCAAAGGTTTACACAATAACTGATGTTGGTTAGTAAAACCAGGGTCACTTGGATAGCTATCATCGATCACATTGGTATAAATAATGTCAGTTAGATAACTATAATCAGTTAGAAAATGTAACCATCATTGGTTATATAACTGAAGTTGGTCACTATGTTTTTATTAAAACATAGACATGAGAGCTCTTTTTTTAAAGTTCATTGTTTCAAAGCTAAAAGAGCTTCGAGTCTAAAGGACATGATAACATTTTTGTTGCAAGACCAATCTTGAAATTTGATAAATACATGTTTAGATCACCTTTTACATCCTTGTAATGAACTAGGAATATTATTTTGGATGCTTAAAGTAATATTTAGGTGCTTAAGTGAGTTTTTAGCACTATTTTTCAAAGTTACAACTAAGACCAAGGGTTCAAATGAACATCACCTCATTTTACATTTGCAATTAAAAATGAACTCACCTTTCAAAGTTTTTTTATTTACGTAGTTGTTTAAGTTAAATACTTTTTTGGCAAAAAGAGGGGTGCTACATGTATGCTCTTTCATTTGTCCCCTTTAGGGAACCCTTGTAATCAAAACTGTCATTCTTATTTCAAGTAGCCTAGTCCAAGGATTAGAAAGAAAGCCATCTAAAGCACTCCCAAAAAACTTGTCAAAGTTTGGGTGACCTTGAAAATGACCCTAAAGTCTTTTTATTTTCATGCTTTCTTTATTTTTATGCAAACTTGGCTTGTGAGGGGGACTCCATCAACTCCTACGAGCTCTTTAGGGAAGCTTTAACCTTGGGTTTCACCTATTAGCATTAACTTCATTTGGCTCCTAATTGGAGTTACACATGGGACTTAGTGTCACTTTGGACATCACACTACACTGAGTGAACAATAGGATGTAGTGGTTGCAAAAAGGACTAGACCTTTTTGCAATAAGCCAAGTGATATGATCCTAAATTCATGATTTTTTTACATTTTTTGGCATGAAAGTCATTGTGCAATTGATTCCCATGGAATGTTCAGAAACTTGTTATATCTTAGACAAATCCCCACTTACTACAAAAGTATTATTGGTGCAAGGTGTACCTCAAGGTCCATGTCACAATACTATCATTTGAGAGAAGGGCAGGTGTAAAAAGCCTACTACATAATGTGTATTTACTATTATATGAACACTTAAAACCCTCTAAAATGATGTATATTGATAGATTCCAACAATACCAAGCAAATTTTTTAATTTAGAGTCTAAGAGCGATTAATAAGTGGAGTCTTGTCATAGCTTAAAGTCTTGTTTGGATTCAAAACTTGTTGTAAACAAACAATTCAAACCAAATCACATGGCCGTCATTTTCCTTTAAAAAAAGAGTTTTTATGCTTCACATGTGAGATCATCAATTTTCCTTGTTCAAAGGTCATAAAAAAATTGGGAGTAATATCATCCACTTTGGAACAATTATGCTACCCAATTGAGTATAGACATTTACCAAAGTTGTTTAAGTCCTTAACTTATTATCTAAATTGAAAATTTCAAATTTATAAGTTCATAGGGTTCATGTGTTAAGTGGGTTTGCCATTTGTACTAAACATGAGGGAACTTAGGTTTAATTTCCAATTTGGGTTGAAGACCATTTTAGAATCAAGATCATTATCACCACTTGATAGACTTAATCCACTTTTTGCTAAACACTTGCACTTTGAGTCTATGCACCACAACATTTCGAGTCAAGAAAATTAGTGTTATGCTATCAAAATAATGGGAAACTATCTTTGCCTTGGAGAGTTTTTGAAACAAACTTATTTGTCACACCTTCTGGGTAGTGTAGCATCATTATGCTACCAAAAACATTTTTAATATTATTTCGTAGACCCTAATGCATAGAATTGAAATTTGTTCCTAAATTTTTAAACTAATTTGAGTGTACTTTTGTGATATTTTGTCTAGTATAGTTATACTATTCACTTTTGTCTAGCTTATTTGTCAAAATAACCAAGTTTTATACCATTATTTATGAGAAAATAAACTATCTCTAAAGTCCCTTTTGTTTCATACCTTATACCTAATTCATCGAGTTCATGTCCAAGAATAAAATGCCTAGTGTTTGTTAGATGTCTTTGAAATCTGTGAAATTAAAACTTTCATCTATTTCAAAGTCTAGATTTTGATGTCGTTTGGACAAGATTCCTAGCACAAGCCTTGTTTGAGCCTAGCTTTTGACGTCGTGCTTGGCCTAAAGACCTATAAAATTTAAAACTTTTAGATTAGACTAATTTGAAGCACTTTGACCTTAGAGTTTGGCATTTTGATTTTTGGTCCTTTTACTTGCTTATCTTTTTGTGAATAGTGAAACATTATATACTTCACACTAGATTGTTTCCTCAAAAGTCTTTGCATAAACCTTTTGAACCTTTTGACGAATCTAGACCAAGTTGGAACATCATCTGTTTTAAATTTTATCCTTTTTAGAGTTTGTAGAACTCTTTGATGTTTTATCATAAAGTATTGACTATGGATCCTAACGTGTATTCCTACACTCATAGTCGACTCATGTATAATCCAAGGATTAGTAATGTAGTTGCATAGGAAGAAATGGTACAAGGCCCCTACATGGATAATGTTTATTATGAGACATATTAATATCCCTCTTATAATACTCAATTAGGGACACAAAACCAAGATCCCTTGGCTAACTATTTGGTTAACACACCACCTTATTTAGAATAATACCTAGAATAAACCACATAATACCTAGCTAAAATACCCATAGTGAACAAGCCAACTCTTCAATATTCATATTCTAATAATAAAGCTTCCACATATGATCCATTTTTATTTCAATGACATTTATTAAAAAATAAAGATGAGATTTTGGTTATAGCCATAGAGGTAGGGGCCATGTTTACAATAGACTTCCCCCATGAGAATTTACCAAGCGTAATAAGAGTCCCCCACAATATAATTTATGGTCAATAGGCTTTTTCTATAAATCCTATGGCTCTAGTCCAAATAACATATTAAGACCCTAATATATCTAATCAAGGCAAAAACATCATGGAAGATCACTTTAACCAAATGTAGACATCATATCAAACCTACCTAAATCTAGCACATAATTTCAATCAGATGAACATGGTGAGTAATCATCTTATTGACTTAGTTCCTTCAATATAAGTGTTGATAAAGTTAACTGGACAAGAGGATTTGAGTTCTGACCCATTTTTAAAAACTACTTTAATAGATAACTTGATGTATATGCCTGTTATTGAAGAAGTGTCTTCATCCTCTACACAGATTAATGAGCCAAATGTAGTGTATAATATACAAACAACATCCAATCCCAATCAAAGTGGTACCAATGCACAAAAAACTAGCTAACAACATGTGCCTATAGTTAATACCATGAGTAGATCATCATACCAGGGAATAGGAGTTTCTACATCCCTACCTTAACCAGCTACTTCCTCAAGTGTACAACCTATGGGATTAGGTAATAAAATAATGGCCAATGTCATGCCTCAATGATAGAATGTGATGAATCCTACTCTTTATCAACAAGTAATGAGTAATATTCCACAACAATAGGGATAATCTAGTGTATCAACATAACATAGGACAAATACATTACCACCTCAATTAGGGGAAACTAATGTTCTACCTTGCTAGGTAATGACAAACATACCTCTTTAGTCATAGAATAATAGACCAATCCAAAACCAAGTAATGACTAGTTAACAACAAGCAAATATTGGTCAGTGATAGATGCCAAATATGTAACCTATTTTCACTTCCCCATAGGGATTCCTGCAATAAGGAGGTCCCAAAGTTTCCCAATGACCTACTAGACAACTATTGGTATAAAATGTGCCACAAATTTAGAGATAGAGTCTTGGTCCATAAGTTCTCACTCAACAACAAGGTTTAATTAGTTAGCATCATGTCCCTTTTTAGCCACAATGGGCATAATATACTTATATCCCTCTATCCAAACAATAAAATCCTCCAAGCCAAACCTTTATCTCCAACCTGAACTAGAATATTGCACAACCAAATGTGTAATTTCAAGTACATCCTAATCCATGTATGGATATTCTTGGTCTATTCCCTAGCCAAACTAATCTTATCCAAATAGGTATTTCCATCATACCCTGGTCAAAGTGTCCCATTTGTGACCTCCCAACCATCTACCCAAACTAATATTCTCCATCAAACCAATGTTCCTTCTAGTTTCCTATCCCAATAATTGCAACAAATGAAGGATGCAATTGCTACCATTTAAGCTGGGAAATAAACTAGAAATTTCAAATTTGATGACATGTGTTCCTATCCATTCAACATGGAGTATTTTTAGACACCATTTCCTTTAAGATATGAACCACCAAAATTTGATAAATATAAAGGGAAAGGTGACCCTAAGGCCCATTTAACTAAATTATTTATTGCATGTCAACTAGTGGCATATAGTGACATATACCTTTTGATTTAGTTTCCAAGGATATTGGTTGGACAAGCCTTGGAGTGGTTTTTAAAGTTGCCCAAAAATTTAATAATAGATTTTGATGATATTTCTAATAAGTTTTTATAGAACTTTTATTATAATCTTGAGCATGATATTTCATTAGTGGACTTAATACAAGTAAATCAAAAAACTAGTGAGAGTTTTGAAAGTTATCTACAGTGATGGAGAGCCCTTGTAATCCATTTCATCGATAGTTTACTATATAAATAATTAGCCATTGTGTTTACCAAAAAAATTCATAGTGAGATAGCTTATCATCTTGAACTATAATGTGCACATACTTTCAAAGAGATAATTGATAAAGGTTTGTTGATCGAGTGAGTGCTTATCAATAAAGGAGTCATCAAGATTAATTCAAATAATTAAAATCAAGGTACCAATCAAGGAAATGTCTAATAGAAACATCCTATTCAAGTATAAGCATCACAACCAACACATGCCAATAACCACGAAAGATTGAAGCAATTCAACTGTAATAGGAATGTTGTGAAAAATGGAGCAACTGAATCCCATCATCTCTAAATAGTGAAAACATCCTTTATACAACATTTTTAGCTTACTCATACCTAGTAACCTCTCCAACCAATGTTACGAGCACAATAATAAATAACTACATAACAAATAGTAGCCTCTACCATTGACAAACCCTCCTCCTTGGAGAACCATGCCTCTACATCATGTATTTAGTGACCTAGGAGAACCTATTGAGTCTATATTTTACAATATTTTTACTATTAATATAATTATTTGGCCTATACCAAATAATTATCCACAAGGAATTCCTTATCCTAATTGGTATCATTAAAATGAATTATGTGACTATCATTGGGTTAATTGGCATAATATATGAAGATGTGTCTAAATCAAGCATTTAATTGATTATATGTTGGAGAATGGGGAGATAACATTAGATAGTCGTTATTCTACTTCAAATAAATCTCTTGGTATTTATCCAAACCTATTTCCTTAACATAACAATTAATAACATCAAAATAATTAGTAACAACAATAATAGTCAGTGGAGCAACAAAATCAATAGTATCAAAATCAAAGGTTGAACCAACAAAATCAGTAGCAAAACCCATAATGGAAAAAACCAAGGTCAGAATGGTAACAACCAACAAACCTGCCATGTAGTTTCACATGACTATAATAACGTTGTAGGTCATATTATAGGGGGTAGGGTTAATACCATCTCCATTAATCCTAGACAAAGCACTAATTTACCTAGACCATTTCTAAACAATAACATTCAGCCAAATTATATGGATAATCATTCTTTTACCTATGAGTGCATACATGCAAACTAGTAAACTAGGACTTCCCCCTTTGGACCTTATATCGACAACCCATCATTTCCATGTGACCATATATGAGTGCACTAGTAACTAAGACTTGTCCTATCTAATCCCACACCATTCCCAACATTGGTTAGCAATAATTACCTAGTATTTAATCTTGATTGTGTAATCACAATGTAGAGGTAAAAGATTACTATCCTAGGCCCACAACCATCTACCACTTTTCCTTTCATCCAACCAACCATTCAGCATCAAAATAAACCATTCACTCCTAGCTAAGATAAGAAGTTTGATATTATGGAAAAATTGCATAAGACACCAACACAAATTTCTATTTTGTATTTGCTACAAATGTCAATAATCCATAAGAACATCTTGAATGAGTTTTTGAGCCAATCCACTATTGCTAGTGACATATCCCTCGATAAATTTCAAGATTTGATTGGACACCTAGCTATAGCCCAACAAGTCACATTCAACCAAAGGGATATATCTTCCCTTGGCCCACTCCATAGTAAGCCATTTTATGTAGAAGTTTATGTAAAGCAACATAAAGTGAAATATGTCCTTATAGACAATATATTAGGCCTCAACATAGTGTCTCTAAAGCTCATCAAGCTTCTTGGGTACACAATGGCAGATCTCCAAACAAAAACAATAACCATCAAAGCCTATGATAATCAAGAAAGAGAATCACAAGGCACCATTACTTTGGTAGTTATAATTAGGCCTTTAACCCATGATACACTTTGCCATGTGTTTTATCTTGAGATATAATACAATATGCTTCTAGGCAAGCCTTGGTTGCATGAGATTTGTGCAGTCTCATCAATGTTTCACCAATATATCAATTTTCCCACTCAAGGATGGAAGTGAATAGTCTAAGAGATTTACAACCATATGAACACTAAAAACATCTTGAGGCCAAATTTCAAAGCTATAATTATCAGCATTACATGAATCTAAGTTCCAAGCAAGATAAAGGAAAGGCTATATCTATTGATCTTTCACTAGATAATTGCATAGATCTTAATACCTTGGATTATCTTTCCCACATGCTACCTCCTAAAGCTTCTAATAATTTCACCATTTTAGATAATGGATCGAGATAGTATGTGACCCATGATACATTTCATATTGCCAATATTCCTCAAAATCCAAAAACCTTTGGGTGACATAATGTCACTCTACATATGCATTGGCAACAAAAAAACAAATATAAGGGACCTATCACATTTGTACTAGCATCTGGCCTAGAACTCAACCCTCTTGAAGGGGATGAATCATTATTATACAACAATAACCATGTTGATTATTATAAAAGTATAAAGTATTATACTCCTAATAGGATCATGGAACATCACAATTATGAAGGAAGATGCCTCAAACCAAATCAGCAAGGAACAATAGAGATAATTTATATGACTATGTATGAAAGACCTTATGGACTTGGATTTAAACCACCTGGGGGTGACCCCGCATATCTTATTCAAACTCCATCACCAATGACTAGTGATGATGATGTTGATAGTGGAGGAAAGTCTATTCATAGCCTTACCTTTGATGACCTAGATGAAACCAACCTTTATATAACAATGCCATTTATATCCATACCCTAACTATTCATCAGAAACCATTACCATTATATTATCCCCAACTGATAGATTAGGACCAACAAAAATATAGTCTATTGATTGATGAGTTCTAGAATGTTGAGGCATTATATGACTTCTTAGGCTTTAAAGACAACATTTTGTTGGGAGATCACAAGTTAGGATTCTCAATTATATTAGATCTTATAGCCTATTTTGAAGAGCATGTGAACACCCTTAGCCAAAAATAAATAATTAAAACATTGAGGTCCCAAAGTGAAAACCTCTTTGAGGTGATATTTGACCAAGAAAGATAAAGAATATTCTAGTGGTGAAAACCTATTTTAGGCACCATTATATGGGTATATTTATTATTATTTAAATTTAGACCAAGATACCACCAATGATGAACTTGTCTATGGATCAAATTTTAGCTTTGAGAAATAACAAGTATTTTATCAAATGTTTCAAAATTTTCCAATTTTTTTTATCACATGGCTAGATCTCCCATTACATGACTTAGATTCATCATGCCTAGGAGAATTTGAAGAGCAAGTCCCAATGGAGGACCTTGCCATAATCCAACATTTCAAGTCATAGCCTACTACCTTAGAAGATGGTTTAACCCTTCTAGTCAAAGATATAATAGAGGTAAATATCGAGACTCCATGAAAAATAAAATGGATAAAATTAGGTGCATCCTTCATTGAGGAGGAACATGAAGTCTTTATAGCTATATTGAGAGAATTTATATATATCTTTTCATGGGACTATTTTGACATGCTAGGTTTGGATCCTGCCTTGGTTCTACACCACCTTGTGGTTAATTCTATGCCAAATTGGTAAAACAAAATTTATGTAAGATGTATCCTCATAATGTTTTATTGGTAAAGAAAGAGCTAGAAAAAATCTTAGAAGCAGGATGTATCTGACCCATTAACTACTCTAAATGGATATCTAATGTAGTACATGTTAGTAAAAAGATTAAAGGGATCAAAATTTATACTAATTTTTGAGACATCAATAAATATTGTTATAATGATGATTTTAAATTACATAATATTGACATGATCATCAACTCCATGACATGTTCTAAAATGATTTCACTCATGGATGGATTTTCAAGATATAACCAGATTATAATAGCACTAGAAGACCAACATAAAACAACATTCACCACTCCATGGGGAACATTTTGTTATTAGGTAATTTTATTTGGCCTTAATAATTCTAGAGATACATATCAAAATGCCATGAATATCATATTTCATGATATGATGTATGATATTATTGAAGACTATATCGATGACATATTAGGAAAATCCAAAACCAGGGTCGACCATCTATTAGTGTTATGTAAGATATTTGAAAGATTATGGGAGTAAAAAGTTAGACTAAATCCAAATAAATATGTTTTTGTTCTAAATTTATCCAAATTACTTGGCTTCATCATGTCTCATAGGGGTATTGAAGTTGATATGGCTAAAGTCCATGCTATAACTGAGATGTCACCACCAACCAATTTAAGGCAAATCCATAGTCTATAGGGTAAGATCCAATCAATCTGATGTTTCATATCTCAATTAGTAGATAAGTTCCATCCATTTACACACCTTTTAAAAAAGGGAGTTGCATTTCACTAGGATGATCACTACTAAACAACTCTATAACAAATCAAAGACTATCTTGTTAATCCACCTATTTTATTACCTCTTATACCAGTAAAGCCTTTCTTGTTATACCTATCAACTATGAACCATGATTTGGGGGCAGTCTTGACTCAACATGATGATAATGAAAAAAAGCATGTTATATACTACCTAAGTTGTACCATGGCTACATATGAACATAACTATGCACATATTGAAAAAGGTTGTCTGGCCATGGTCTTCATAGCTCATAAGCTACACCATTACATATTGAATAATAAGACCATGGCCATTTCAAAAGTAGATTCACTCAAGTATATACTATCTAAAATGTATTTTCAAGGTAGAATGGCTAAATGGATCGTGCTTCTCACTGAGTTTGACATAGAGTATGTCAATTAGAAGGCAATCAAGGGACATGTTCGTACTTGTAGAAGCACCTCTCATAGACATATAGCCACTCACATTTTAATTTATTTATGAATCCGTAATGACCTTTATTGACACAACCCTTGAGGATAATACCTAAAAACTATATTTTGATGGTTCATTTACTACACATAGATTAGGGCTAAGCCTATTGTTTATTACACCACATGTAGATCTAATCCCTAAATCATTTAGAATCATCTTTTATTATAAAAATAACATGGATAAGTATGAAGCACTTTTTGTAATAATTTGAAAATAAGTGCATTAGAACATATCTCATCTCCAATTTTATGGTGATTCTCAGTTAATCATCAATCAGGTTGTAGATCATTTTTAGACCAAAGTTAACAAGTTGGTTCCATATAAAGCCATGGTCAACACCTTTAAGTAAAAAATTTTCAATGTTCAATTTGAGTACATACCAAGCGCTATTAATATAACTATAGATGTCATGGTTACTATTGGCTCTCTAATTTGATAAATTAAAAAAATAGAGAGTATTATTTCCTCATCCAGAATTGATTAGCACCAGCTCATGAACCTTCAGTTGTTACAATGATTTGTGATATTATTGGTCCTAATTATATCAGGTACTTATACCTTTTCAAATACCTTCATGACTAGGTTATACCACCTAACCTATGTCAAAAATAAACCAAAGCCTTCATTCATCAGTCCACTTGTTATACTCTACTTAGATCCACCCTTTACCATCATTGTTTTGATGGAACTCTACTTCATTATTTAACTTTGATAGAGTTTACACTAGTGTTAAGAGAAGTTAATGAATAATTATGTGGAACTCATTCAAATAGGGAAGTCCTATCAAAAAATCTCTTGCATACTAGTTATTATTGGCCCATAATGGACATAGATGCCATTGTATATGTAAAAAAGTGTGACAAATGTCAACAGTATGCTAATATAATTTATGCCCTAATAAAAACTCTAAAATCAATGTTTACACCATGGTCATTTTCTACATGAGGACTTGACCTCATTTGGAATATAAACCCCACTTCATCTAATGGCTATAAACATATCCTTACCACCACCAAGTATTTCACTAAGTGGGTTGAAGCTATACCGTTCACTTACGTGACTAAAAAGCAAATTTCCAAATTCATCATCAACCATCTCATTTACCACTATAGTATCCCCTCTAACATTATATTTGAAAATGGAGGATCATTTAAGAACAAGGATGTAGATTAGCTATGTACTGAATATAACATCACAGAATATTTTTCTATATCATATTACCTTGAAGGTAATGGCCAAGTTGAGACATCCAAGAAAACCATTGTTGATATTTTAAAAAATATTGTCAATGATTTCAATCATGATTAACACCTATATATATTACCTACCCTTTGGGCATACCATACCAATCATCATACCCCCATAGGAGCCACTCCATACTTATTTATGGTACTAGAGCCATCCTTCCCATTAAGGTTGAATTGGCTTCACTATGTATCTCATTCAAGTATGTCCTCAATGATCATGACTATCAAGTAGCTCACTTGCAAGAGCTAGACCTACTTGGTGAGAAATGCACATCCATGCTAAAAAATCTTCAAGCATATTATAATTAACTCAAAATCCACTATAATCAACATGTTAAGTATAGAAAATTTAAACATGGTGATCTTATTCTTAAAGAAAACCAAAATAATACCATGTCTAAGAAGAATAATAAAGGAAAATTCAAACCAAACTAGACAGGGATTTTCATCATTACTATAGATTATGGATCAGAGCATACAAGCTTGCCACACTAGATAGAGATGAACTTCTTAAGTGAATGAATATTATTCATCTCAAGTGGTACTATACTTGATCACTAAGGTGTATTTTATATAAGGACCATTTTAGTTATAACATTATATCACTATTCTTATTTATAAAAATATCATCCTTATCTATCCTCTTAGCCATATCTACTTTTCACTTCTAACATATTGGCCCAGTGTGTTCTAAATCCTAGCCCATTTAACCTTAGTTTTTTCCATTTATTACATATTTTTAGCATCAAGGTATCTAATCAATTTCATCATTTAGTTCATGTACTTCAGAAAGAGCTTGAATTTTGGAGCATTATGGTAGAAGTTTTGGTAGTTGCATCCTTTTTTGTTATTCCTTTCTTATCACCAGTTTGGTTACTAATTATAACTACCTTTGGAAAAATTAGTACCATTGATCCATGACATTATGTCCTAGTTATAACTACCTATGGTCAAATTAGGGACCAAATTTATTTATTAAGCCTTGGTGTACCAACTTTCCACTTCTTATGTCATTCTATGCCTTTTTACTAATTGTGCCTATTTTGTTTGAATTGATTGTTACACTAGTTGAATTACTCCACTATAAGGGTGGAACTATAGTGACTTGAGGTCCTGCTTTGGGAATATGTAGGCAACACTTGATACTTATTGAGGTTAGCTCAGTCACCCTCTAACCATGCTCTCATTATTTTGTGAGTAACCTAAGCCATGCTCTCATCATTTTACGAGTGACCTTAGTTTAAAATCTCTTGCCTTTTTGTGAGTTTGCACCATTTAGTGTCTCATCATTCTCATTTGAGTTGAGAAAAATTGTTAGAAAAGAACAAAAACATTGACCACTTTTTTACCTTAAAGATTCTGAGAACCTTTACTAAATTATAAGCAAATCACTTGTCATTTAGTTTCCCCATCCTTTTTGGCCTTTTCTCTCATGCAATTTCCATTTTTAAAGACCATTCCTCTTATTATAACACATCCATTCTATTTATTTTCCTTAGTTATCACATTCTTCCCATTCCCTAAGACAACTACATTTGTCCTAAAGTTTTTTATTGGATATTACATCCATGGAACTATGTAAGCAACATCCACTTGCCTAGTGCATATGGAGATATCTTGGCCACCCCTTTCATTTTCTTCTATTCCCCCATTTTGTTCATTTGTTATTTTTTTACCTATTTTATAGGGGAAATATTTTTATGGTTTCTATTTGAGTATTTCTTTGTTGTTTTGTTTGTGTGCCTCTTTGTTTGCTTTCAACATTGTTGCCTTGATTCAATTTATGTGTGTTCATTGGGTGATTCCTTTCCCACATTTATACTCAAATCCATACATATTCATATGTTTACATTATCATCATGCTTTCTATCACTGGTACATTATTTTATATTGAGTATTGAATTATGGGAGTCAATCCTCATGCATATTTTGGCTGAGTCCTCATGATGTTATACCATGATGTCTACCAAAAACATAGTAAAAAAATCTTGGCTTTAACAATTATATTCAATAATGGTGGCATCTTTTCAGCATCGACATCCTGATTCAATCATAATCATATCCCACATAGATTAATTAACCATGAAACATTTTCAACATTTACTAGTTTGAATAAGAATCTCCCTACTAGTAGGTTGTTCCAATTCATCATTACCCTCTATGTTAATTTATCATCATCCTCGATCAATTTTATCATTTTTTGCATAATCAGGGTCAAATGATATAACCACCTATGGGTCAAATCATTTCACATCATCCCATCTACATTTCTCAATGATTATAACCACCTTTGGTCAAATAATTTTGTTGTCACAACATTAATTTTTTTGCCTCTATAGGGGCATGTTATTCTCTTGTTTATCTATCCTAACTAGGTCAGCTCCATCTTCTCAATGATAATAACTACATTTGGGAAAATCATTATGTTATAATACCACATTACCACCCTTAGTGTACAATGTTTATAACTACCTTTGGGAAAACCATTTTACACCATCCTACTTGTATTATCAATGATTTTGACTACTTTTTCAATATCATTATGTTTTCACTCCATCATCTTTCCTTTCTTTGGTCCCATCATTTCACTTCTTTCTTTTTGAGGGACTATTTACCAACATAATTCTATCAAATATTCCCTTGAGGGGGCATCATACACCTAGTTTATCATCATTATATTTATAGGCATATGATGCAGGAGCATCACTCAAACATGTAAATAGGCTTAGGGAAATAACAAGTTGTTTGTAAAGGTCTAGAGGCCTTAAGAAGCATGTAATGCATTGTAAAGACCTTATGAGGTCTTAGATAGTTTTAATAGTCTATATTAGGTGTTTTTAAAGTGTTCTAGGTGTCAAAAGGTCCCTAGAGGCAAGAGAATTCAAATCATAGAATTTCCCTCCAAAAACATTGATTTAAAAAATCAAATTCTAAAAAGAGGCAAGTAAGTGCTAAACCTCACATAAGGGGTTCATGAAAGTGAAAAAAACTTGTAAATGTGTTTCTACCTTAGTAAAAACATCTCATTACCTAATCCACACGTTGGAAGGGGGAGAAAAGTCTAATTTGTCAAGATAAAGAAGCAAGTTGGCAAGTTGTTAAAAATTGAGAAGTCAAAGGAGAAGATCATGGGCAGTTTTAAGACCATTCTAAACAAAGAGAGTTTGTTTCTATTGATGATTAGCTCAAATAATTAGGTTTAGGAGGCCTAAATCTATATGATAGAGGCTTCAGGAGTCATTTAAAAGGATTGAAGTGAGATTCAAGATCAATCAAGTTCATTGTTTGAAGTTTGGGTGTATTATAGACCTTTTTAGGTCCTTGTACATAGAGGTGTGAATTGGAATGAATATGGGTTTGTAGTAGATGTTTGAAAGAAATAAAATAAAGGAAAAATCCACTGAATTTCCCATCTGGAGTGCCTGAGTGTGAATGGTATGTATTGATCTTTTAATGCATGTTCTTGGTGCAAATTTAAGTGTTTGAGCTAGAATACCCTCATGGGATGATGTTAATGGGTGTTTGATTAATTTGTGAATATTGATAAGGTTCATAGACATAAGAAAAATTTGATTTCGAACTATTTTATTCCTTTTGATACTTAAGACTCAGATTTGATAATGTTTTCTTTGGTTGAAGCCTGCTAAAACAAGGTTCTATGCACTAGAGATCATGCAAAGGTTATAGTTGGGAACAAAACACAAATTATCAAGAATTAGTTTCAAAAGATAAAAGTTGAGGGATGTTATTAAAGAGATGTAAAAGTAAACTTCAGGATTGAAGGGAAAATGTGTTCAAGTTATAAAATTATTTGCGAACAGCCTGCTTGCTGTCCTGAGAATTCAGTTTTGAGAAAATGTTGTAATTTGAGAAAATCCATACATGATGAACCTTAGGTGTCTAAAGATAAAAGTTTTAGAATAAAAAAAAATGAATTTTGAAGTTGGAATGATGTTTTTAAAGCCTTTTATGCTCAAGATATGTAATTTTTCCTTTCCAGGCCTGTCTAGGACAGTGCAAAAGTTAGTTCATTTTGGAGAAAATGCTAAAAATGGAGTTATAACCCTTGTAAGAAGCTGAAAATTGGTGAACATGATTGTTTTGTGAAACCATGGATGATTCAAGTGTTTTGGAAGTGGTACCATCCGTATAGTATAGATTTGTCTCATAAACCAAGAAGTTGAGCTTAAGGGCAAACAAGAAGAGGTCAAGTGAGTTGAAGGAAATGATATTTCTAGTGATGGTGAAGACCTAAAACTTTGGGATAAGAATAATAAATATTAAGGGTGTCTAAAATTGTTATTGGTTTTCTTTAACACTCAATGTATGTTTTTAGATTTGAAGATTTCCCTGTTTCAAAGGCTACAAAGCCTAGAAGCCATTTGATCCATTTTGATATAGAAGTCAATTTTTAGGGGATGATAACTTGCTAAATTGTATGGTTTGGTATTGTTAATGTTTTTTCAGAGTTATAGAAGCATGGATAATAGGTATTTAGTGTTTGATGCCTCATATGGCTTAAGAAGACAAGTTGCCTTGTGTTTATTAGTGAATGCTTGAAGAGAGGGTAAGAAAGAAATAAGGTGTTGATGTTTTTTTTTTCTTGATTTGAATGAATTATAATCAGTCTTTATAGAAAAAGATATATTTGATTAACTCCTCATGAAGTATGATTGGCCATAGAACATTTGAAAAAGCTTATACAAGATCTTAGTAAGCAGAGAACAAGTGAGGTCTCTGCATCATCATACATGACCTTTTCATTCTTTGAGAATATGTTACTATGCTTATAGCTTGAATTACCTTTTCAAATAGGGGCAAACTATACACACCTAAATCTAGCCATCGATAACCTCTAACCAAGTTTTTGACCAGTTTCCACCTAAAATGCACAATTTGGCCTAAAAATACTAAAACATGCTAAATGATGTGAAATTGACATATTCAAGTGCCGATTTTGGGTAGGGTATCCCTAAATGGGGCAATGTAGTTAATGGGATAGCTAACTTTGATTAGTTCTTTTGGAGTTGAAATGCCAATTTTGTACCTAAGTGCTTTGGATTTCTCTTTCCTATCAGACATCTTACATAAAACATGTGCCTCTGTTATTCTCTATTTATAAAATCTTAAATGGGATAACAGATCTAATGCATTTGACATCTCCTAATTCCAATCTAGTCAAATTTTGGACCAATAACAAGGCATTATGATCAATTTGAGTAATTTGTGCATAAAGTGCTTAATCGTGCTCAAGAGATAAGTAATCTGAATTAGATCCTAATAAATAATTCCATGGAAACTTGTTACATACTTATTTTTAAAAATTAATATTAAATATCTATATCATTAGGTGACCTCATTTGTTGGGAAGACATCCCTAAGCCATAAATGCCACAAATATCAAGATTCATTCCCTCCATATCTCATCAATACCTTCCATCATGCCCTCCATGCCTCTCAATTTCCCCTTATTATATTTTCATGATGATTATAATTATAAATTTAATACCAAAAATTGAATTAATCCTCAACCACACATATAAATCTCAAGATGGATGGTTCAAGTCGATTCTAGACATTCTCAAAAATCTATAAATAAAGAGGCCATGAAAATCATTTCTAAGTCCTGATAATGCAAATTTATAATGCGCAAATGATTCCAAAAGCCATTGCAATTAGTGTTACCATGCCAAATTGATTCCAATAAAAGTGAAGCCGAAGCCACAAGCTGCCAAGGAGAAGAGGAGATATCCAAGCCTCCATTGATGAGGACTTCATGAACACAAGCTGAGTAAGCCACTATAATAAGCATTTTAGATCATCTAAGGAAGGTATAAAGAAGGTTTATTTTGAATTTTAGCGGTGTGTTTTATTCATATTTGTTAAGTAAGCTCTTACTAGTGTCTAGGCCTAGAGATGTTATGTTGGTTAGTGTGTTTATTTCATTTTGTTTTCATTTTGAAACTAACACCATACTAACAATCCTCTTTTGAGTAAAATTCCTAGATTCACAATAGTAACTATCAATGATCAAATGCAAACCCAAGGACAAATGGCTTATTTTGTTCCAAAGGTTAACCCCCACATGCTAGTGATGAACTTGTTTCCTAATAATCATCTAGAACATTCTTTCTATAAACCAACTTCCAAACTTCACTCAATTGCATTTGAATCATGTTTCCCTTAATCAAAACATAGGATTTTTGATTTAGCCCACCAATAATGGCTTTAAAATAAGAGATTAGATGGTTTTAGTATGAACTGGTAATATTATAAATAACTAAATACATAATTTTGAGACCCCTAAAAGTGAAAATGAAACTATCCTAAAAATGGTTGAGAAGCGAAGTACCGATTTCCTCCAATTATAAAAAAAAGTGGGGAATACTAATGAGGGCTCAAGAAGGAACTTCTCATTTAAAGATATAATAGGCAAAGCAATAGGTTTTATAATGATAGTTTCCATAATAATAGAAACCATTACCCCTCCTTAGAGAAGAAAATCATGGATATCAACCTCATTGATATTACATTACCTAACTATTGTAGGGTGCATTACATAGCCAAACATGGTGAGATTGATTGCATTAAATTCTATAAAGTGTTTGAGGCATTCTAGTAGGAGTTGGACATGTTAGAGGTGGTTTTCAAAAAGGATGATAGTGCACATACATCTGACCCAAAGCCTTTTGACTAGGATTTCATGGTAGAAGCCTTTGATTTCCCCTTTCAAGAGGAAAATGAACCAAATTATATCCTTGAAAAATTCATGCATTTTAAAAGTTCCTAAAAAATACTTATCCATTGAGGAATATAGAACAAAGGTAGCCCTTAAAATCCTCAACCCCTCCTAATAAATATGGAACCCCTCCTTACACTACTTCAAGGAATAACCATAAGCCCTGTTAAGGGAGCATACCCAAGCACATCCCTAAGGTCTCTAGTCCTCCCAAAACTAGTTACAACATAGTTGAGGACATGAAGAATATAAAGGCTAATATCACCTTACATGAGTTAACACAGATCATAGAACAAAGGTATTTATTTTTGGATTCCTTAAAATTTAGAAAACCTCCCAAGAAAGATCATGCTAATGTAACAATGCATAACACCAAGGTTGAATCTTCCCCTTTCTTGCTCATAATTAGATTATTTGGAAAAAACTTTCACAATTATTTTTTAGACTTAGGTGCCTCCATAAATATCATGCATGTTGGTATATATAGATAACTTAGCTTAACCCCCATCATGTCTGATATTATTGTCCCTCATTTAGACAAATCACAGGTTAAAGTTATTGGATAACTCTTGAACATCAATTTTTAGATAGCCTCTGATCCCATGGTACAATAATTCATTGACATTTAGGTAGTGGACATGTGATATGCCTATGGGATCCTATTGAGTAGAGAATGGACTAAAGCCTTAAATGGGTATATGTCTACTGATTATTCCCACTTGTGGCTACCATGGAAAGGAGTCCTACATTCAATAAAAGCTGAGAGGGAACCAAGGATGAAACATATTATAATGGAGTACAATGTTATTAATGAAAGGGTCAACATAATCAACTCAGACTTAAGGGTCTTCACCTTAGAAGCTGATAAATTAGATGATCCTAAGGACATGGAGACTCATTCTAGGCTATGTAAATTACACTTTGATGGTGCTAGATGCAAGTTTGGATCAAGTGTTAGCATTATATTAATTGACCTAGCCAATAAAAGGTACCATGCTTCTTAAAGACTCTAATTCCCTTACACCAATAACCTTGTTCAGCATGAATCTCTTATTCTTGGTTTGAAATTTGATATCAAGAATAAAGATAAAGAACTACTTGTTTTTGGAGATTCATAACTAGTAGTCAACCAGGTTATGAGTACATATCAGTGTAAACTTTCATACCTCAAGAATTACAACTTTAGAGTTTGGGACCTGATTAAGTCTTTTGATGATTTCATTATCACCTCTATTCCCCAAGAATAAAACCAAGCTACAGATGAAATAACATCAAATGGAATGAGTCTCATGGCTAATCCAAACTCCCTTGATTTTGGTATTGAATTGGTCCTATCTCCATCAGTGCTTGATAATGTTAACCATTTCTAAGTCTTTAATGATGACCAACATAAATTGGATTTCTTGACCAATTATAGGGAATTTGAATCTCATATCATCGACAAAGCTAATGAAAATGAAACTAGATGGAACAATTTCAATAATAAATCCATTCAATTAAATGACAATAAAATCCCTAAAGGGATTATTTCTCTAGAAAGATTGTTTGATCAAGAAAAACTAGTTGAGGTTTTCAAAGTTGCCAAGGTAAGTGGAAAGGATTGTAATACTATGTATCTTGGCCTCCAAGGGCAACCCTAATTATTTAATTTTGGAAAGGCTTGTATAAATTCAAAAATTATGAAATCTAAATAAATCTTTACCAACTATAAAGATGATATAACATTGTCCTATGATGACATAAAGATCTTTGATCCAAGGGTCATTACCCATACCATACCACTCAAAGAAAGTTGTAAACCTTTTAGATAGAAACAAAGGCTAGTTAACCCCATGCTAGAACATATGATATTCAAATATTTCAAAATTTTATTACATGTAAGGATAGTTTTTCCCATTATAAATTCAACTTAGGTGGCCAATTTGGTGGTAGTCAGGAAGAAAAATGGTGAGATTAGTCTATGTATTGACTTCAAAAATTTGAACAAAGCATCAAAGAAGAAAAATTATCCTCTTCCTTCCCTTGATCAGGTAATTCAAACTATTTTAGGTTTAGCTATTATGTCTTTCCTTGATGGCTTTTCAAGTTATAACCAAGTACTGGTTAATAGAGAAGACATGATGAAGACAACATTCACAACAAACTAAACGACCTTTGATTAAAAAAATACCTTTTTGACTGATCAACATAGGATATACCTTCCAAAGATACATGGGCCATGCCTTCCAACGTCTAATTGGTAAATTAATCATAATTTATATGAATGATATAATAGTTTTCTCTAAAATAGGGAAGATCACTTCATACACCTGCAAAAAGTTTTTAAAAGATGTAGAAGGTATGGCATTTCCTTGAACCCTAAGAAAATCATATTTTATGTAATTGAAGTAAAAATATTAGGGAATATTATAACCAAATATGTAATCTCCATATACCCTAAAAGAGTGGAGGACATATCTAAAATCAAGCTCCCAAATAGTAGGAAGGAATTAAAGTCATTATTTGGCAGAATAAATTTTGTAAGAAAGATTATTTTTGGTTTTACAAAAATTATTGAAACATTTAATGATATGATCAAGAAGGATGTAAAGGTGATTTAGAAGTAATAATCCAAGAAGGAATTCAATGACATCAAGGAAGCCATTGGCCAAGCCCTAATACTTATAAGTCTTGATTTCTCAAAGGATTTCTACCTTTACTCTTTTGCATCTGATCATACTATGGCTTCTGTATTGATTCAAAATGTTGATGAGTGTGATCACCCAATAGCTATCATGAGTAACAATTTTAATAATTTGGAACTTAACTATTTTATGATTGATAATTAGGCATATGCACTAATAAAGGTAGTGAAGAAGTTTAGGCACTACATCCTCAAAAACAAGGTGCATGCCATCCTACCTAACCCTGATACTAAACTTATGTTGAGTCAAAATAAGCTGAGAGAATGTAGAGGTAAGTGGATGTTAGTTTTACAATAATTTGACTTGGATATGAAGGTAAGAAAGCTAATAATATGATAAGGTCTAATCCAAATGATTTCCAATACTATCCCTAGGCTAAGTATCATGCAAGTAGGTCATCAAAGTTTTCAAAACAAAAAATGGTATGATTAAATCGTATACTTTTTAATCAATGGTATTTGTCCTACAAGCCTATCCAAGGATTAAAAGAGAGCCTTAAGGCTTAAGGTAGCGTACTCCCTAATCAATGATGGAGTCTTGTACAATAAGAACTTTAAGGGAATATACCTAAGGTGTGTCTCATAAGAAGAAGCCACCTACATTATAGTCATCTTTCATGAAATATTGGGTAGTGGACATCCCTCTAGAATAACTAAAACCCATAAGATCTTAAGGACTAGTTATTATTGGCCTATAGTATTTAAGGATGCTCATAATCATGTGAGAGAATTCCACTCTTGCAAAAAATTTAGCACCAAAGAGCTAGAAGTAGCCATGGCTCTACAGCTAGTCATGGTTGACAAACCATTTGCATAGTGGGGTCTATAATTCATTGGAGTAGTCAATCCAAACTCATATGAGGGTCAAAAATATGTCTTAAATACCATAGATTATTACTCTAGGTAGATAGAGATAGTGGCTACCAAATAATGTAGAATAGAAGTGATCAGTTTCCTAGAAAAAAATATATGTAAAAATTTGGGACCTTAGTTTCTCTAATATGTGACAATGGGTTTGCATTCATCTCAATTAAGATGACTGAATGGGCTTATGACAATTGTGTCACACTTAAGTTTTCCTACAATCACTATCACCAAGGTAATGGTGTTTATAAATCCATGAATAAGAACCTTATGAAGGCAATCAAAAAGTCTATATAAGACAAGCCTATAACGTAGCATAAGTTACTTAAATTCACACTCCAGGTAGATAGGAAAAGGATCAAGCAAGCCTTGAAAGCTTCACCATTTATGTTAGTGTCTAGGTAGGAACCTACCTTTCCCATCACTCTCAAATTTCCTACATATATATTCATGCAAGATTACATGGAGGAGAGTCAAGAACATGCCACTTCAAGGTTATTAGATATCATCCAAATAGAAGATGATAGAGAAAATACTTTTGATAATTTTAGTAGACACCAAGCCACTTTGAAAAGATGGTTTCATAAAAGTTATAATGTCAAGGTGATTAGGTAGGGAGACTTAGTGATACTTTGGGACAAAGCATCTAAACCCAAAGGAAAGTATGGAAAATTCAAACCTTTATAGATTGGCCCATACCATATTATAGAGACATTGGGGAATAAAACCTTCAAGATCAAAGATTTATAAGGTGTAGAGTTCATATTACCTACTAATGGGCAATACATCAAGCATTGTTTCTCTACCACCCATCTCAATGTCTTTATGGATTAAGGTGTAAGACAGTTATATTAGAGTAGGTAGGTTAGTTAGTTTACTTTGGAATCTTTTTTGTCTTGTCCCTAGTTTGTACATAAGTTTGTTCATATTTTGTTGGTTATCTTATTTTGTTTTATTTTTTTCTTTATATTGTGTGTTGCTTATGTGTAGCTTTTTCCATTTATCTCAAGATGTATTTGGATTCATCCCTAGGCTTGGAAGTTATGAAATTTACTCAAGATGTGACCCAATCCTAAAAGAAAGGGAAGACCCCATACAAAGGCAATCATATACCTAGGACATAACATTACGATGCAACTTGGAAAAATTGAGTACAGACAGATGGAGGGGAAGTCATTCCACAAGATCTAAGTCATAACCTTGGATCCACACTAGTTTTAATAAAAATTACACTTGGGGATTCGAGGCTTAAATTATCAAAATCATACCATTAGCTAGCACATAATCAACATCCATACCTAGAACAAGAGTTGTATCCCTAAGTGATCATCCTTAAATAAAATATTTGACCAAATCCTAAACTTATCTATCTTGGTTCCCAACCTTATTGAATTCATAAAGATCTAAAAATATAAAAAATATGATAATAATACAAGGGAAAATTTAAGGCTTTCATACAAAGGTGATTCAATCAACCTCTATCAGGGCTATGGGTGCTTGGCTAGGAATGGAGAAATTCCATGAGTTGAGACAAAGGTATCTCTATTAGGTATATGGAAGCATGGCTAGAAGTAAAGAAATTCCTAAGCCTTCCCTAAGCCAAACCATGATTCAAAAAAATCTTTAGTGTACCCTCGGTAAATGTAAATGATTAAAGGTAGAAAGCTAAGGATTTATTCTTGAGCCCTATAGAAAGTAGTAAGTGGAATAAAAGCACACACATATCTTAGGTATGGCTTGGTGGTTAATTTTAAATTCTCTATTGCAAGATTTTTTTTCAATAGTAATTTAATCTAGATGGTAGATTTTTGGGTCAAAGGTAATGGTGACCTAAATGTTTGTCTAAACTCAGAGTCTAGAAGTTATAACATATTACTATGTTTCCCCAAGAAGTCACCATTTTTTGGGACTAAGATACCCCATTTGTTCAAAATTGGGGACCCTTGAGAGATATGTGTATCCAATTTTGAAGCATCTAAACATCGATGTCTTTTTATAGAATTTGAAGATCATCTACTCAAGGATGGAGCATATTTGAATAATATAAAGCCTCTTGTTTTGGACTAACCTTTATGATGAATTATGTGAGTCATTTTGTAGGTTCCATGTAAGGTTTAGGGTTTGGTGTTTAAAAACCCTAGGTGGATCTTGGTTCAAATTCAAATATGGTGAGAACCAAGTTGGAAAGACCTAATGAAAGAAATTTATGAACAAAGGGTTTAAGTCATGTTTTTAAACATGATTCGAGCTTTTATTTACTTCTTTTCCCTTTCTTATTTTTTTCTTAGGTCTAATTTGATGTTTTCATAAGGTCCCTTTTATGTGGCTAAACTTATCCTAGGTTAATAATATTCATGCCTCAATATTCATCTTGACCTTAGTATTGATATTTATGCTATGTATTTATGTCCTTGGGTATAATAGTTATCTCCCCTATCCTTTGCTAGATCCTATGACTAATGTTTTCTTGGTAGAATTGATTTGATGAAGCATATTAATTGAGAAACTCTCACTTAATCAATGTGCATCAGATTTAGATCAATGGTAATCACCTTCTCACTGGATTTTATCCAATGGTGCAAGATGGTAGAGGAAAAATCAAAATGGATAAAAGGCCCCAAGAGATAGATGCACGGTAGCTTTGTAATAAAAGGGAATAAATGAAAGGGACCTAATTAATAAAGGAGTTCAATTAATGACTAGGTCCCCCATGAAGATCAATTGTTATCGCTCACTCACTAGATTTGATCCAACAACATGAAAGGACATCTGATCAATAAATGAGCCCCAAAAATATCAACAACACTTAGTCACTCATTGGATTTTATCTAATAGCACAAATAATCTAATGAATTTTCAAAGTTATACTAGCTCTACATGTGGCCAATGCGTGACTAAGGCAATAACGAACAATAGATACACAACACGATAAAGATCTACAAGAATGCCAAGTGTCATGACCATGATCTTCGAGATCAATGGAAAAATAGAAATGTAAGGACTTAGATTTAGATCAATGGATCATGTTAAACATAGGATCTTGATCTAATAGAAAATAAATAAATGAGGCTTTTAAAAGCCAATAACTAGTATCTGAGTGTCAATTATGAAAATTTCCATGAAAAAGCCTAGAATGATGCCACATGGACTCTGTGTAAGCATAAAATGTCAAAATCAAATATCTTTGGTGACTCAATAAATGAAGGGTAAAATTCATTAACAACCAGGGCAAGATAATAGCATAAAATTAGACATAATATTTAATACATAGGAGAGGATCAACTCATTTAGAATCATTAAGGAAGCTTTGTCTAGGAATGATAAAGATTTTGATGAGCTAGTTGATTAAGAAGAGGAGCATATCACAATGACCACCATATACTTAGGCTTAGTGGATGAATAACATGGAAGATCTATGAGTATCCTTCAATAGAAAAGGGACCCACCTCCAACATCCTAATTATGGTTTTCCTAAGAGATGGCATATTATTTTATAAGGGCACATGTTGGTTTCTTAGTGTGATTGCCTTTAGGTTAGTATGATTGTAGAAGACATGTGTATTATATTTGTTACAAAGACACTTATCTTTTGTACACTTTTATTTTATAAAATTTACTAGTATACTACCTAGATTTCTATAAAGGCATATATTACCATTTAAAAAAAAGGAGAGACTCAGATATTTTTATAACATTTTGATTGATTAATACAAGATATCAAAGAATTCTATAGGGATTGTCTTTTTTGATGTGTTTAAATTGATAAGGTTTTCAATTGTTTATCTGAATTTGAATGGTTTCAAGAAATATTGAGTTAAATCATTAATTAAAGGGTTGTTAACTTGTGTATTCTAGGTTAGTTGAAATAATTGAATTTACTTTGTTTCATTTTCTCTGCAACAAAGACGTTCTTTTACTATCTAAATGTAGCATAAAAATATAAAGTAAATCCAATTTTTACTTGTATTATCATCCTACCTTCAAAACTAGGCTTGGTTTGTAGCAAAATGTGAGCTTAGGCTACATTAAAATATATGTTGGTTGAGATAATTCTTGATAAATATTGAAATATTGTCAATATGTTCATAATAACATATCAACAATCACTATTTCTTTCTCACTTTAGCCTCTCATTTTGCTCCTTTTTTAAAATAATTAACATTAGCTTAAATGCATTGTTCATAATCATTTATTTTATCCAATGGTTTGTATCTAGGTCAGTTTGTTTGATATTAACATCAATATTTTCAAGAAAGGTACCAAGATGGATCCCTACCATCAAATTTTATAAATATTATGAAATAATCTATGTTTCTCTAATACGATTTTCACCACATGCATCTTAATTGCCAAACACTTGTAACTCATGCCTTGAATCCTCAGATTCTAAAATGAGAAGTGTTCTTTAAACACTAGAGATCACCTATTGTTCACTTGGAAGAATCAATAGGGAGACAACCCAAAAAATAGAGGTTCACCTCATCAATTAGGCCACAATCACCTAGAGGTGATCCCATTATATTAGTTAGATGAGGTAGGTTTGAAACACCACTACCTCAAGGGTGAAATCCAAACTAATAAAAATAGGAACTTATATATTATCTACAAAATATACTAAAAACCAAATGTATGATGATCCTAAATTACTAGGTCTATGGTCCTTGTACTTTAATTGGGGCCATTCTAAACAATGTTTTAGACAAGTAATTATCCTTGTTGATCCATTAATAAATAGGTACCTAGTTGAATATAGACTCATTTTCCCTTGCACAAAACATTTTGATGAGTATGATTCCTTGATCTTGGCACTAAAATTTACATTGACACATAGGGTCAAAGAACTAGAAGTATTTGGATATTATAAACTAATAGTGAACTAGGTTAAACACAAGATCTAATGTAAGTTATCTTATTTAATAAAATAAAAACATAGGGTATGGGAATTTATAGAAACATTTACTAACTTTAATGTCATCCCCTTCTTAGATAAGAAAATGAGGTGGTTGATTTGTTGACAACTACTATTATAAAACTCACACCTCTAGATGAATTAGGGATACACATTTTTTTATTAGAGTTCATCCCATGTCCCTTAGTGTAGCATAATGTGAATAATCTATAGGTATTTGAGGATGTCTTCCAAATTTTAGAATTACTCAATAATTTATTATTAATTGAGACCCATTTCATATATGAGGTAGAAATATATGACCATTGAAATGAAGAACAAGACTAGGATAACATTTTATATATCGAGGAAACCTAATTTTCAAAAGGCATGATCTCCCTGAGAGAGTGTTTGACCTTAACATAACCCCACACCAAATTGAGAGGCCAACACACTTAGATGAAAGATCTAGAATGATAAACCTTGGATATTTAGACCATCCTAAAAAATTTTATATTTTCCTACACTACACTCCTACTGAAGTTGACCAACTCATAAAACTATTTTTGTAGTACCAAAATGTTATTTATTGGGCCTATGTAGACCTTAAGGTATTCAACCTAAAGATAGTAAATCACACTATCAAAATCAATCTAAACTAAATTTTTTTTAGAAAAATGCATAGATCTATGAACCTAATCTTATAACTACTTATCCATAAAGATGTAAAAAAAATCCTATCAGCTAGGATTATCTTCCAAATTTATCACTCTACTTGGGTTGTTGACCTTGTGCCTATATACAAAAATAATGGAGAAAACTAACTATGTGAGGATTTCAAAAATTTTAACCAATATTCTTAAAAGGATAATTATACATTTTCATCCCTTGATGAGGTGATCTAAATGGTAAGTGGATCCCAAATGATGTCTTTTCTTCCTAGATTCTCAAGATATAATCAAGTCTTGATGATTCTTAAAGATTAAAAAAAATTGTATTCACAACAACTTGGGGCACATTTTCCTACAAATTAAATTATTTTGGCTTTAATTAGGTAGGAGTCACCTTTGAGATAGTTATGGACTTTGATTGTGAAGATCTGATTAGAAAACATGTTTTTATTTACATGGATGACTTGACTATTTTGATAAAACATAGGGCTAATCATATTTGCCATCTTCAGAAGGTCTATGAATTGTGCATAATGTATGGTATCTCTCTCAACACTAATAAAAGTGTGTTTGGAGGCACCAAATTTAATATTATCAGTTATATCATCATGAAAGATGGTATTTATCTTGAACCTAAATGTCCTGACATGAT
This sequence comes from Torreya grandis, assembly GCA_037957365.1. Lineage (NCBI taxonomy): Eukaryota > Viridiplantae > Streptophyta > Pinopsida > Cupressales > Taxaceae > Torreya > Torreya grandis. The sequence goes on along the minus strand of JARHVA010007198.1, from coordinate 336,060 downwards.
TTATAGAATACCTTTGCCTAATGGTAAAAACAATTAAATTCATTCTTTTGTAAAATTAACTTTGTTTGTAAATTAATATTTCATTTTGATAAGATTATTAAACCTTTGAATGTCCTATTGAAATATGAATCAAAGTTGGAATGGACTCTTACATCTAAGAAAGATTTACAAACAATTAAGGAATCCATAATTGAAGCACCAATCATGATCATCTCATACCACATACAGGATTTTTACGTTTATTCCTCTAATTTGGAGCACATCATAGCTACAATGTTCACTCAAAATCTAGTCAAATATAAGAACCCCAATATATATATAATTTCAACCATACATATCTAAATTATTTCACCTTGGAAAAGCATATTTATATGCTATTCAAGATTTTGAATAAACTTAGACACTAGATTCTTAAGATCAAGGTGAATGCCATTGCCCTAGACCAGTTGTGAAACTTATGTTTGGGTATAATGAACTAAGATAATGTAGAGGTTGATGGAGGGATAGGCTAAAATAATTTGACCTAAAAATAAAAATTATCGAGTTGGTGAGAGGTTAATGCCATAATTAATCACTAAAAGTGACATAAAGATCATTGTGGTTTAGTTGGACTAGTCATAAATGGTCCATAAAAAATGATATGATCGAACTATGCACTATTATCAATATAAACATGAGCTCATGTATGAAAGGATATTTTGTGCATCAGGAAGATGCTCTTTCATGACTAGAGACTTGGAATTATGCTCTGGAGATCAATTCAGTGTCTCATTATAATAATGATATCATCCCCAAAGGTGTGGAACTCTTGTTCTCCTTGGGATGAACCTCTAGAGTAGATCAACATCCTTATATCCTAGTGTTATACAAAATTTGGCTATCTTGAATGAGGATAATTTAAAACTTTTCACTTATTTGATCTTAACTTTTTTTATAGACATTACGAAGGCTTTTTATAGGTCATTAATGATCTAATTTGATAGGTATTATGTCTTCTTTATTAGTTTTCAAGGTCATTTAACATGGTCTAGTTGGCATCTAGGTCAACTCATTTTATCTTGTAATAAATTAGTCATTCTCTATGGTCTTCAGTTTGTGTTTAAAATATTTTAACGTAAGTTTGATAAAGCTATGGAAATCAAAAAATGAAATCAATGTGGAGACGTGCCTAAGGAGAGAAGGTGGTAACCTTTCAAGGAGCAACCATGGCTGAAAACCAGTCCAAATGAGTCAAATAATTAAAAATAGTAAGTGGATCACATTTTTTATAAATTTATTTGGTAATTTTAAGGTAATATTGATAAGATTAAGGTATTTAGTTACTTTAGTCTTATTATGTTTTCAGTGATAAAGGGGACACTTACTAGTAAAAGAAAATATAAGGTTTAATCTTTAGAAAATGGAATGTTTTAGGTCATTTAACACCTTGGTGATGACATCATGCTTGTACATGACCGTAAACCTCCTTCAAAGGTACTTTATAACTAAGTTTCAATGTTGGAGTTCACTTGTAACTACCATTTATCATTATCCAATGCATAAAGGAAGAGTTTTCAAGATTATTATAGGTAAGGACATGAAACATTTTGGAAAGATATTCTAAGTTTTTATAGGTCAAAGGAAGGTGAAGATTCATTGGGTTCAACATCTCCAATAGTTCCAAGAGGTAGAATAGTCAAAATCTTAATAAAAACATGCTTTTAGTGGTTTTTTTGTAGAGGGTTTATCATGGCCGGTAAAGTAAAAAATATCTCATAGGTCCCCATGGTCTTATTATATCCAAATTTATGTAATAAATGGAGCTTAAAATAAAAATCATATAAAAAATGACTCTATTTCTCTTTTGGCTTTCTTGGTAGATCAAGACATTGCATCAGGGTTTAAATTAGTACTCTAAGGAGAGAGAAATTTTAATCCCAAGATCTTAGGTAGATGAGGGTACCCTAATACCCTCATAATTTGTGGCATTAGTTTCCTATTTGATCTTCTTAACTTTATGAACCATTCTTAAGAAGTTAAGGCTATAGGAGGAATACTCAAAACCTAATTAGGGTTAGTTTTCTTCAATTTTAGAGTTATGAAGCTACATAAATGTATGGAAACAATTTTAAGGGTCAATCAAGGTCTTATTTACCATATACAATAATTATCCAATATCTTCTTGTCATATTCTAGTCTAAATGAAGCAAAACCTTTATCTTGAGTGGGTGACAAACATGATTCAATAAGCTACAAGTAGGTCTCTTACGATTTTAAGATGTGTGCACCTTAGAGGGTTTTCTAACAATATTTGTCAATATCTTCAAGCATGTTCCCATTCCTAGGGGAGAGATATTATACAATATTTCAATATAAAAGTCTATAAAAGGGAAATTTCAGCCATGAAACATACACAACTCAGGTTTAACAAGTAATGAATATCAAGTATGGTTCAAATTGGTCAATTATATATTTTATCAAGTTCATTAAATTTATAAGTAGTTATTCAAAGTCCATATTCACTCTCAAAGAGAAGTGATAGGTAACTAAGAGTGAAGAAAGTTAATCTTGTTGTCAAATGATATGGACAATTGGTTATGGACTTAAAATGAAGCCAATGATGAGACACATGTGTGTAAGTACCTCTCATACCTCCTCCAAGCTCATGCAAACTTATTTTTTCTCTCCCAAAATGTCTTTCTTGAACCAAATAAAAATTATAGTCATCAAGACAGAAATAATAGACTTGTATACTTTGATTGGGAAAATATGAAAAATTTATGCCAAATGTGAGAGGTAATGAGTTAATAAAGGTAGTACATGTATGAATATATGTCAATGCCATCTAAACATTCTATTCAGGTGAAATCACATAGTTTGAGAGACGTGAAGTGTTGAATAGATTTAGGTCTATTGAGATCTCTATAAGGTAGTTGTATGTTGATGTCATATCTAGGAGAAACTAATAGAATATTGCTTTCTTATTGGTATATAGGGTTTATAATTCCTAAATGAAGAATCAACCTTGAATAGGTAGATAGTATTTGAAAATTCTTATTAGGGGATTATTGACATTATTCATTAAAACCATAGAAGAAGTCTTGAATAAGCTACCAATCATGTAGAGTAAATTCATATCGATAGTAAGAGTAAAGGTTTTGATATATTATTTATAATACCATATCATTAATCATCTTCAATCATACCTCCCCAAGCTTTACAATACCATCCATAACTAAGAACGTAGAATAAGTTAGGTTATGCACCTATAGATTTGATAATACATTTTAAGGGTCAACATCATGATAGAAGTTTAAACTAAGAGAAAAATATGAAATCATATTCTTATTAGTTATAAAGGATCTATCATACCCTAAGAAAACCCTTGATGTATTAGTGAACTTACCACTAACCTCATTTAAGTAGATACACAATAATACTAGGCTAGAAACATGTATGTACAAGATGGTACATATAAAATGAGAAAAGGAAAGCATGTTACTTGATTTGAGTTATAATAATGGAGTTTTTAAATTAATTTTTAAAAGATAAGAAACATGTATACAAAGGTATAATAGTCATGAAGACCTTCACAAGTTAAATTGATGGCATACCGAGCTATTTCTTAATTTTTAGATGTTTGAAAACATCAATATCACTTGAGGCGATTATAAACATGATCAAAACCATATAAGTTTCTCATAAACCTATAAGTATCATCATAGTGATATTACATTCCTCAAGGAAAATGGGTAAGCTTAAACCTCAGGTATGTGATGATTCCAAGATTGAGATAGACAATTATAAGCCTAACATGTATACAAAGGTATAATAGTCATGAAGACCTTCACAAGTTAAATTGATGGCATACAGAGCTATTTCTTAATTTTTAGATGTTTGAAAACATCAATATCACTTGAGGCCATTATAAACATGATAAAAACCATATAAGTTTCTCATAAACCTATAAGTATCATCATAGTGATATTGTATCCCTCAAGGAAAATGGGAAAGCTTAGACCTCAGGTATGTGATGATTCCAAGTCTGAGATAGACAATTATAAGCCTATCTAGAAGAATGTGAGGTGGGAAGTGAAAATTTTATTGGAATATAAAATTAGAGATATATAAATGCATAATAAATTAAAAATTAACTCTTAACATTTATCACATCCCATATTTTTATTAGAATCTAACTTAGGAGATCAAAATCCACCAAAAGAAGTATCATAAGACTAAGTGAGACCTATAATTTTTTTGTCAATTCATGAAGGAAACATGAGTTATTTGTACTATTTTTAGGGTTATTATGATCATTGAATAAATTTAAGGTCATGGATGATACTATAAAAAAAATTGAAGTCCTTAAAAGGGGAAGTAATGACCAAAACAAGATAGTTAGGGTTAATAATACAATGTTTCTCTCAAAACCTGATCATAGGTTCACAAAGGATAAAATGGGTTAGAGGATTAAATTAGAGTATATAATAAATTTTATTCATTATTAAAAGTGATATAGACCTCAAATAGGTATCTAAATCCAAACCCAAACAATGTCATGTCTTTTTAGGCTAAATCACCTTATTCAAGTTCATAGTTGCAGACCTAGTCATCTAAGAGGCATGTTCATCACATGTGAACATCAATGAATTATCTCTTTTGGAGAGGTGGAAGGAATTATCCAATCAATATTATTGTCATTATTTTATGTATTGTTGTCATATAGGCTATGAATATCACTAAGAAGGATTTGCTATTTAAACCTTGCTTAAGCCCTTCCAAAGACTTGATGAGAGAGAAGATTAACATTATGAATATAGATAAATTTATTTTACATAAAAACACATATTAATCATTCCTCATTCAAATGGGATCCTCACCTTGAAATTTTATTATACTTTCACTTGTATATATACATTTAATGTTGTGTTTTTGCAAGGTTTTGGGCTCAAACTAGGTTTTTAGACAAATGAAATGATGGAAATCTTTGGGTAGGTTGGTTTGGAGAGTAATATACCTAAAAATTTCCCAAAACCTAATCTTTTTCTTCTAAAAATACTCATATAGGTCTATTTTCCAAGGACAGTACAGAAAAGCTAATGAAAACTTGATATGGTCACCAAGGAGAGATAGAGTGGCAGGGTTAAATCACTTGAAGGCCATGGGTCATATCATAACATGGTTATTATGATATTATATTTGTCTAATAAACTTGATAAATTTTCTCATGGAGGTATTATTTCCATTTTGATGGCTAATACTAAGCAATTCATACCTAATGGACTAATATTCATATAGGTTTATTGGAGGAAAATATCTACCATTGAAAAGAGTGAAGAAAAGGTGTCAACAGAAGATAGAAGAAGATTATAAAATCCTATGATGGTGTGGAGGTTTATTCATGAAGCTAATATTCTATGTGTTAATTTTTTAATTATAACTTCCCCTTTAATAATTACTTGTAACTCTCCAAACAAGAGCTCATATGCCACTTGGTGAAGTTACACATCAAGTTGAGATAATACATGAAAATAAGATGGATTAAAGTGATCTTATAATCTTTAATTTGACATTATAACTTACTTGAGGTGGATGACACTTGTCTATGCATAACCTAAGCATGTCTTTCTCTCTCCTTATTACTTATCCTATATATATTTGAATAGATTATAATGGATCGTTTGGTTGAGTATGGTGAATCCCTACTAAAATAAACACTTTTAATATGCCTTTTTATGTTGAATAAATTTTATTCTTACCTTATCACATGATTTAAACTAGTGTACTTGTGTGATTGCTCATGAATGCTAGTAGTAGTGTTTTCACTCTCTCTCATTTATCCTCTCCTACCTCTTTGAAAATGGGTTGTCTTCTTATAGGTCACATGGTGAGTTTGATGTAGATTTTCATGGTTTGAAATTTTATTTAAATCATTATTGTCTTTCTTAGACCTCTTTAAAATCACTCTCATTAAATGCATTGTATATTACCTCCATTTTGAAATAATCATGATTTAAGGACCTTATTGAGTAGTGTGATGAGTTTTAAGTATAATTCATGTTATTACATCATGATGGTTAAGTATAAGTTGTTAATTTGGTGCATAACCTCACTATATTATTTTAATTTTAGTTTATCTTACTCTTTTCCATAATAAGAAATAGGTTTAATAAGTTTTTTGGGTGATAACATCAAGGGAGATAGCACTATCTAGAGATTCACCTCACTAATTAGGTCACCCATAGCCTATAGGTGTCTCCATGTTGTCACTTAGGTGAGGAATATTTAACACCATCCTTAGGCATGTAACATATGTTTATAACACCTAGATGTACCTAGTTTAGCACCAACACATAGACCTACAAAGATCAAAATGAAATCTATAGCTAGTGCTAAACCTAAACTTGAAAAAGAGGAAAATGGAGAGAAAATGTTAGAGCGTTGTTGGAATTTAAATTTAAATGCACCAAGAATAGAATGAGTGCCTCACCCACTTATTGATAGAATGAAACTAACGTAATGGATACATAATCTTCAAACTAGGCATGTTGTATGAGTGTTTAACATGGAGGTAAGGAAACACAGTGCAACATTATGAGGGATGAAAAATGGTCCATAGATAATTCCTATGCATACCTATGTATACACAACATGATAATTTCACAAAATTTTATTTATTCACAAAGGTATGAAGGGAGGATGATAATGATAGGGATGAGTATACACAAATAAGGATCAACAACCATAAATACACATAAAACACATAACATTAGTAAAAGTGAATTAGTTCTTATTAATATCACGGTCTAAAGAAATATTAAAAATGTAAATAGGAATATATTTATTATATGAAGAGAAGACTCTTATAAGGCACATTTTTTTAGCATTATGAGGCATAGAAATTTAGATCATTTTATAATAAAATTTAGGGTTTATATATAAATAGGAAAGGCCTAACATAATCAATTCACCATTGGAGGTGTTAGGTATAAAATTCAATTTAAATCACACCCAAATATTGAGCTTGATTAAGAGTAACAAAGTCTTCATAATAAATGCTACAAGACATGCTTATTTAACTTGGGTTTGACAATTTGATCATGGAAGTAGTTGGAATGTCATGTAGGGATCCATGTGTACATCTGAGAATGAAGGGAATTTAGGAAACTAAGGGAGTCATGTTATAATTTTTTGACACTCTACTATATTAATTTTTATTTAATTATATTTATATTCATCTCCCTTAATGTCCAATCGTTCTTATTTACTATCCTTATTTTTGGTAGTCACCAATCGATCTACCTAGACTAGCTCATTGACCTAATATTATGTAAATATATCTTCATGTTATACCATTTTATTTTTTGTGTAGTATGGATTATCATTTGTAGCTATATTTTGTGGATTATGTTCCCATTAAACTATGTGCACTAACTTTTGTGTAGATGGGAGTGCACATTGAAGGTTGTTTAGTCAATTGGCTATGTAGTGAAGATGTGAGTTTGTGAAGGGTCTTGAGAGTGATCTTTTGAAAAAATTCATAAGTTCCAAACTCATTATATGCCTAGTCTCTTTTTATGTTATTTTTAGTCTTCACATTTATCTAAAATGTGTACTAGTCTACAAAGGTAATAGTGTACATCCTAGTTGGCATTTGGTATTTTACAAGGTCATAGATGTAAAAATTTATGATTTAGAATGAGACATCATGATTTGAGTTTGAGTAAGCCTTTGAATAATAAATTATAAGAAGACTTAAGATCTTGAGTTTACTCTTCATGATTTGGAACTCCTCCCTATGTACTTCTCTCTTTTACTACTTAAAGTTAAGGAGACCCATTCACTGTGACTTATGCATCATGTTAGTGAAAATGAGAGATACTTAATTGAGGTGCATGTTAGAAACTCCTTATAGGAAAAATCAACACTTATTTGATGTGGGAACTCATTATGACTATTAACTGTAAGAATGGGCTAGAAGCATCTATATACTATCTTGTTTTTAGGTATCTCGACATTGCACAAGTGTACAAACTCTCTTTTGTGGTCCTTATGGGTTAAATTATTGATAGGGTTGACTTGGAGGATCAACACATTTGGTGACCTCTAAAATCCACTTTATTGCTAAGAACAAACCTAGTATCCATCAAGCATTCCATTTCATGTGGAGTCATCTTTAATCCATTAATTTTAATCATGACTTTGATTCGCACAAAAATCCCATCTCACTTTAGATGGAAATAAGATACCTTCCAAAAGTACAAATAAATCAAATAAATGTGTTGAATGGTACTTAGAGGAAATATAAATATAAAATAATATAATTTTGAGCATAAACACTTGATGTAAATGAAGCTAATCTAAATGAAAACATGTGTGTTCAACACTTAAAAAAATTAAAATGTCTAAACTAATATTTACATGGGTTTTTATGATCAATGGAGATAGTGATTAGGACGAATCCCATTAAAAGGTATGGGTAACACTTCTGCACATGGATTGGCCTATTTATAGCCTTTGGGGTGAAAAGAGTTAGAAATATAAATGAAAGGGAAATACTATTCTATTAATGGTGATACACCTATATTGTTGGTTTATCCACTCAATTTGAAATTCAACTAACACTAATAAGTAATGCAGATCATTGGAAATTATAAATCAAAGGGTATCATATATAAAAGTGTTTCATACAAAGGTTCAATGATGTGATCAAAGAATGAGGGAAATGATGGAAGTCCTAATTTAAGGCACTAACTAGTCAATTTTTCTATTCATAGCCTAGTACTCAACATCAAACACTATATATGACTTACATAACATGGCATACTATTAATTGAGATTAGGACCTACCAAGGGGCAAAATACTACCACATGTAAACATAAAACTAATATAAACAAACTAAAAATATATTATGGAATCTAAAAATAGTCATTTTATTCACTTAGGAGGTTACAAAGCTCAAGCTTTGTAGATTTTCATCATGCTCAAGAGAGGGATCTTGAAAATAGGCCTAAAATCCTAAATATATAAAACATGAGAAGAGAAGAAGTGAAGAGAGTGGCATATAAGAGAAGACAAGATTCATCTATGAGCATCAACTCAAGTACTAATTTAGTTAACACTCATTACAAATAGTCCTCAAGACATCTCTCTATGTCTAGTTACTTTCATGCTCCTCGAATGAGCTCTTTGGCATTAAAAACAAGGTGGTGGGCCATAATAGGTGTATAGCTACATCTCCTTCCTTTAACATAAGACTGAGTTAAGTGAGTGACTCTTTATTACATGAATACTATTAAATATTAATTGATTATTGGTGAGAGACCAATTAACTTAGAGTGATTGTCACTTAAGGTCATTCAACTCATTCATTAACACTTCAAATGACTTGTGCATGAAATTTGCAACTTGAATACCAATTATGCATGTGGCTGGTAGTTAAAGTCTAGTTATGTGGATTAAGGCTCAATTATTCTTTGATTATCACTTGATTTAACCCTATAAATAGTCTTCTATACCATCCTCAACTTCATTTGATTGACCAATTACATTTACTAGGCTAATTAGGCTTAGTATCCTAATTGCTTGTATTTGATGGATGTGAAATCCTACATGAAACCAATAAAACATATAAAAATAGTTATTTTGATACATGAATCAATGTATAATATCATGAAATGGGTCCTCTTAAGGAATAAACAACTAGGAAATTATCAAATTGAGTGACTAAGTCAAATTTTCCATCACTTTCTATAGACTGGTTGATTTGAAGAGACTCATAGAGGCATTTCTAGGCATTATTTGATCATATGATGACTTTAGAGGTATACTAAGTGTCAATATTAATTTTACAATGATTTTAATTTCCTTAAACTACCTTGTACCTCTCCTCATATAATTTTTCCTCTCAAAATCCCATTTTCTACCATGTCTATACAACACATTTACAAAAAATTATCATGGACATGAATCTATCAGTGTGTACTTGATTATGTAGGTGGTAGTAAGGTGACTTCACTCATATTGGATGACTTTTACTTCACTTCTTCTCCTTCAAGTATATAATAAAGTTTTAAGAGGGTTTAATAGTACTTAAGAGTCTTAATGATGATTCATAAAGCTTGAGAATTGAATGTATGAACCAATGCCACAAAAATCTAGTATATTAGGCCCTCTAACTCTCCCAAAGTACTCATCCTCCCATGAAAGATATGCATACATGGTGAGCATATGAAGTCACATCTCTAATAATAAACAAGCTTTCTATGTCATGTTTGGTATTTGAAGGCAAAAAGTATCAGTCATTCCACCTTTTCTGTATCTCAAATATAACATAAACCTATCTTACAACATGAGGATGATGTTTATGAAGACTTGGAGTATCCCCATGACCTTAATTTGTCTCCTTCTACTCTTTGATGGCACTATCTCATGAATTCAATAGCTATACATATGTGTATATAAGATTCTTTAGTAATTTCACTTTATGATGAGTTTTATGGATCGTATATAGTGTATACGACATGAATGAACTATATGAGGTATTTTAGAGTCATAGAATTAGTTTGATCAATCCATCCACCTTCAAGATACATGCACACATATTATTATCTAAACATTAAGCCCTAAATACTTATGAAAATGGTCATAAGGACCACTATAGATTATTTTATAAATGTTATTTAGGAATATTAGGACCCCATCTTGCTTTTAGATCCTATGATGTTTGATTTTAGGTTTTAGGTCATTCAATGCAGAAGTTTCAAAGAGCTACATGGGTCTCCATAGGACCTCAATTCATTCATTCATGTCTAGGTGAATGGTAGTTGTGCTCTTCAAACTATGACATTGCATTAGTGGTATTTAACACTGTAGTTATAATTTTTCATAAATTATACCATCTAAATACTAATGAATAGCTATTTTTATTAGGGTTTTCACCTTTTGTAATACTACATATAGAGAAAGGTAATTTTTATATCTATTTGTACTTTTGCATTTCAAAATGTGTTTATTTATAATACATAGGTCAAAAAATTTGATATTGATTTCTATAGTATATTTTGAATACATATAAATAGATTTGATTTAGATAATTTGTAGAATATATTACCTAGTTGAAATCTAGTGCAATATTTGTCTACATCATTCTGAAAACATTTTTATCATTCTATAAATTTTTTGTAATTTGTAACTACTTTTAATTTGCCTAAGACTTTACTATTTTTTTTTAAATATCAGAAATGCATTTCAAGAACTACAGTATCATCTTTGACAATTAGTTTTGAAAGAATATTATTAGTTTTGGCTTTGGGGAAAATATATATACCTAGCTAGTACACCAAATATAATCTTATTTTAATCATTTTTAATATCTTATAAATATTTTAAATCATTTCTATACATATTTTTGTTTCTACTATTAAACCTAGCTATGTTTTTCTCTAAGTGACAAAATCATATATGATCTATGATATTTTTGTTGGCCTGTGGTATTACCATAACCACCTAGGTTTTATTTAACCACATGGTTAAGGATAATAAACTATGAGAAAAAATTCATATTATCTAGTTGTGGTATTGACAAAAAAGTTGCATTTTTGTACTTTTTGTAATCAAGTTTTCAATGACTAATTATGTATCTATGGTTTAGATCATTCCATTTGAGATTTTGCTATGTAATTTGTTTCAAAAATTGTCCTTTATTACATGCATTTTTAGGATAATTTTTAGTTATTTTTGAGCCATTCCAAGTGTCACACAAGTCCCAAATTGTGTTTGGATTTATGGGTGTTGTCCCTTGATCTTGCATTGTAACAAGAAAGAGAGCATGCCTAGGTTACTACCCCTACACACCATAAGGGGAACTATCCCTTAACCTCATAAGAGGAATTGTCCCTTAAACCCGAAAGTAGTGCTACCCCTTTACCCTTTTAGGGATTGACACCCGTAGAAACCCATGTCATGAACCCTCATCCAAAAATGTTATAGTGTAAAATCATGATTTTTTTAGTGTTTTTACTAAGGACAAATAGACTAATGTTTTGTTTCTTATAGTGGTGAATGTAGTGACATTTTTGGATTGATAACATATTATATTATAGGTCATATATTTTATCTAATGTCTTGTATTATAGATTTTCCCTAAATATTTCCATTTAAAACTACTAATCAATTTCTTTGTAGGTCCCCTATCAAAGATATTTTGGCATTTTGAAAAAACATCTTATAAATATCTTGTATATATACATACATACATACATATATATATATATATATATATATATATATATATATATATATATAATGTAATTAATGCATATTGCGAATTGGTGATTTATTATTTCAATTGATCATTTACATCTTCATTATTTAGGATTTTTTTGAAAGTAAGACTCTCAGTATGTTTATTATTCAAGCTTTATATCTCAATATTTACAACAAATTGTCCCTAAATATTTCCATTTAAAACTACTAATCAATTTCTTTGCAGGTCACCTGCCAAAGATATTTTGGCATTTTGAAAAAACATCTTATATATATATAAGATGTTTTTTCAAAATCCCAAAATATCTTTGGCAGGTGACCTGCAAAGAAATTGATTAGTAGTTTTAAATGGAAATATTTAGGGACAATTTATGGTAAATATTGAAATATAAATCTTGAATAATGAACATACTGAGAGTCTTACTTTCACAAAAATCCTAAATAATGAAGATGCAAAGAAATTGAATATATATATATATATATATAGAATATCTAAATTAATCAACTAATAACTTTTTTTATCTGCTTATGTGTCACTTAAGGGATATAGAGGTGTATTCTCTCCTCCATATTCTTTATGATGATTCTTGGAGGATAAAAACCACTAATAAACCCTCTTATTTTTCATTTCTTAGGATAAACATGATGTGGAATTGACACCCATGAATTTTCTATAGTCTTAGGGTGATATTCATCATGGGTTTAACCACCATAAACTTATCCACATTCAATGTTTCAATATATCATAAATATCAAGGAAAACTATTATTAGGCTAAGTGGTTGGCCCCATATAGGTCTTCCATGAAGGAGAAGAGTTAATTCTCTAAACTAGGTATTAGATAACATCATAAATAGACTTGGGGCCCACTATACCTATCATATATTGAGGAATCCCTTAGAGATCCCATTAAGCCTAAATTAATACCATCTATTATAATAGGTAACTTGATGTTAGAATCATTATTAGCTCTCAAGTGATTATCATGTGCAAATGGGATTGATAGTGTTTGATATATTTTGTAATGAGTCACTAACATATAGCCTCACCCATGAAGCTATTATATGGTGTAGTCATCAAGTTACAAACTCATAAGTTTAATAATCTTAGGACTATGGTCTAGTTACTTTGGTATGTGTCGTACTAGACCAGTGTTATTTATGTGTTGAGTCAGCCTTTCACCAAAACCTATACATGGCTATCTAGACTCTCTATCTCATCATCTTATATACATTTATTTTATATAAAGTACATTCATAGTATTCTTATATATCCTTATCTAATTTACCTATCATCATATCTTGTATAATATTTTACATCCTATAATCTCATCTTAGACATATGCTAATCTTATTTTATTTTGACTTCTTTATCCTAGCATCCTTATCTTATCATCCCCATTTACTCTAAACCCATCCAATATTATCCCATCTTCCTATTGTTATATTCTTAGGTTATACACATGTCCAAATCATATGTGATCAACCTTATTCTAAATTTAATCCTATCATCCTTGATCCCTCCATTTATTCACATCTACCCTTCATATCATAATTTTATAACCCATCCTACCTTGAGAAAATTATTCTTTAGACTTGACCTGGTCCTCATGTTATCCTTATCATCCTATTACTCTAGTTCACTACCATATTTTATATCACTGTCCACTTGATTATATTTCATACTTATTCAATATATTATTAGTAACTTATCATTCATCAGTTTCAATCTAGCATCTGATCATCATCAATATAGTCATAATCAATGAAATAATCACTAATCTAGTAATCTTTCCTATTCAAAATTAATACCCATCTAATTATTGTCTTTATAGTTTGAATATAGGCACTAATAGAATCCTAATTATTTTTCTAGATTGAAAAATAGGCATTATCATAGATTGTTAGCACCTATTGCACTACCAGTCTGGAATCTGATCCTAGTCTTATAGTATAATCCATTTAGTCTATCTCATCAAGGTGATCAATCATTTAGAATTTATTTATTCTAATACCATCCTTTTATCTAATCCCTCATCTACCTTCACAATCCCCTTCTATCATCATCCACCTAAATGGATTTGAACTATGTTTTTGTAGAATAATACCTATTTTACAATAAGGAGGAAATCCTTTTGTGGGACATAGAAATGGGTGCTCACCTACCTTCCAATATCGATCCCATAAAGCCTAAACCAATGTTCCATGTCCATCCCCATCAACAATCCCCGATTACACTAAGCATGTATACTATCCCACCATGATCATCCTCATTATCCATTCATCATATTCATAGTCATAACACCCCTAAATACATAAGTGATAAAGCTTTCGTATATAATGAGTACATCTTTTCCAATAAGGATGAGGTTATTTTACAACTATTAGATATGGGTGCCTACCTTCCTAATGATTTTAAAACCTTGAAATTAAGGTTATAAACTAATTAAGTGCCTCATCAACCTTCATCCCCATCTAATTATCATAACAACAAATTCCCCTTTAGTCCACCATCCCCTAATCCTAGTCCTAGTCTTAGTAATGACCTTCCTAGTCAAAACATTACCTTATTTAATAATCATATTATTGTGAACAAGGATTAAGTACTCTTATAACTAGTTAATATGGATGCCCAACATCTTAAAGGTATTAACCCCATTTAACTAACCTTACCTCTGATTCAGACCTATCCATAATCAAATCCTTCACTTACCAATCAAAGTCCATCACCAATCCCCCATCATACTAGCAAAGGGAAGCCTATCTTGTTAACCTCATCTAATTCTTATTTATATCCTAAACAAACTCACACACTACCATCCCCTTATATCATAACATTGTTCTCACATTATTCCATGATTAAATCCATCACTTTTACACCTAACACCATGGATAGTAAATATATGCCTATCATAATATCTATAGAATCCCTATTTTGGAAATTGAGGTCCTTAGGCATGAATTTTCACCCAAAAATAAGACTTCTATATTTCTATAAACATATGACCTCATGGTATCAATCTAAATTAATTTTTATATACCATAAATTTCTTGGGCATTCCATTAATATATATCATCATCTTATCACTATTTAATAACACTTTAAAATACTAACCTACTATAGTCTTCTAAAATGTCATTTGAGTGGAATGAGTATCACTTAATACCACTTTCCCCTAATTTTAGCACTATACATATATTAGGGATTATATTTATCATTTTATATCTTTTTATAAGTCTAACCTATTCCCAAATACACCAAAATTATCACTAAGGAACCCTAGGGACCCAGGCCCATTATTCACTAGCTCCTACCACCTAAACATTAGTACAACCCTTTGGACACTAGCACTTTGTACTATTGACCTAAGAACTATGATACTACCCTTATCTCTTTTATGCCTAAATGGATATCTTTCCATTCCTTAAATCATGTCTATGTTTAGCCTAGACCTATTTCACATCTTGAAAAGCACTAAAATGCTATATATAAACCACTTTCATTTACTTATAAACCAAATGGAAATTATATAAAAATACCAATAAACAAACTTATAATCCATTGTGAAAATCAAGGTAATTTATCCTTATTCTTCCATAATTATACATACACCCATCTACAAGAAAAAAATCTTAGATTAATTAGATTCCTATTCTCAAGTCACACTCAAAGCATTCAAACTAACAATCATACTAGCATTAAATTTTACTTGTACCCACACTTAAATTAGGGGAAATACATTATGCTTGATACCCTTTCAAGGTATTGGTGTGTAGGAAATGCTCAAAAATGGGGTGTAAAGGTCACATCTATCATACCCTATTAACATCATTCTTTTTCCATGTGTGTTCCTCAAATACCCTAAAATATATGGAGGCCTATGATTTGGCATTAAGCTGAGTCAAAATAAATGAATAATTACTGAAGGAACATATGTGCACATATACATAGAATCCCATAAACTAGGCAAAGGTCCCCCTAAAATATCATTGCCACTACTTGAAAAATGCAACTACTGCAACCTATGGGACACTAGTGAGGTTTGTTACAATCTAAGGGATATGGATATTATATAAAAGGGTTTATAACTATTTGTTCCTATTCATGACACCTTTCATAGTTCCTACAATTTTTATCTTATCATTCATCTAACTCAATAAATTTATATATAATTACATATCTTCTAATTCATTTATTATTTATATAATAATCAACATAGTTAACTAATGTATAAATTAGTGGATGTAATTATTGGATATTTTTTACTTGATTTATTATTCTAGAACTTTTGAAACTTAGGTTTATACATTCCATAATCCCCTTAAAATTTAAGTTTCTACCTATGATCCACCTGGATCATGTTTTAAAGATCACCAAATCTAAATTTGGTCATGGAATACTAATAATATGCTCATTACATTTCTATAAGAGAACTAGAACCTTTATATGGAGACCAACTCACATGGCCACACTCACTAGCTCATCCTCTTACTTTGCACCTATTAAACTCCACCTATAGTTTCACTTATGGTATGGTTTCCTAGGTATTCTATTGACATTCCTAGACTTCTCCATGATTTACCCATGAATCCATAAAGGTACCTCCGATGATTCACACTAGGGGTGGGATGTACCATTGAAGAGCATGTAACCTCATACAATAATACTATTAGGATTCTAAATGTTGAACATGAGGTAATTTCCTATAGTATTTTCCCATTCACTCTAATTTATATTATCTATGATTGGTTCATTAACTTTCCTAAAGGCTCCATAACAAGTTGGGACCAATTTGGGTAAGTCATCTATCCAAGTGTGTTATACTAATAGTTTGCCTACATTAAAAGGGAACCCAATGAGATTATAATAAATTCTATTTTTGGTTTCAAAATATGTATATCTAAATCACTACATTATATAGACCACATTCTCAGATAGCCCTTAAAATTCTTTAAAATGCATTAGATCTTTGGACTATTATGTTCCTACGTATAGACCCATTAGTGGGAGACATGCCTTTAGATTATGCAAAGGCCATAGGTATAAAACTAAATCTTGAGGGTTTCTTGGCACTAGTCACCCTAAATACACTATCAATATGCCTAATTTTCAACCTCTCTTTGTCGCTAGCTAGAACATGCCCATGTTACAGACTTTGCCAAAAATAAACTAGCTTCCTTTGAGACACATTGCACTAAATAAAACCATAGGCTTCCTTAGCCTAGTAATTAATGAAGTAATTCCTCAATCCCAAAATAAAATTTGGGCATAATATTGAATAATGTCTAACTTTTTCCTTAATATACTACCAAGACTAAACTAGATGTCATATAATTCATGGTGTAGAAGCTCAATAATGACTTCTCAAGCCTTCAGAGATAGGTTGGGAACAATTAAAATGAGAGTTAAAATAGGAACTTAAATTACCAAATATACAACCATATGTATAACCATTACAAAAAACAACTAGATATCCTACCTAATAAGTGACCTGAGATCAACATCTATGACTTAGTCTTGCCTAATTAGTGTCATGTGTATAATACTGTTGAGCATGGTAAACTAGACTACATTGAATTTTGTAGTGCATTTAACATATTCAATAAATATATCAAAGAGTATGAGCTTATCCAAAACTAACCCAAGGATACAAATTAAAATGAGACTTCTAATTATCTAATATCCCTAGGCACTGCCATGGTGCTAAAATTGTTAGACTTTCCCAACCAAGAGGATAATGAGATAGAGTAGGCCACCGATTAGGTTAAGGATTTTCAATAATTATAAAGAAGTAAATAAACCATTAGTAATTTCATGTATTATTATCCCCTTACCACATAGACCCATCTTAATAATGGTGCCACTCTTTCTGATGCAAGGGCAAGAAATGATACTCTACCCCTAAGAGCAAATAATTTAAAGCCAACTAAAGATATCTAACATATCATCAATAAGAATAGATAAAACATAGTTGAATACATGTATAAGATAAAATCCAATATCACTTTTCATCATCTTAAACAAATAACTAAGAAAATAGATGTCCTATTAAAGTCCCTCACAAAAAAACTAGTTCAACCCAAGCCTAAGACTATGCACACTGACATGCTGATAGATAGGAATAAGGCTAATGTCCCAACTTTATTCCTTATGGTCAAGTCATTTGGGAATAACCTTCATAATTATTTAGTTGAATCATGAGACTATTTTAATTTTATTTCTAAAGGAATTTGTTCAAAATTAATACTGACACTTATTAAGTTCTAAAAAATATTGGTCCAGTTAGATAACTCTAATGTTAAACTTGTGGGAAAGGTCTTGAATGTCCACATGCAACTATAATCTAATCGTAGATTTTAATTATTCATGGATATTAATTTTTCCAAAATATTAGAAGCTTATGATATGTTTCTTAGTAGGGACTAGTTTAAAACCTTAAATGCATACATGGATATAGACTTCTCCCATATGTGGTTGCCTTGGAGAGGTGTAGCTAATCAAATCAATGTTGATAGAGATCTTATAATGAAACACATGATCACTAAATATAACATAGTTAATAAAATATTAGACCTAGTATAATGTAACATAGGTGTTGACTTATTTATATCCTTTGGGTTTATAAAGGGTCAACCTATGCACATAATCACCTAAGCTAAGCTTTGGTCACCCTCTTGTGTCTTTTAAAGTGTTAGGGCAGTCCAAGATGAGGTCACTTATCAACAAGTCAGTGGCAACATGTTAAAATGGTGTACTTATGTCCAAAGGTGTCATGTTGGTCATTTTATCAATTTGTCTAATCTTCTATCAAGTGTTCATTTTTTGTTAGATATGTATAAAAATACATAATAGGTATTGAGGTGGTCCTAATGATCTAAAATCACTCATATTGAAAATGACTCAAATGTTGTAGCTCATGGCCAGTTGTGAGTCCACCTAAGCACATTAAGAAACTATAAAATATGACAAAATCAAAGGATCCAAGCTGGTATATGAGATGATATGATGACCTTGATTAAATGCTTAGCATATTTTAAGGTCTTTTAGCAAATTTTAAAGTAATTGTCAATTGAAATTTCAAATGAAATCATGCATAATTGCCTTCAAAGGGCATTCACACCATGGGAATGACATTATTATGTCCCCTAGGAAAAAATTAAATCATCATAAAATTCAAAATGAATTTAAATGGGCCATGTTATCACCATAATGCCATTATGGAATGGTTTGATATGTAAAAGGGTCTTATTTTAGAATTCAAATGCTTTTATTCACCAGCAAGCGGGGCCCACATATTTGAAACTACATGTGTCAAAAATAAATTTTCACCTTCCCTCCACTAGTAATACCTATTTTAAAACATGTTTTGGCTCCTTATTTCCCTCCTCCTACCCAAAAATAATATTTCGAGATCTAAAACCTGAGAAAATGGAAGAAACTGATGTTGTATAGGTGTTTTTCAAGCTTCTACAAACATGCACAGGTATGAACATGGTAAAAAAAAGTCAAAAATATTTATGGGAAACTCAATTTAGACATGAAATAAGATAATTCATGAGTTTTAGAATCAAAAAGATAAAAAAATTTCCCTTCTCTTCATCACTCTTCTTGGTATCCTTGGAGAGTCTTTCAAGTTCTTACTAAGTACAGACATGAGAGAGAAAATGGTGACCTAAGATCTTAGATAAAGTAAAGGGGTATACTTAAATTATAATAATTTGAATTATTTTTTATATTTATGACCCATTATTTATTATTAATGGTTAATAACCTAGGAAGTCAAATTGGTCTTTTGCATCTATGCAGGGTCAATCTTGGAATAGTTTTAGTGCATTTCTAACTTTTTTTTAATGAAAATGATGGTTTTATATGTCTTATATAAGTCCTAAATTTCCTTAAAATTAGTTATCCACCCATATTTTTCATGTGTGAACCCATGGGATAAATAAACCTCCAAGTTGTCACAAGTCATAGGTTGTAGGCATTGATTTCTTGATGATGAAGAGCCTTCAATGCATAAATATGGAAGTAGTGGTTTGAGGTTGGATTATGGGTTTATTGGAATAATTCAAGTATTTTTTTCCTCCTTACCAAAATTTATTTAGAAATGAACCTTAAACTCTCCAAATATCCTACCATCAAGTAGGACTACCTATGTAATTTGACACCCATTGCAAGATCTTGATGTTGAAGATCATTATAACACTATGGAACATGTAAAGGTGTTGTACACATGTCGAGGATCCCATATCTCATAAATAATAAACCTCATTATATATCTTAGGTCCAAAAAACCATAATAGACTAGATATCAATTGTTTCATAGGACTTTTAGCAAGGATTAACGTTCATTAGATTTTTTTAAGGTTTTTGTGAAATTATAGGTTTCATTTTCTCCCTCAATATGTCTAATTAACTAGTTATAAATTCATTTCCTTATTGGTTATATAAATAGGGATGTATATAGTCCCAATAAGTGGTATTGAATAAATATAAACAATCCATATGATATATAAAAAGGCATATATTTTTTAATGGTCTTATCAAGCAATTTCCACCCCATAGTAGGTTTTGATTTCCAAACACAGAACTTCCTAAGACTGTATAACCATAACCTATAGTTTTAAGCCCTTATTCCCAAGATCAAGGTATGGAATCAAGGTAAAATTTTACATAACATTATGTGAGGTAAATGAGGCTATGATAATAATAAAACTCATTTTAGTTCAGGTACATGGCTGAATCCATGACCAAGCTCAAAATATCAAATTCAGACGTAGACTTCAAAGGGTTTACCCATAACATCACATATAATTAAACCTAAAATATGTAATGACAGGTAATATTATATGAAAATTAATGCCTTAAGATGTTTATTGGTATTAAATATAGGTCAATATGGTTACTTTCATGGTGTAAATACCCTCCTCTTATTTATGGACCTATGAAAGGACTCCATTGGAAATCAAACTCCCAGATCACCACCTACAGGACTACAGGTAGTCTGACTCCAACCTTGTATGTGAAATAACATATATAAATGAAGTAAAGATAAAAAATAAAGGGGAATAACATAATAATTATATTTTTTAAATACAAAATATAATTGAGGGGATAACCAAAGCAAGCTCACCCAGGCATACATAATTAGCTTCATCACCCAAGTCTACCTATTCAATTGGGGAATTTGAATGATAATGAAAATAAAATATGTAAATTGGAATACATTTTAATGTATTTCATCCAAATTACATATGGTATCTAAATGTATAACCAATTTTGAGGGATCTTCCTGATCTTCATTGAACATCCATGACACATAAATCTGTGTGTGTGATTGTAGAAATAAGTTTTGATAGCAGAGTTGAGGAAGGCCTAGTTTAAAGGGTGTTAAAAAACCTTATAATAATATTAAATTATAATCCAATATATATCAATAGTATATAATGAGAGAAAATAATACTCGAGTCTCTAGCACCCACTGATCCAAACACTCAGACTAGGGAATGATGGTCATGGTAGAACTACAAGAGAGAAGGATAGAGATGGGGGTATAAGTAGGTGAGGACAGATGAAATATACTGTATTTATATATTAAAGTATTATAATATGAAATTAAATTCACCAATAAAACTATAATTGGCACAAAGTATTAAGTCTTTATTTAGGCTTATAAAGCTTAAGACCCCTCCTTAAGCCTCAAAACCCCAAATTCCTCCTTGTGACATAATAAAACCTTCAAAGAAGAATTAAAACCATAAAAAAACATATTATAATGATAAAAGTTATAAGGAATGTGTTCTAGATAGATGAAGATAGGGAAGTGGTCAATTTCACTTCATTACCCCTCTCAAGATCTATCACCCTAGTATGTCGTTTTGAGTTACCAATTCAAATGCTCATATCTTACATGAAAAGATTAGTGGGGTAAAATTATCTTATGGGAAGTTTATGACCCATATAAAATAGCTATCTAGTGTATATATAGTTTCATTTAGGACCTTAAATCTATGAATGATCTATAACACTGTCAACCCACCCAAAATGTTTATCAATAACTCGAAGGACTACAACCTACACTCAGAGCTCACCATAAAATGTACATGAGACCAAGATAAATTAAATAGTTTTAAATGGTTATATGGGCTTAACATCTATGTCAATAATATTTCAATCTAATGCATGTACTCTATGAACCATTATTATGATGGTAGGGCACTAAAAACCTTCCTAAACCCTAAAAAAGACTTGATAAAGGAAATTTTCCATAAAATGCCTTAAAATGAGGTATTTAAGCCTTGATATGGTCTTTATGGTCTTATTAATTCTCATGGGAACCCAAGTGAGTTATTAGTTGGCATATGGAGGTTATATCATCTACAAATTAGGCCTAAAGATGAATGATATAGGCCTAGAAAATACTAATACAAGCATATGAGAAAGGAATTAGAAAAAGTGTACATGTTTTGCATAAGTATAAAATGTAAATAATAAAAAGAGGCTAAGACTACTATAAAATGATCACCTATAGGTGTTTCCACATATGGTGATCACCTAAAGACATGTATGACTGCCTAGTTATCTAACTATGTATGCATGAAGAGGAAGTAAGTAGATTAACCAAGACAACATAAGTGGACCAAAGGCTCTAAGGGGTAAGTTACATACTCTCAAAGGTGGATAAGTTATGAGATAACTCTTTTAAGGTTAGAAAATATAAATATTATCATCAGAAAATTAGCCTAATACCATTATCAAGGCACTATTACTTAGAGATTGAAGTCAGAATATAAGAAAGGGGTTAATGGGACCTAAAACCAATATGAAAGTGTATCAGAGTTTTAGATTTTTAAGGAACATTGGTTTGTTTAGTATATCTCAGAATTGGCCAATTTGGTCTAAAATTACCTTGAGAGTATACAAAATGTAAAATAATCACCCAAGGAGCACTTTATTATGCTTAGAACTATACACAGGATCTGTATGAAATATTGAGCATGTGGGGAAGGTTGGGTAGCCTTTTATACTATAATTTAGTGTCATTAGCTCATAAATTGAAGGCCTAAAATTTATGAACTATTGTTAAGAGTATAAACCTCCCTAAACCTCTCTAAAACACTAATTGAAACCTGATGGAGAAGATCTTGAGAAATTTTCACTCATATTCATTTAATGGGCTTGGGAGACACCTAGAACACCTTTTACACTCTAATAATTTCCTAGTCCTAGCATTGGTTTATACAGACAGCTATACAAATAAAATAGAACCCTATTTTTTATAAGTTTTATGGATGATTTCAAGGTAAGAACTTAGATGAATAGTTAAATATCATTTATTATGGTAGTGTAAAGTGTATTCCACCCTATAAAATCACACATGACTCTCAATTCCTCTTGTAAATTCTCTTACAATCCTGTACTAAAGATCTAGTCTAGAAGTGTTAGTGAGAGGTGACTTAGTCACCTTAATGAAAAAGAGTCAAAGGTGTGAATTATTTTAAAGGCATATGTTATGGTATGAAATTAGTTATTACACCTAAAACATACTCATTTACCTATTATTAATGTTTTATGTGAGTCTCATGGTCATCCAAGTAAGAAACACTAAGTGATTAGGCATGATTGCCTAATAGGCTTACTTGGTCAACTAAAAGAGATGCATATTGGCATAGATGGATGACAAGGTAGTAAGTGAATGTTCATAGACATCCTTTCAACTACCTCATGGATGTTAAAAATAACATTTCATTTCCATTATGGAGGATAGGGCATTTTTTCAAGCCTTATTGACATGAAAAAGAGAGGTAGGCTAATTAATGTATCATGGAGGCCAAGATGGACAAAATTTATACCTTTATAACCATAAAAAGGAGGGGTATTTGACTATTTTGGTGTGATCACACTCTGAATGGGATCAACAAAAATTTAAGGAGTCTCCACTAGACCATTTTGTACACCATACTCTCATTGAAGGCCATCATACAGTCAAGGAAATGCATGGATAGATCATGGAGTTGTTACTAATGATTTCAATTGATAATTAAGTGAATGAGGGTCATAATGAAATATTATACACACTTAAATTCTATATAATCATCTCTTTCCCTTCTCTTGTTCTATAAATTGAGGCAAAAAGGCCATTTAAATGCATCCCTCAGATGGGTGTGAAGAATCTCTACCCAGATTATACCCTGTAAACCTTTTGAACTAATATAAGGACTAGTTCAAATTATATTTCGTAGTGTGATTTATAATTAATTATTTCCATATGTTTTGAGTTTTATATTCCTTCACATGTCCATTTTCTCATCTAGTTGTTAGGATATTATCCTAAGTAGGTCATATGATGTGTTATAATGTTAGTGATTGTGCTTAAAGTGCAATCTAGTTGGTAGTGTCTTAAATCAGACCTCTCATCCATCACCTTCAATTTAATCCATATAACATAACCCTCATTTGAAGTACTAATGATTAAATGTCTCTAGGAGAACATGTTTTAATCACTAGTCCTTGTTTGATTTACAAGTGTTGTTGAAGGGTTAGTTAAAGTGGATAAGACATTATCAGTGCGTCACCTCCCTTATCTTAGGTTTTATTTCATGCATCTATTTATCCATTTTGATCATCAATTTAGTATATTTTAGGATTATATCCATATATGATAAATTCATGGAGTGTTGGGACTAATATACCCCGTTTGTTTAAAATTAGGGACCCTTGACATATCTATGTATCCATGTTTGAAGCATCTAAACATTTAGGTATTTTGATAGAATATAAAGATCATCCACTCAAGAATGGAGCATATTTGTATAATTTAAAAAATCTTACTTTATACTAACCCTACTAATGAATTACGTGAGTCATTTTGTATGTTTTATGGAATTTTTAGGGTTTATTATTCTAAAACCCTAGGTGGCCCTCCGTTTAAATTCAAATATGGTATGAGCCAAGTTGGTAGGAACTAATGAAATAAATTTGTGAATAAAGGGTTTAAGTCATGTTTTTAAACATGACTTAATCTTTTATTTACTCTTTTTCCCTTTCTTATTTTTTCCTTGGGTCTAATTTGATGTTTTCATGAGTTCCCTTTTACAAGGCCAAACTTAGCCTAGGTTATTAATATTAAGGCTCCGATATTCATCTCAACCTTAGTATTGATAATTTATGATATGTGTTTATGTCCTTAGGTATAATTTTTATCTCCCTCGTCCTTTTTAGGATCCTACAACTAATACTTGCTCACTATTTGATTGAATGAATCATATTAACAAATAATCCTTTACTTAAATAAAGTGCATTAGATTTAGATCAATGACAATCACCCACTCACTAGATTGATAAAACAACATGAGAAAGAGGAGGAAAAGTTGAAAGGTATACAAGGCCCCACGAATCAGATGTGTGGTAGCTTGGTAATTAAAGACAAGAAATGAAATGGACCCACTTAATAAAGTCATCCAATAAATGATTGGGTCCCTTATGAAGATCAATGATTATCTCTCACTCATTTGATTTGATTTAATGGCATGAGAGGACATCTGATCAATAAATGGAACCTAAAAAGATCAATATCACTCACTCACTCAGTGGATTTGATCCAATAGGGTGAAGAACCTAATGACTTTTTAAAGCTCTACTAGCTTGACACATGTCTAATGTTTGACCAAGGTAGTAACTAACAAGAGATATATAGCATGAGAAATATTTTTGAGAATGATAAGTGTCATGACCATGATCTTAGAGGTCAATTGAACAATAGAAATGTGATAACTCATATTTATATTAAGTGATCATGCTTTACCTAAGATCTTTATCCAATAGAGTGAAATAAAGGAGGCTTTTAAAAGGCAATAGCTAGTATCCAAGTGGTAATTATGAAAATTTCCATGAAAATCCTAGAATGATGCCACTTTGACTTCATGTAAGAATAAAATGTCAAAATCAAAGATATTTTGTGACTCAAGAAATCAAGGGTAAAATTCATGGAAAATTAGGGCAAGATAATAGCAGAGTATTAGACATAATATTCAATGTAGGAGAGAGGATCAATGAAACCATAAGCATTAAGGAAGCTTTAGTTAAGAATGAAAAATATATTGATGATTTGGTTGATCAAGAAGAGGAGTGTATCACAAGGCCCATCATAGACTTGGGATTAGTGGATGAATAATATGTAAGAGCCATGAGTATCCTCTAACAATAAAGGGTCCCACCTCCAATGTCATAGTTATGGTTTTCTTGAGAGATGGCATATTATTTTTTAAGGGCACATGTTAGATTGGTAGCATGATTTCCTCTAAGTTAGTAGTATTGTAGAAGACACATGTATTATAGTTGTTATAAAGACACTTGTCTTTTGTACAATTGTATTTTGTAAAAATGACTGGTATACTACCTAGATTTATATAAAGGTATGTATTACATTGTAAAAAATGATAGACTTTGAAATATTTTTATTCCATTTTGAGCAATTAATACAAGAGATCAAATAATTCTATAGGGATTGTCTCATTTGATGTGTTTTAATTGCTAATTTTCTCAATTGCTTATCTAAATTTAAATATGAATGATTTTAAGAAATACTGAGTTAAATCATTAATTAAAGGGTTGCTAACTTGTGAATTCTAGGTTATTTGAAAGAAATGAATTTAATTTGTTTCATTTGATCTACAACAAAGATTTTATTTTGCTATATAAATGCAGTGGAAAAATTTAAAGTAAATCTAATTTTTACTTGTATTGTCATCTTATCTTCAGAACTAGGCCTGGTTTGTAGTGAAATGTGAGCTTAGGCTACATTACACTATATTTTTGTTGAGATTATGCTCAATAAATATTAAAATATTGTCAATATGTTCATAATAATAGATTAGTAATTATTATTTCTTTCTCAGTCTACCATCTTGTTTTCTCTTTTTTAAAAATAATTCACATTAGCTTAAATACATTTTTAATAAACATTTAGTTTATCCAGTGGTTCAGATCTAGGTTAGCTTTTATTATATTAACATCAAGATTTTAAATAAAGGTACTAAGATGGCTCCCTACCATCAAATTTTATAAATATTATGGAATAGTACACATTTTTGTACTACAATTTTTGCCACAGGCATCTTAACTATGAAACACCTGCAATTCATGCATTGAATCCTAAGATTCTAAATTGAGAAGTGTTATTTAAAAACTAGAGATCACCTATGGTTCACTTGGAGGCATCAAAAATAAAATTTATATTGGTAATATAGGGAGGGCCATATTCCTGATCCATGGTAAATCTGACCCAAGGTTACAAAAGTCATGTATGTCGACCTTCTATCATTCATTTAGGGTTATTATAGGTTGGGGATTGATGTTATTTAAGGTCATAACTATTAATTATAATATATTTTAGTAGAAAACCATGGGAATCCCTAAAATATAGAATTTGACATCTTATTTTGATCAAAGGTGTTATGTGTGAGGTTTGAATGAGTTCTTTCAAGCATGGATGTATTAAGATATAACATATTCATGAAATTGGGTACATATTTGACAATATCTAACCAAATATTTATTTTATTTATAAACCCTTGGTAGAATAGAAACCCACATCCAAGATTAAGCCCCTTTCTCACGGAAATTTAATGTGGCATATTGTATCTTATATAAGATCTTCAAATTTCATGTTATAGTTGCCTAGGATTAGGACAAGATCACACTCAAAAACATGAGAGCCTTTGTTTGAGATTGAAAAACACAAGAAATCTAGGTGGGATAAAGGTAGATGTAGGAAATACAAATTGTTCCCAACATCACCTATTCAACGTACACTTACTTTCAATCCCTATATAAGAATGGCTTGGTTGGGTGTTTCTTCCATTAATGTGTTAGCGGTGGTCCATGATCACCCATGTAATATAGAGAAATATTTGCCTACATTTAGTCACATAGGCATAGTAACTATTGAGGAGCATATAAATTATGTTAAAGCTACCTTAAGACTAATCCACATTTGCATGAAGATGTAGCATGTAGGTTGTTCCCTTTTACCTTTAACGATGCTACCTATGAATGGTTTTTGAACATGCCTAATAACTACATTACTAGTTTGGAATATTTTAATAATTTGTTCATAGATTAGTTTGGAAAAATCATCAGTCCTTATATCATTTATCATCAATTTATAGCTATTAGAAGAGATGCTAATGAACCTGTCAGGTCCTTAAATGTTACATTTCAAAAGATGTTTAGTAGAACCATAGATTCATATAAGCCAGATGAGATTTAGCTTTAGAGATATACAAGTATGCAGTAGATCTTATTACCTTGGTGTTCTTAAAGATATCAATACTAATAATAACCTCACTATCCAAGGCAAATTTGGAAGTAGTTGTAGACACCTCAATTTGGCCACTAATAACCTCCAACTAGGCTTTTGATTAATTTCCACCTAAAATGCATAATTCAACCTAAAAATACTAAAACATGCTAAATTATGTAAAATTGACATATTCAAGTCCTAATTTTGGCTAGGGTATCCCTAAATGGGGCAATGTAATTTATGGGCTAGCTAACTTTGATCAGTTCATTTTGAGTCAAAATGCCAATTTCGTACCTAGGTGCTCTGGATTGACCTTTCCTATCAAATATCTTGCATGAGACATGTGCATTTGTTATTTTCTATTGGTAACATCCTAAATGGGATAATAGATCTAATGCATCTAAAATCACCTTCTAAATCAATCCAGTCAATTTTTAGACCAATAACAAGGCATTCTAATAAATTTGAGTAATTTGTGCATAAAGTAATTAATCATGCCTAAGAGATAATTAATCAAAATTAGATCCTAATAAATAATTCCATGGAGAATTGTTGAATACTTGTTTTTAGAAATGAATATTTAATATTTTCATCATCAGGTGACCTCATTTCTCGAGAAGACATCCTTAGGTCATAACTGCAATAAATATAAGGATTCATGCCCTCCATGCCTCATCAATGTCTTCCATGATTCCACCCATTACTCTTAATTTCCCATTATTATAATGTTATGATGAGGATAATTATAAAATTAATTCCAAAAATTCAATTAATCCTCAACCACACATCTCAATCTCAGAATGGATGGTTTAGGTTGATTCTAGACATTCTAAAAAATCTATAAATAGAGAGTCCATGAACATAATTTATAAGTCTTGATAATGCAAATTTATAATGCACAAATGATTCAAAAATCCATTACAATTAGTGTTACCATGCCAAATTGATTCCAAGCCAAGACAAGACAAAGTCGCAAGGTGCCAAGAATAAGAGGAGATAACCAAGCCTCCTTTGATGAAGACTTCATGAGCACAAGCTGAGCAAGCCACTACAACAATACTTTTGAAGTATCTAATGGAGGTAAAAATAATGTTTCTTTTGAATTTTAGTTGTGTGTTTTATTCATATTTGTTAACTAAGCTCTTCTTAGTGTCTATTCCTAGAGATGTTATGCTAGTTAGTTTATTTCTTTCATTTTGTTTTCATTTGAAAAATAACACCATACTAACCATCCTCTCTTGAATCAACTTACTAGATTCACATATGGCATGCTCAGTGGGACTAGATGCATCCCACACATTAAAAATATCATTTTTAAGCTTTAAAATCTTTATTTGGATCATTACAATTCTTGCAAATTGATTTTCTAACTTTGTTTTTCCATTTTTTACCATAGGTTTACACAATAACTAATGTTGGTTAGTAAAACCAGGGTCACTTGGATAGCTATCATCAATCACATTGGTATAACTAATGTCAGTTAGATAACTATAATCAGTTAGAAAATGTAACCATCATTGGTTATATAACAGAAGTTGGTCACTATGTTTTTATTAAAACATAGACATGAGAGCTCTTTTTTTAAAGTTCATTGTTTCAAACCTAAAAGAGCTTCAAGTCTAAAGGACATGATAACATTTTTGTTGCAAGACCAATCTTGAATTTTGCTAAATACATGTTTAGATCACCTTTTACATCCTTGTAATGAACTAGGAATATTATTTTGGATGCTTAAAGTAATATTTAGGTGCTTAAGTGAGTTTTTAGCACTATTTTTCAAAGTTACAACTAAGACCAAGGGTTCAAATGAACATCACCTCATTTTACATTTGCGATTAAAAATGAACTCACCTTTCAAAGTTTTTTTATTTACGTAGTTGTTTAAGTTAAATATTTTTTTGGAAAAAAAAGGGGTGCTACATGTATGCTCTTTTATTTGTCCCCTTTAGGGAACCCTTGTAATCAAAACTATCATTCTTATATCAAGTAGCCTAGTCCAAGGATTAGAAAGAAAGCCATCTAAAGCACTCCCAAAAAACTTGTCAAAGTTTGGGTGACCTTGAAAATGACCCTAAAGTCTTTTTATTTTCATGCTTTCTTTATTTTTATGCAAACTTGGCTTGTGAGGGGGACTCCATCAACTCCTACGAGCTCTTTAGGGAAGCTTTAACCTTGGGTTTCACCTATTAGCATTGACTTCATTTGGCTCCTAATTGGAGTTACACATGGGACTTAGTGTCACTTTGGACATCACACTACACTGAGTGAACAATAGGATGTAGTGGTTGCAAAAAGGACTAGACCTTTTTGCAATAAGCCAAGTGATATGATCCTAAATTCATGATTTTTTTACATTTTTTGGCATGAAAGTCATTGTGCAATTGATTCCCATGGAATGTTCAGAAACTTGTTATATCTTAGACAAATCCCCACTTACTACAAAAGTATTATTGGTGCAAGGTGTACCTCAAGGTCCATGTCACAATACTATCATTTGAGAGAAGGGCAGGTGTAAAAAGCCTACTACATAATGTGTATTTACTATTATATGAACACTTAAAACCCTCTAAAATGATGTATATTGATAGATTCCAACAATACCAAGCAAATTTTTTAATTTAGAGTCTAAGAGCGATTAATAAGTGGAGTCTTGTCATAGCTTAAAGTCTTGTTTGGATTCAAAACTTGTTGTAAACAAACAATTCAAACCAAATCACATGGCCGTCATTTTCCTTTGAAAAAAGAGTTTTTATGCTTCACATGTGAGATCATCAATTTTCCTTGTTCAAAGGTCATAAAAAAATTGGGAGTAATATCATCCACTTTGGAACAATTATGCTACCCAATTGAGTATAGACATTTACCAAAGTTGTTTAAGTCCTTAACTTATTATCTAAATTGAAAATTTCAAATTTATAAGTTCATAGGGTTCATGTGTTAAGTGGGTTTGCCATTTGTACTAAACATGAGGGAACTTAGGTTTAATTTCCAATTTGGGTTGAAGACCATTTTAGAATCAAGATCATTATCACCACTTGATAGACTTAATCCACTTTTTGCTAAACACTTGCACTTTGAGTCTATGCACCACAACATTTCGAGTCAAGAAAATTAGTGTTATGCTATCAAAATAATGGGAAACTATCTTTGCCTTGGAGAGTTTTTGAAACAAACTTATTTGTCACACCTTCTGGGTAGTGTAGCATCATTATGCTACCAAAAACATTTTTAATATTATTTCGTAGACCCTAATGCATAGAATTGAAATTTGTTCCTAAATTTTTAAACTAATTTGAGTGTACTTTTGTGATATTTTGTCTAGTATAGTTATACTATTCACTTTTGTCTAGCTTATTTGTCAAAATAACCAAGTTTTATACCATTATTTATGAGAAAATAAACTATCTCTAAAGTCCCTTTTGTTTCATACCTTATACCTAATTCATCGAGTTCATGTCCAACAATAAAATGCCTAGTGTTTGTTAGATGTGTTTGAAATCTGTGAAACTAAAACTTTCATCTATTTCAAAGTCTATATTTTGATGTCGTTTGGACAAGATTCCTAGCACAAGCCTTGTTTGAGCCTAGCTTTTGACGTCGTGCTTGGCCTAAAGACCTAGAAAATTTAAAATTTTTAGATTAGACTAATTTGAAGCACTTTGACCTTAGAGTTTGGCATTTTGATTTTTGGTCCATTTACTTGCTTATCTTTTTGTGAATAGTGAAACATTATATACTTCACACTAGATTCTTTCCTCAAAAATATTTGCATAAACCTTTTGAACCTTTTGACGAATCTAGACCAAGTTGGAAAATCATCTGTTTTAAATTTTATCCTTTTTAAAGTTTGTATAACTTTTTGACGTTTTATCATAAAGTATTGACTATGGATCCTAACGTGTATTCCTACACTCATAGTCAACTCATGTATAATCCAAGGATTAGTAATGTAGTTGCATAGGAAGAAATGGTACAAGGCCCCTACATGGATAATGTTTATTATGATATAGATTAATATCCCTCTTATAATACTCAATTAGGGACACAAAACCAAGATCCCTTGGCTAACTATTTGGTTAACACACCACCTTATTTAGAATAATACCTAGAATAAACCACATAATACCTAGCTACAATACCCATAGTGAACGAGCCAACTCTTCAATATTCATATTTTAATAATACAGCTTCCACATATGATCCATTTTTATTTCAATGACATTTATTAAAAAACAAAGATGAGATTTTGGTTATAGCCATAGAGGTAGGGGCCATGTTTACAATAGACTTCCCCCATGAGAATTTACCAAGCCTAATAAGAGTCCCCCACAATATAATTTATGATCAATAGGCTTTTTCTATAAATCCTATGGCTCTAGTCCAAATAACATATTAAGACCCTAATATATCTAATCAAGCAAAAAACATCATGGAAGATCACTTTAACCATATGTAGACATCATATCAAACCTACCTAAATCTAGCACATAATTTCAATCAGATGAACATGGTGAGTAATCATCTTATTGACTTAGTTCCTTTAATATAAGTGTTGATAAAGTTAACTAGACAAGAGGATCTAAGTTCTGACCCATTTGAAAAAACTACTTTAATAGATAACTTGATGTATATGCCTGTTATTGAAGAACTGTCTTCATCCTCTACACAGAATAATGAGCCAAATGTAGTGTATAATATACAAACAACATCCAATCCCAATCAAACTGGTACCAATGCACAAAAAACTAGCTAAAAACATGTGCCTATAGTTAATACCATGAGTAGATCATCATACCAGGGAATAGGAGTTTCTACATCGCTACCTTAACCAGCTACTTCTTCAAGTGTACAACCTATGGGATTAGGTAATAAAATAATGGCCAATGTCATGCCTCAATGATAGAATGTGATGAATCCTACTCTTTATCAACAAGTAATGAGTAATATTCCACAACAATAGGGATAATCTATAGTATCAACATAACATAGGACAAATACATTACCACCTCAATTAGGGGAAACTAATGTTCTACCTTGCTAGGTAATGACAAACATACCTCTTTAGTCATAGAATAATAGACCAATCCAAAACCAAGTAATGACTAGTTAACAACAAGAAAATATTGGTCAGTGATAGATGCCAAATATGTAACCTATTTTCACTTCCCCATAGGGATTCATGCAATAAGGAGGTCCCAAAGTTTCCCAATGACCTACTAGACAACTATTGGTTTAAAATGTGCCACAAATTTAGAGATAGAGTCTTGGTCCATAAGTTCTCACTCAACAACAAGGTTTAATTAGTTAGCATCATGTCCCTTTTTAGCCACAATGGGCATAATATAGTTATATCCCTCTATCCAAACAATAAAATCCTCCAGGCCAAACCTTTATCTCCAACCTGAACTAGAATATTGCACAACCAAATGTTTAATTTCAAGTACATCCTAATCCATGTATGGATATTCTTGGTCTATTCCCTAACCAAACTAATATTATCCGAATAGGTATTTCCATCATACCCTGGTCAAAGTGTCCCATTTGTGACCTCCCAACCATCTACCCAAACCAATATTCTCCATCAAACCAATGTTCCTTCTAGTTTCCTATCCCAATAATTGCAACAAATGAAGGATGCAATTGCTACCATTTAAGCTGGGAAATAAACTAAAAATTTCAAATTTGATGACATGTGTTCTTATCCATTCAACATGGAGTATTTTTAGACACAATTTCCTTTAAGATATGAACCACCAAAATTTTATAAATATAAAGGGAAAGGTGACCCTAAGGCCCATTTAACTAAATTCTTTATTGCATGTCAACTAGTGGCATATAGTGACATATACCTTTTGATTTAGTTTCCAAGGATATTGGTTGGACAAGCCTTGGAGTGGTTTTTAAAGTTGCCCAAAAATTTAATAATAGATTTTGATGATATTTCTAATAAGTTTTTATAGAACTTTTACTATAATCTTGAGCATGAGATTTCATTAGTGGACTTAATACAAGTAAATCAAAAAGCTAGTGAGAGTTTTGAAAGTTATCTACAATGATGGAGAGCCCTTGTAATCCATTTCACCGATAGTTTACTATATAAATAATTAGCCATTGTGTTTACCAAAAAAATTCATAGTGAGATAGCTTATCATCTTGAACTATAATGTGCACATACTTTCAAAGAGATCATTGATAAAGGTTTGTTGATCGAGTGAGTGCTTATCAATAAAGGAGTCATCAAGATTAATTCAAATAATCAAAATCAAGGTACCAATCAAGGAAATGTCTAATAGAAACATCATATTCAAGTATAAGCATCACAACCAACACATGCTAATAACCAAGAAAGATTGAAGCAATTCAATTGTAATAGGAATGTTGTGAAAAATGGATCAACTGAATCCCATCATCTCTAAATAGTGAAAACATCCTTTATACCACCTTTTTAGCTTACTCATACCTAGTAACCTCTCCAACCAATGTTACAAGAACAATAATAAATAACTACATAACAAATATAGTAGCCTTTACCATTGACAACCCCTCCTCCTAGGAGAACCATGCCTCTACATCATGTATTTAGTGACCTAGGAGAACCTATTGAGTCTATATTTTACAATATTTTTACTATTAATATAATTATTTGGCCTATAGCAAATAATTATCCACAAGGAATTCCTTATCCTAATTGGAATCATTAAAATGAATTATGTGACTATCATTGGGTTAATGGGCATAATCTATGAAGATGTGTTACTAAATCAAGCATTTAATTGATTATATGTTGGAGAATGGGGAGATAACATTAGATAGTGGTTATTCTACTTCAAATAAATATCTTGGTATTTATCAAAACCTATTTCCTTAAAATAACAATTAATAACATCAAAATAATTAGTAACAACAATAATAGTCAGTGGAGCAACAAAATCAATAGTATCAAAATCAAAGGTTGAACCAACAAAATCAGTAGCAAAACCCATAATGGAAAAAACCAAGGTCAGAATGGTAACAACCAACAAACCTGCCATGTAGTTTCACATGACTATAATAAGGTTGTAGGTCATATTATAGGGGGTAGGGTTAATACCATCTCCATTAATCCTAGACCAAGCACTAATTTACCTAGACCATTTCTAAACAATAACATTCAGCCAAATTATATGGATAATCATTCTTTTACCTATGAGTGCATACATGCAAACTAGTAAACTAGGACTTCCCCCTTTGGACCTTATATCGACAACCCATCATTTCCATGTGACCATATATGAGTGCACTAATAACTAAGATTTGTCCTATCTAGTCCCACACCATTCCCAACATTGGTTAGCAATAATTACCTAGTATTTAATCTTGATTGTGTAATCACAATGTAGAGGTAAAAGATTACTATCCTAGGCCCACAACCATCTACCACTTTTCCTTTCATCCAACCAACCATTCAGCATCAAAATAAACCATTCACTCCTAGCTAAGATAAGAAGTTTGATATTATGGAAAAATTGCATAAGACACCAACACAAATTTCTATTTTATATTTTCTACGAATGTCAATAATCCATAAGAACATCTTGAATGAGTTTTTGAGCCAATCCACTATTGCTAGTGACATATCCCTTGATAAATTTCAAGATTTGATTGGACACCTAGCTATATCCCAACAAGTCACATTCAATCAAAGGGATATATCTTCCCTTGGCCCACTCCATAATAAGCCATTTTATGTAGAAGTTTATATAAAGCAACATAAAGTGAAATATGTCCTTATAGACAATATATTAGGCCTCAACATAGTGTCTCTAAAGCTCATCAAGCTTCTTGGGTACACAATGGCAGATCTCCAAAAAAAACAATAACCATCAAATCCTATGATAATCAAGAAAGAGAATCACAAGGCACCATTACTTTGGTAGTTATAATTAGGCCTTTAACCCATGATACACTTTTCCATGTGTTTTATCTTGAGCTATAATACAATATGCTTCTAGGCAAGCCTTGGTTGCATGAGATTTGTGTAGTCTCATCAATGTTTCACCAATATATCAAATTTTCCCACTCAAGGATGGAAGTGAATAGTCTAAGAGATTTACAACCATATGAACACTACAAACATCTTGAGGCCAAATTTCAAAGCTATAATTATCAGCATTACATGAATCTAAGTTCCAAGCAAGATAAATGAAAGGCTATATCTATTTATCTTTCACTAGATAATTGCATACATCTTAATACCTTGGATTATCTTTCCCACATGCTACCTCCTAAAGCTTCTAATAATTTCACCATTTTAGATAATGGATCGAGATAGTATGTGACCCATGATACATTTCATATTGCCAATATTCCTCAAAATCCAAAAACCTTTGGGTGACATAATGTCACTCTACATATGCATTGGCAACAAAAAAACAAATATAAGGGACCTATCACATTTGTACTAGCATCTGGCCTAGAACTCAACCCTCTTGAAGGGCATGAATCATTGTTATACAACAATAACTAGGTTGATTATTATAAAAATATAAAGTATTATACTCCTAATAGGATCATGGAACATCACAATTATGAAGGAAGATGCCTCAAACCAAATCAGCAAGGAACAATAGAGATAGTTTATATGACTATGTATGAAAGACCTTATGGACTTGGATTTAAACCACCTGGGGGTGACCCCACATATCTTATTCAAACTCCATCACCAATGACTAGTGATGATGCTGTTGATAGTGGAGGAAAGTCTATTCATAGCCTCACCTTTGATGACCTAGATGAAACCAACCTTTATATAACAATGCCATTTATATCCCTACCCTAACTATTCATCAGAAACCATTACCATTATATTATCCCCAACTGATAGATTAGGACCAACAAAAATATAGTCTATTGATTGATGAGTTCTAGAATGTTGAGGCATTATATGACTTCTTAGGCTTTAAATACAACATTTTGTTGGGAGATCACAAGTTAGGATTCTCAATCATATTGGATCTTGTAGCCTATTTTGGAGAGCATGTGAACACCCTTAGCCAAAAATAAATAATTAAAACATTGAGGTCCCAAAGTGAAAACCTCTTTGAGGTGATATTTGACCAAGAAAGATAAAGGCTAGTCTAGTGGTGAAAACCTATTTTAGGCACCATTATATGGGTATATTTATTATTATTTAAATTTAGACCAAGATACCACCAATGATGAACTTGTCTATGGATCAAATTTTAGCTTTGAGAAATAACAAGTATTTGATCAAATGTTTCAAAATTTTCCAATTTTTTTATCACATGGCTAGATCTCCCATTACGGGACTTAGATTCATCATGCCTAGGAGAATTTGAAGAGCAAGTCCCAATGGAGGACCCTGCCATAATCCAACATTTCAAGTCATTGCCTACTACTTTAGAAGATGGTTTAACCCTTCTAGTCAAAGATATAATAGAGGTAAATATCGAGACTCCATGAAAAATAAAATGGATAAAATTAGGTGCATCCTTCATTGAGGAGGAACATGAAGTCTTTATAGCTATATTGAGAGAATTTATATATATCTTTTCATGGGACTATTTTGACATGCTAGGTTTGGATCCTACCTTGATTCTACACCACCTTGTGGTTAATTCTATGCCAAATTGGTAAAACAAAATTTATGTAAGATGTATCCTCATATTGTTTTATTGGTAAAGAAAGAGCTAGAAAAAATCTTAGAAGCAGGATGTATCTGACCCATTAACTACTCTAAATGGATATCTAATGTAGTACATG
This sequence comes from Torreya grandis, assembly GCA_037957365.1. Taxonomy (NCBI): domain Eukaryota; kingdom Viridiplantae; phylum Streptophyta; class Pinopsida; order Cupressales; family Taxaceae; genus Torreya; species Torreya grandis. Next base: position 297,749 of record JARHVA010007198.1, on the reverse strand, counting down.
TTAGTAAACAGATTAAAGGGATCAAAATTTATACTAATTTTTGAGACATCAATAAATATTGTTATAATGATGATTTTACATTACCTAATATTGACATGATCATCAACTCCATGACATGTTCTAAAATGATTTCACTCATGGATGGCTTTTCAAGATATAACCAGATTATAATAGCACTAGAAGACCAACATAAAACAACATTCACCACTCCATGGGGAACATTTTGTTATCAGGTAATTTTATTTGGCCTTAATAATTCTAGAGATACATATCAAAAGGCCATGAATATCATATTTCATGATATGATGTATGATATTATTGAAGACTATATTGATGGCATATTAGGAAAATCCAAAACCAGGGTTGACCATCTATTAGTGTTATGTAAGATATTTGAAAGATTATGGGAGTAAAAAGTTAGACCAAATCCAAATAAATATGTGTTTGTTATAAATTTATCCAAATTACTTGGCTTCATCATGTCTCATAGGGGTATTGAAGTTGATATGGCTAAAGTCCATGCTATAACTGAGATGTCACCACCAACCAATTTAAGGCAAATACATAGTTTATAGGGTAAGATCCAATCAATCTGATGTTTCATATCTCAATTAGTAGATAAGTTCCATCCATTTACACACCTTTTAAAAAAGGGAGTTGCATTTCACTAGGATGATCACTACTAAACAACTCTATAACAAATCAAAGACTATCTTGTTAATCCACCTATTTTATTACCTCTTATACTAGTAAATCCTTTCTTGTTATACCTATCAACTATGAACCATGATTTGGGGGCACTCTTGACTCAACATGATGATAATGAAAAAAAGCATGTTATATACTACCTAAGTTGTACCATGGTTACATATGAACATAACTATGCACCTATTGAAAAAGGTTGTCTGGCCATGGTCTTCATAGCTCATAAGCTACACCATTACATATTGAATAATAAGACCATGGCCATTTCAAAATTAGATTCACTCAAGTATATACTATCTAAAATAGATTTTCAAGGTAGAATTGCTAAATGGATCGTGCTTCTCACTGAGTTTGACATACAGTATGTCAATTAGAAGGCAATCAAGGGACATGTTCATACTTGTAGAAGCACCTCTCATAGACATATATCCACTCACATTTTAATTTATTTATGAATCCATAATGACCTTTATTGACACAACCCTTGAGGAGAATACCTAAAAACTATATTTTGATGGTTCATTTACTACACATAGATTAGGAATAAGCCTATTGTTTGTTACACCACATGTAGATCTAATCCCTAAATCATTTAGAATCATCTTTCTTATAAAAATAACATGGATAAGTATGAAGCACTTTTTGCAATAATTTGAAAATAAGTGTATTAGAACATATCTCATCTCCAATTTTATGGTGATTCTTAGTTAATCATCAATCAGGTTGTAGATCATTTTTAGACCAAAGTTAACAAGTTGGTTCCATATAAAGCCATGGTCAACACCTTTAAGTAAAAAATTAGCAATATTCAATTTGAGTACATACCAAGCGCTATTAATAGAACTATAGATGTCCTGGTTACTATTAGCTCTCTAATTTGATAAATTAAAAAAATAGAGAGTATTATTTCCTCATCCAGAATTGATTACCACTAGCTCATGAACCTTCAGTTGTTACAATGATTTGTGATATTATTGGTCCTAATTATATCAGGTACTTAGACCTTTTCAAATACCTTCATGAATAGGTTATACCACCTAACCTATGTCAAAAATAAACCAAAGCCTTCATTCATCAGTCCACTTGTTATACTCTAATTAGATCCACCCTTTACCATCATAGTTTTGATGGAACTCTACTTCATTATTTAACTTTGATAGAGTTTACACTAGTGTTAAGAGAAGTTCATGAATAATTATTTGGAACTCATTCAAATAGGGAAGTCCTATCAAAAAATATCTTGCATACTAGTTATTATTGGCCCATAATGGACATAGATGCCAATGTATATGTAAAAAAGTGTGACAAATGTCAACAGTATGCTAATCTAATTTATGCCCTAATAAAAACTCTAAAATCAATGTTTACACCATGGTCATTTTCTACATGAGGACTTGACCTCATTTGGAATATAAACCCCACTTCATCTAATGGCTATAAACATATCCTTACCACCACCGAGTATTTCACTAAGTGGGTTGAAGCTATACCCCTCACTTACGTGACTAAAAAGCAAATTTCCAAATTCATCATCAACCATCTCATTTACCACTATATTATCCCCTCTAACATTATATTTGAAAATGGAGGATCATTTAAGAAGAAGGATGTAGATTAGCTATGTATTGAATATAACATCACACAATATTTTTCTATATCATATTACCTTGAAGGTAATGGCCAAGTTGAGACATCCAAGAAAACCATTGTTGATATTTTAAAAAATATTGTCAATGATGTCAATCATGATTAACACCTATATATATTACCTACCCTTTGGGCATACCATACCAATCATCATACCCCCATAGGAGCCACTCCATACTTATTTATGGTACTAGAGCCATCCTTCCCATTAAGGTTGAATTGGATTCACTATGTATCTCATTCAAGTATGTCCTCAATGATCATGACTATCAAGTAGCTCACTTGCAAGAGCTAGACCTACTTGGTGAGAAATGCACATCCATGCTAAAAAATCTTCAAGCATATTATAATTAACTCAAATTCCACTATAATCAGCATGTTAAGTATAGAACATTTAAACATGGTGATCTTGTTCTTAAAGAAAACCAAAATAATACCATGTCTAAGAAGAATCATAAAGGAAAATTCAAACCAAACTAGATAGGGATTTCATCATTACTATAGATTATGGATCAGAGCATACAAGCTTGCCACACTAGATAGAGATGAACTTCCTAAGTGAATGTCTATTATTCATCTCAAGTGGTACTATACTTGATCACTAAGGTGTATTGTCTATAAGGACCATTTTAGTTATAACATTATATCACTATTCTTATTTATTAAAATATCATCCTTATCTATCCTCTTAGCCATATCTACTTTTCACTTCTAACATATTGGCCCAGTGTGTTCTAAATCCTAGCCCATTTAACCTTAGTTTTTTCCATTTATTATGTATTTTTAGCATCAAGGTAGCTAATCAATTTCATCATTTAGTTCATGTACTTCAGAAATAGCTTGAATTTTGGAGCATTATGGTAGAAGTTTTGGTAGTTGCATCCTTTTTTGTTATTCCTTTCTTATCACCAGTTTGGTTACTAATTATAACTACCTTTGGAAAAATTAGTACCATTGATCCATGACATTATGTCCTAGTTATAACTACCTATGGTAAAATTAGGGAGAACATTTGTTTATTAAGCCTTGGTGTACCAACTTTCCACTTCTTATGTCATACTATGCCTTTTTACTAATTGTGCCTATTTTATTTGAATTGACTGTTACACTAGTTGAATTACTCCACTATAAGGGTGGAACTATAGTGACTTGAGGTCCTAATTTGGGAATATGTAGGCAACACTTGATACTTATTGAGGTTAGCTCAGTCACCCTCTATCCATGCTTTCATTATTTTGTGAGTAACCTAAGCCATGCTCTCATCATTTTACGAGTGACCTTAGTTTAAAATCTCTTGCCTTTTTGTGAGTTTGCACCATCTAGTGTCTCATCATTCTCATTTGAGTTGAGACACTCCAAAATAATTCCAAAAACATTTGAAAATTTTTTAGAAAAGAACAAAAACATTGACCACTTTTTTACCTTAAGGTTTCTGAGAACCTTTACTAAATTATAAGCAAATCACTTGTCATTTAGTTTCCCCATCCTTTTTGGCCTTTTCTCTCATGCACTTTCCATTTTTAAAGACCATTCCTCTTATTATAACACATCCATTCTATTTATTTTCCTTAGTTATCACATTCTTCCCATTCCCTAAGACAACTACATTTGTCCTAAAGTTTTTTATTGGATATTACATCCATGGAACTATGTAAGCAACATCCACTTGCCTAGAGCATATGGAGATAGCTTGGCCACCCCTTTCATTTTCTTCTATTCCCCCATTTTGTTCATTTGTTATTTTTTTACCTATTTTATAGGGGAAATATTTGTATGGTTTCTATTTGAGTATTTCTTTGTTGTTTTGTTTGTGTGCCTCTTTGTTTGCTTTCAACATTGTTGCCTTGATTCAATTTATGTGTGTTCATTGGGTGATTCCTTTCCCACATTTATACTCAAATCCATACATATTCATGTGTTTACATTATCATCATGATTTCTATCACTGGTACATTATTTTCTATTGAGTATTGAATTATGGGAGTCAATCCTCATGCATATTTTGGCTGAGTCCTCATGATGTTATACCATGATGTCTACCAAAAACATGGTAAAAAAATCTTAGCTTTAACAATTATATTCAACAATGGTGGCATCTCTTCAGCATCGACATCTTGATTAAATCCTAATCATATCCCAAATAGATTAATTAACCATGAAACATTTTCAACATTTACTAGTTTGAAAAAGAATCTACCTAGTAGTAGGTTGTTCCAATTCATCATTACCCTCTATGTTAATTTATCATCATCCTCGATCAATTTTATCATTTTTTGCATAATCAGGGTCAAATGATATAACCACCTATGGGTCAAATCATTTCACACCATCCCATCTACATTTCTCAATGATTATAACCACCTTTGGTCAAATAATTTTGTTGTCACAACTTTACTTGTTTTGCCTCTATAGGGGCATGTTATTCTCTTGCTTATCTATCCTAACTGGGTCAGCTCCATCTTCTCAATGATAATAACTACCTTTGGGAAAATCATTATGTTATAATACCACATTACCACCCTTAGTGTACAATGTTTATAACTACCTTTGGGAAAACCATTTTACACCATCCTACTTGTATTATCAATGATTTTGACTACTTTTTCAATATCATTATGTTTTCACTCCATCATCCTTCCTTTCTTTGGTCCCCTCATTTCACTTCTTTCTTTTTGAGGGACTATTTACCAACTTAATTCTATCAAATATTCCCCTGAGCGGGCATCATACACCTAGTTTATCATCATTATATTTACAGGCATATGATGCAGGAGGATCACTCAAATATGTAAATAGGCTTAGGGAAATAACAAGTTGTTTGTAAAGGCCTAGAGGCCATAAGAAGCATGTAATGCATTATAAAGACCTTATGAGGTCTTAGATAGTTTTAATAGTCTCTATTAGGTGTTTTTAAAGTGTGCTAGGTGTCAAAAGGTCCCTAGGGGCAAGATAATTCAAATCATAGAATTTCCCTCCAAAAACATTGATTTGAAAAATCAAATTCTAAAAAGAGGCAAGTAAGTGCTAAACCTCGCATAAGGGGTTAATGAAAGTGAAAACAACTTGGAAATGTGTTTCTACCTTAGTAAAAACATCTCATTACATAATCCACACGTTGGAAGGGGGAGAAAAGTCTAATTTGTCAAGATAAAGAAGCAAGTTGGCAAGTTGTTAAAAATTGAGAAGTCAAAGGAGAAAATCATGGGTAGTTTTAAGACCATTCTAAACAAAGAGAGTTTGTTTCTATTGATGAGGAGCTCGAATAAGTAGGTTTAGGAGGCCTAAATCTATATGATAGAGGCTTTAGGAGTCATTTAAAAGGATTGAAGTGAGATTCAAGATCAATCAAGTTCATTGTTTGAAGTTCGGGTGTATTATAGACCTTTTTAGGTCCTTGTACATAGAGGTGTGAATTGGAATGAATATGGGTTTGTAGTAGATGTTTGAAAGAAATAAAATAAAGGAAAAAGCCACTGAATTTCCCATCTAGAGTGCCTGAGTGTGAATGGTATGTATTGATCTTTTAATGCATGTTCTTGGTGCAAATTTAAGTGTTTGAGCTAGAATACCCTCATGGGATGATGTTAATGGGTGTTTGATTAATTTTTGAATATTGATAAGGTTCATAGACATAAGGAAAAGGTGATTTGGAACTATTTTATTCCTTTTGATACTTAAGACTCAGATTTGATAATGTTTTCTTTGGTTGAAGCCTGCTAAAACAAGGTTCTATGCACTAGAGATCATGCAAAGGTTATAGTTGGGAACAAAACACAAATTATCAAGAATTAGTTTCAAAAGAGAAAAGTTGAGGGATGTTATTAAAGATATTTAAAAGTAAATTTCAGGCTTGAAGGGCAAATGTGCTCAAGTTATAAAATTATTTGCGAACAGCCTGCTTGCTATCCTGAGAATTCAGTTTTGAGAAAATGTTGTAATTTGAGAAAATCCATACATGATGAACCTTAGGTGTCTAAAGATAAAAGTTTTATAATACAAGAAAATGAATTTTGAAGTTGGAATGATGTTTTTAAAGCCTGTTATCCTTAAGATATGTAATTTTTCCTTTCCAGGCCTGTCTAGGACAGTGCAAAAGTTAGTTCATTTTGGAGAAAATGCTAAAAATGGAGTTATAACCCTTGTAAGAAGCTGAAAATTGGTGAACATGATTTTTTTGTGAAAACATGGATGATTAAAGTGTTTTTGAAGTGGTACCATCCATATAGTACAGATTTGTCTCATAAACCAAGAAGTTGAGCTTAAGGGCAAACAAGAAGAGGTCAAGTGAGTTGAAGGAAATGATATTTCCAGTGATGGTGAAGACCTAAAACTTTGGGATAAGAATAAGAAAGATTAAGGGTGTCAAAAATTATGATTGGTTTTCTTTAACACTCAATGTATGTTTTCAGATTTGAAGATTTCCCTGTTTGAAAGGCTACAAGGCCTAGAAGCCATTTGATCCATTTTGATATAGAAGTCAATTTTTAGGGGATGATAACTTACTCAATTGTATGGTTTGGTATTGTTAATGTTTTTTCAGAGTTATAGAAGCATGGAGAATAGGTATTTAGTGTTTGATGCCTCATATGGCTTAAGAAGACAAGTTGCCTTGTGTTTATTAGTGAATGCTTGAAGAGAGGGTAAGAAATAAATAAGGTGTTGATGTTTTTTTTTTTCTTGATTTGAATGAATTATAATCAGTCTTGACAGACAAAGAGATAGTTGATTAACTCCTCATGAAGTCTGATTGGCCATAGAACATTTGAAAAAGCTTATACAAGATCTTGGTAAGCAGAGAACAAGTGAGGTCTCTACATCAGCATACATGACCTTTTCATTCTTTGAGAATATGTTACTATGATTATAGCTTGCAATACCTTTTCAAATAGGGGCAAACTGTAGACACCTAAATCTAGCCATCGATAACCTCTAACCAAGTTTTTGACCAGTTTCCACCTAAAATGCACAATTTGGCCTAAAAATACTAAAACATGCTAAATGATGTGAAATTCACATATTCAAGTCCCGATTTTGGGTAGGGTATCCTTAAATGGGGCAATGTAGTTAATGGGATAACTAACTTTGATTAGTTCTTTTGGAGTTAAAATGCCAATTTTGCACCTAAGTGCTTTGGATTTCTCTTTCCTATCAAATATCTTACATAAAACATGTGCCTTTGTTATTCTCTATTGGTAAAATATTAAATGGGATAACAGATCTAATGCATTTGACATCTCCTAATTCCAATCTAGTCAAATTTTGGACCAATAACAAGGCATTATGATCAATTTGAGTAATTTGTGCATAAAGTGCTTAATCATGCTTAAGAGATAAGTAATCTAAATTAGATCCTAATAAATAATTCCATGGAAACTTGTTACATACTTATTTTTAAAAAATAATATTAAATATCTATATCATTAGGTGACCTCATTTCTTGGGAAGACATCCCTAAGCCATAAATGCCACAAATATCAGGATTCATTCCCTCCATATCTCATCAATACCTTCCATCATGCCCTCCATGCCTCTCAATTTCCCCTTATTATATTTTCATGATGATTATAATTATAAATTTAGTACCAATAATTGAATTAATCCTCAACCACACATCTAAATCTCAAGATGGATGGTTTAAGTCGATTCTAGACATTCTCAAAAATCTATAAATAAAGAGGCCATGAAAATAATTTGTAAGTCCTGATAATGCAAATTTATAATGCACAAATGATTCCAAAAGCCATTGCAATTAGTGTTACCATGCCAAATTGATTCCAAGACAAATGAAGCCAAAGCCACAAGGTGTCAAGGAGAAGAGGAGATATCCAAGCCTCCATTGATGAAGACTTCATGAACACAAGCTGAGCAAGCCACTATAACAAGCATTTTTAGATCATCTAAGGAAGGTATAAAGAAGGTTTATTTTGAATTTTAGCTGTGTGTTTTATTCATATTTGTTAAGTAAGATCTTACTAGTGTCTAGGCCTAGAGATGTTATGTTGGTTAGTGTGTTTATTTCATTTTGTTTTCATTTTGAAACTAACACCATACTAACAATCCTCTTTTGAGTAAAATTCCTAGATTCACAATAGTAACTATCAATGATCAAATGCAAACCCAAGGACAAATGGCTTATTTTGTTCCAAAGGTTAACCCCCACATGCTAGTGATGAACTTGTTTCCTAATAATCATCTAGAACATTCTTTCTATAAACCAACTTCCAAACTTCACTCAATTGCATTTGAATCATGTTTCCCTTAATCAAAACATAGGATTTTTGATTTAGCCCACCAATAATGGCTTTAAAATAAGAGATTAGATGGTTTTAGTATGAACTGGTAATATTATAAATAACTAATTACATAATTTTGAGACCCCTAAAAGTGAAAATGAAACTATCCTAAAAATGGTTGAGAAGCGAAGTACCGATTTCCTCCAATTACAAAAAAAAGTGGGGAATACTACTGAGGGCTCAAGAAGGAACTTCTCATTTAAAGATATAATAGGCAAAGTAATAGGTTTTATAATGATAGTTTCCATAATAATAGAAACCATTACCCCTCCTTAGAGAATAAAATCATGGATATCAACCTCATAGATATTACATTACCTAACTATTGTAGGGTGCATTACATAGCCAAACATGGTGAGATTGATTGCATCAAATTCTATAAAGTGTTTGAGGCATTCTAGTAGGAGTTGGACATGTTAGAGGTGGTTCTCAAAAAGGATGATAGTGCACATACATCTAACCCAAAGCATTTTGACTAGGATTTCATGGTAGAAGCCTTTGATTTCCCCTTTCAAGAGGAAAATGAACCAAATTATATCCTTGAAAAATTCATGCATTTTAATAGTTCCTAAAAAATAATTATCCATTGAGGAATATAGAACAAAGGTAGCCCTTAAAATCCTCAACCCCTCTTAATAAATATGGAACCCCTCCTTACACTACTTCAAGGAATAACCATAAGCCCCGTTAAGGGAGCATACCCAAGCACATCCCTAAGGTCTCTAGTCCTCCCAAAACTAGTTACAACATAGTTGAGGACATGAAGAATATAAAGGCTAATATCACCTTACATGAGTTAACACAGATCATAGAACAAAGGTATTTATTTTTGGATTCCTTAAAATTTAGAAAACCTCCCAAGAAAGATCATGCTAATGTAACAATGCATAACACCAAGGTTGAATCTTCCCCTTTCTTGCTCATAATTAGATTATTTGGAAAAAAACTTTCACAATTATTTGTTAGACTTAGGTGCCTCCATAAATATCATGCATGTTGGTATATACAGATAACTTAGCTTAACCCCCATCATGTCTGATATTATTGTCCCTCATTTAGACAAATCACGGGTTAATGTTATTGGATAACTCTTGAACATCCATTTTTAGATAGCCTCTGATCCCAGGGTACAATAATTCATTCACATTCAGGTAGTGGACATGTTATATGCCTATGGGATCCTATTGAGTAGAGAATGGACTAAAGCCTTAAATGGGTATATGTCTACTGATTATTCCCACTTGTGGCTACCATGGAAAGGAGTCCTACATTCAATAAAAGCTGAGAGGGAACCAAGGATGAAACATATTATAATGGAGTACAATGTTATTAATGAAAGGGTCAACATAATCAACTCAGACTTAAGGGTCTTCACCTTAGAAGCTGATAAATTAGATGATCCTAAGGACATGGAGACTCATTATAGGCTATGTAAATTACACTTTGATGGTGCTAGATGCAAGTTTGGATCAAGTGTTAGCATTATATTAATTGACCTAGCCAATAAAAGGTACCATGCTTCTTAAAGACTCTAATTCCCTTACACCAATAACCTTGTTCAGCATGAATCTCTCATTATTGGTTTGAAATTTGATATCAAGAATAAAGATAAAGAACTACTTGTTTTTGGAGATTCATAACTAGTAGTCAACCAGGTTATGAGTAGGTATCAGTGTAAACTTTCATACCTGAAGAATTATAAATTTAGAGTTTGGGGCCTGATTAAGTCTTTTGATGATTTCATTATCACCTCTATTCCCCAAGAATAAAACCAAGCTACAGATGAAATAACATCAAATGGAATGAATCTCATGGCTAATCCAAACTCCCTTGATTTTGGTATTGAATTGGTCCTATCTCCATCAGTGCTTGATAATGTTAACCATTTCTAAGTCTTTAATGATGACCAACATTAATTGGATTTCTTGACCAATTCTAGGGAATTTGAATCTCATATCATCGACAAAGCTAATGAAAATGAAACTAGATGGAACAATTTCAATAATAAATCCATTCAATTAAATGACAATAAAATCCCTAAAGGGATTATTTCTCTAGAAAGATTGTTTGATCAAGAAAAACTAGTTGAGGTTTTCAAAGTTGCCAAGGTAAGTGGAAAGGATTGTAATACTATGTATCTTGGCCTCCAAGGGCATCCCTAATTAGTTAATTTTGGAAAGGCTTGTATAACTTCAAAAATTATGAAATCCAAATAAATCTTTACCAACTATAAAGATGATATAACACTGTCCTATGATGACCTAAAGATCTTTGATCCAAGGGTCATTACCCATACCATACCACTCAAAGAAAGTTGTAAACCTTTTAGATAGAAATAAAGGCTAGTGAACCCCATGTTAGAACCTATGATATTCAAATATTTCAAAATTTTATTACATGTAAGGATAGTTTTTCCCATTAGAAATTCAACTTAGGTGGCCAATTTGGTGGTAGTCAGGAAGAAAAATGGTGAGATTAGTCTATGTATTGACTTCAAAAATTTGAACAAAGCATCAAAGAAGAAAAATTATCCTCTTCCTTCCCTTGATAAGGTAATTCAAACTATTTTAGGTTTAGCTATTATGTCTTTCCTTGATGGCTTTTCAAGTTATAACCAAGTACTGGTTAATAGAGAAGACATGATGAAGACAACATTCACAACAAACTAAAGGACCTTCGATTAAAAAAAGATACCTTTTTGACTGATCAACATAGGATATACCTTCCAAAGATACATGGGCCATGCTTTCCAATGTCTAATTGGTAAATTAATCATAATTTATATGAATGATATAATAGTTTTCTCTAAAATAGGGAAGATCACTTCATACACCTACAAAAAGTTTTTAAAAGATGTAGAAGGTATGGCATTTCCTTGAACCCTAAGAAAATCATATTTTATGTAATTGAAGTAAAAATATTGGGGAATATTATAACCAAAGATGTAATCTCCATATACCCTAAAAGAGTGGAGGAAATATCTAGAATCAAGCTCCCAAATAGTAGGAAGGAATTAAAGTCATTATTTGGCAGAATAAATTTTGTAAGAAAGATTATTTTTGGTTTTACAAAAATTATTGAAACATTTAATGATATGATCAAGAAGGATGTAAAGGTGATTTAGAAGTAATAATCCAAGAAGGAATTCAATGACATCAAGGAAGCCATTGGCCAAGCCCTAATACTTATAAGTCTTGATTTCTCAAAGGATTTCTACCTTTACTCTTTTGCATCTGATCATACTATGGCTTCTGTATTGATTCAAAATATTGATGAGTGTGATCACCCAATAGCTATCATGAGTACCAATTTTAATAATTTGTAACTTAACTATTTTATGATTGATAATTAGGCATATGCACTAATAAAGGTAGTGAAGAAGTTTAGGCACTACATCCTCAAAAACAAGGTGCATGCCATCCTACCTAACCCTGATACTAAACTTATGTTGAGTCAAAATAAGCTGAGAGAATGTAGAGGTAAGTGGATGTTAGTTTTACAATAATTTGACTTGGATATGAAGGTAAAAAAGCTAATAATATGATAAGGTCTAATCCAAATGATTTCCAATACTATCCCTAGGCTAAGTATCATGCAAGTAGGCCATCAAAGTTTTCAAAACAAAAAATGGTATGATTAAATCGTATACTTTTTAATCAATGGTATTTGTCCTACAAGCCTATCCAAGGATTAAAAGAGAGCCTTAAGGCTTAAGGTAGGTTACTCCCTAATCAATGATGGAGTCTTGTACAATAAGAAATTTAAGGGAATATACCTAAGGTGTGTCTCATAAGAAGAAGCCACCTAAATTATAGTCATCTTTCATGAAATATTGGGTATTGGACATCCCTCTAGAATAACTAAAACCCATAAGATCTTAAGGACTAGTTATTATTGGCCTATAGTATTTAAGGATGCTCATAATCATGTGAGATAATTCCACTCTTGTAAAAAATTTAGCATTAAAGAGCTAAAAGTAGACATGGCTCTACAACTAGTCATGCTTGAGAAACCATTTGCATAGTGGGGTCTAGAATTCATTGGAGTAGTCAATCCAAACTCATATGAGGGTCAAAAATATGTCTTAAATACCATAGATTATTACTCTAGGTAGATAGAGGTAGTGGCTACCAAATAATGTAGAATAGAAGAAGTGATCGGTTTCCTAGAAAAAAATATATGTACAAATTTGGGACCTTAGTTTCTCTAATATGTGACAATGGGTTTGCATTCATCTCAATTAAGATGACTGAATGGGCTTATGACAATTCTGTCACACTTAACTTTTCCTACAATCACTATCACCAAGGTAATGGTGTTTATAAATCCATGAATAAGAACCTTATGAAGGCAATCAAAAAGTCTATATAAGACAAGCCTATAACGTAGCATAAGTTGCTTAAATTCACACTCCAGGTAGATAGGATAAGGATCAAGCAAGCCTTGAAAGCTTCACCATTTATGTTAGTGTCTAGGTAGGAACCTACCTTTCCCATCACTCTCAAATTTCCTACATATATATTCATGCAAGATTACATGGAGGAGAGTCAAGAACATGCCACTTCAAGGTTATTAGATATCATCCAAATAGAAGATGATAGAGAAAATACTTTTGCTAATTTTAGTAGACACCAAGCCACTTTGAAAAGATGGTTTCATAAAATTTATAATGTCAAGGTGATTACGTAGGGAGACTTAGTGATACTTTGGGACAAAGCATCTAAACCCAAAGGAAAGTATGGAAAATTCAAACCTTTATAGATTGGCCCATACCAGATTATAGAGACATTGGGGAATAACACCTTCAAGATCAAAGATTTATAACGTGTAGAGTTAATATTACCTACTAATGGGCAATACATCAAGCATTGTTTCTCTACCACCCATCTCAATGTCTTTATGGATTAAGGTGTAAGACAATTATATTAGAGTAGGTAGGTTAGTTAGTTTACTTTGGAATCTTTTTTGTCTTATCCCTAGTTTGTACATAAGTTTGTTCATATTTTGTTGGTTATGTTATTTTGTTTTATTTTTAACTTTATATTGTGTGTTGCTTGTGTGTAGCTTTTTCAATTTATCTCAAGATGTATTTGGATTCATCCCTAGGCTTGGAAGTTATGAAATTTACTCAAGATGTGACCCAATCCTAAAATAAAGGGAAGACCCCATACAAAGTCAATCATAGACCTAGGACATAACATTACGATGCAACTTGGAAAAATTGAGTACAGACAGATGGAGGGGAAGTCATTCCACAAGATCTAAGTCATAACCTTGGATCCACACTAGTTTTAATAAAAATTACACTTGGGGATTCGAGGCTTAAATTATCAAAATCATACTATTAGCTAGCACTTAATCAACATCCATACCTAGGACAAGAGTTGTATCCCTAAGTGATCATCCTTAAATAAAATATTTGACCAAATCCTAAACTTATCTATCTTGGTTCCCAACCTTATTTAATTCATAAAGATCTAAAAATATAAAAAATATGATAATAATACAAGGGAAAATTTAAGGCTTTCATACAAAGGTGATTCAATCAACCTCTATCAGGGCTATGGGTGCTTGGCTAGGAATGGAGAAATTCCATGAGTTGAGACAAAGGTATCTCTATTAGGTATATGGAAGCATGGCTAGAAGTAAATAAATTCCTAAGCCTTCCCTAAGCCAAACCATGATTCAAAAAAATCTTTAGTGTACCCTTGGTAAATGTAAATGATTAAAGGTAGAAAGATAAGGATTTATTCTTGAGCCCTATAGAAAGTAGTAAGTGGAATAAAAGCACACACATATATTAGGTATGGCTTGGTGGTTAACTTTAAATTCTCTATTGCAAGATTTTTTTTCAATAGTAATTGAATCTAGATGGTATATTTTTGGGTCAAAGGTTATGGTGACCTAAATGATTGTCTAAAATCAGAGTCTAGAAGTTATAACATATTACTATGTTTCCCCAAGAAGTCACCATTTTTAGGGACTAAGATACCCCATTTGTTCAAAATTGGGGACCCTTGAGAGATATGTGTATCCAATTTTGAAGCATCTAAACATCGATGTCTTTTTATAGAATTTGAAGATCATCTACTCAAGGATGGAGCATATTTGAATAATTTAAAGCCTCTTATTTTTGACTAACCTTTATGATGAATTATGTGAGTCATTTTGTAGGTTCCATGTAGGGTTTAGGGTTTGGTGTTTAAAAACCCTAGGTGGATCTTGGTTCAAATTCAAATATGGTGAGAACCAAGTTGGAAAGAACTAATGAAAGAAATTTATGAACAAAGGGTTTAATTCATGTTTTTAAACATGATTCAAGCTTTTATTTACTTATTTTCCCTTTCTTCTTTTTTTCTTAGGTCTAATTTGATGTTTTCATAAGGTCCCTTTTATGTGGCTAAACTTATCCTAGGTTATTAATATTCATGCCTCAATATTCATCTTGACCTTAGTATTGATATTTATGCTATGTATTTATGTCCTTGGGTATAATAGTTATCTCCCCTATCCTTTGCTAGATCCTATGACTAATGTTTTCTTGGTAGAATTGATTTGATGAAGCATATTAATTGAGAAAATCTCACTTAATCAATGTGCATCAGATTTAGATCAATGGTAATCACCTTCTCACTGGATTTTATCCAATGGTGCAAGATGGTAGAGGAAAAATCAAAATGGATAAAAGGCCCCAAGAGATAGATGCACGGTAGCTTTGTAATAAAAGGGAAGAAATGAAAGGGACCTAGTTAATAAAGGAGTTTAATTAATGACTAGGTCCCCCATGAAGATCAATTGTTATCACTCACTCACTAGATTTGATCCAACAACATGAAAGGACATTTGATCAATAAATGAACCCCAAAAATATCAACAACACTTAGTCACTCATTGGATTTTATCTAATAGCACAAATAATCTAATGAATTTTTAAAGTTCTACTAGCTCTACATGTGGCCAATGCTTGACTAAGGTAATAACGAATAATAGATACACAACACGATAAAGATCTACAAGAATGCCAAGTGTCATGACCATGATCTTCAAGATCAATGGAAAAATAGAAATGTAAGGACTTAGATTTAGATCAATGGATCATGTTAAACATAGGATCTTGATCTAATAGAAAATAAATAAATGAGGATTTTAAAAGCCAATAACTAGTATCTGAGTGTCAATTATGAAAATTTCCATGAAAAAGCCTAGAATGATGCCACATGGACTCCATGTAAGCATAAAATTTTAAAACCAAATATCTTTGGTGACTCAATAAATGAAGGGTAAAATTCATTAACAACCAGGGCAAGATAATATCATAAAATTAGACATAATATTTAATACATAGGAGAGGATCAACTCATTTAGAAGCATTAAGGAAGCTTTGTCTAAGAATGATAAAGATTTTGATGAGCTAGTTGATTAAGAAGAGGATCATATCACAATTCCCACCTACACTTAGGCTTAGTGGATGAATAACAAGGAAGATCTGTGAGTATCCTTCAATAGAAAAGGGACCCACCTCCAACATCCTAATTATGGTTTTCCTAAGAGATGGCATATTATTTTATAAGGGCACATGTTGGTTTTTTAGTGTGATTGCCTTTAGGTTAGTATGATTGTAGAAGACATGTGTATTATAGTTGTTACAAAGACACTTATCTTTTGTACACTTTTATTTTATAAAATTGACTATTATACTACCTAGATTTCTATAAAGGCATTTATTACCATTTTAAAAAAAGGAGAGACTCTGAGATATTTTTATAACATTTTGATTGATTAATACAAGAGATCAAAGAATTCTATAGGGATTGTCTATTTTGATGTGTTTAAATTGATAAGGTTTTCAATTGTTTGTCTGAATTTGAATGGTTTCAAGAAATATTGAGTTAAATCATTAATTAAAGGGTTGTTAACTTGTGTATTCTAGGTTATTTGAAATAATTGAATTTACTTTGTTTCATTTTCTCTGCAACAAAGACGTTCTTTTACTATCTAAATGTAGCATAAAAATATAAAGTAAATCCAATTTTTACTTGTATTATCATCCTACCTTCAAAACTAGGCTTGGTTTGTAGCAAAATGTGAGCTTAGGCTACATTAAAATATATGTTGGTTGAGATCATTCTTGAGAAATATTGAAATATTGTCAATATGTTCATAATAACAGATCAACAATCACTATTTCTTTCTCACTTTAGCCTCTCATTTTGCTCCTTTTTTTTAAATAATTAACATTAGCTTAAATTCATTGTTCATAATCATTTAGTTTATCCAATGGTTTGTATCTAGGTCAGTTTGTTTGATATTAACATCAATATTTTCAAGAAAGGTACCAAGATGGATCCCTGCCATCAAATTTTATAAATATTATGAAACAATCTATGTTTCTCTAATACGATTTTCACCACATGCATCTTAATTGCCAAACACTTGTAACTCATGCCCTGAATCCTCAGATTATAAAATGAGAAGTGTTCTTTAAACACTAGAGATCACCTATGGTTCACTTGGAAGAATCAATAGGGAGACAACCCCAAAATTAGAGGTTCACCTCATCAATTAGGCCACAATCACCTAGAGGTGATCCCATTATATTAGTTAGATGAGGTAGGTTTGAAACACCACTACCTCAAGGGTGAAACCCAAACTAATAAAAATAGGAACTTATATATTATCTACAAAATATACTAAAAACCAAATGTATGATGATCCTAAATTACCAGGTCTATGGTCCTTGTACTTTAATGGGGACCATTCTAAACAATGTTTTAGACAAGTAATTATCCTTGTTGATCCATTAAGAAATAGGTACCTAGTTGAATATAGACTCATTTTCCCTTGCACAAAACATTTTGATGAGTATGATTCCTTGATCTTGGCACTAAAATTTACATTGACACATAGGGTCAAAGAACTAGAAGTATTTGGATATTCTAAACTAATAGTGAACTAGGTTCGACACAAGATCTAATGTAAGTTATCTTATTTAATAAAATAAAAACATAGGGTATGGGAATTTATAGAAACATTTACTAACTTTAATGTCATCCCCTTCTTAGATAAGAAAATTAGGTGGTTGATTTGTTGACAACTACTATTATAAACCTCACACCTCTAGATGAATTAGGGATACAAATTTTTTTATTAGAGTTCATCCCATGTCCCTTAGTGTAGAATAATGTGAATAATCTATAGGTATTTGAGGATGTCTTCCAAATTTTAGAATTACTCAATAATTTATTATTAATTGAGACCCATTTCATATATGAGGTAGAAATATATGACCATTGAAATGAAGAACAAGACTAGGATAACATTTTATATATCAAGGAAACCTAATTTCCAAAAGGGATGATCTCCCTGAGAGAGTGTTTGACCTTAACATAACCCCACACCAAATTGAGAGGCCAACACACTCAGATGAAAGATCTAGAATGATAAACCTTCGATATTTAGACCATCCTAAAAATGTTTATATTTTCCTACACTACACTCCTACTGAAGTTGACCAACTCATAAAACTATTTTTGTAGTACCAAAATGTTATTTATTGGGCCTATGTAGACCTTAAGGTATTCAACCTAAAGATAGTAACTCACACTACCAAAATCAATCTAAACTACAAAATTTTTAGAAAAATGCATAGATCTATGAACCCAATCTTAGAACTACTTATCCATAAAGATGTAAAAAAAATCCTATCAGCTAGGATTATCTTCCAAATTTATCACTCTACTTGGGTTGTTGACCTTGTGCCTATATACAAAAAGAAAGGAGAAAACTAACTATGTGAGGATTTCAAAAATCTGAACCAATATTCTTAAAAGGATAATTATAAATTTTCATCCCTTGATGAGGTGATCTAAATGGTAAGTGGATCCCAAATGATGTCTTTTCTTCCTAGATTCTCAAGATATAATCAAGTCTTGATGATTCTTAAAGATTAAAAAAAATTGTATTCACAACAACTTGGGGCACATTTTCCTACAGATTAAATTATTTTGGCTTTAATTTGGTAGGAGTCACCTTTGAGATAGTTATGGACTTTGATTGTGAAGATCTGATTAGAAAACATGTTGTTATTTACATGGATGACTTGACTATTTTGATAAAACATAGGGCTAATCATATTTGCCATCTTCAGAAGGTCTATGAATTGTGCATAATGTATGGTATCTCTCTCAACACTAATAAAAGTGTGTTTGGAGGCACCAAATTTAATATTATCAGTTATATCATCATGAAATATGGTATTTATCTTGAACCTAAATGTCCTAACATGATTTATAGAATACCTTTGCCTAATGGTAAAAAAAATTAAATTCATTCTTTTGTAAAATTAACTTTGTTTGTAAATTAATATTTCATTTTGATAAGATTATTAAACCTTTGAATGTCCTATTGAAATATGAATCAAAGTTGGAATGGACTCTTACATCTAAGAAAGATTTACAAAAAATTAAGGAATCCATAATTCAAGCACCAATCATGATCATCTCATACCACATACAAGATTTTTACGTTTATTCCTCTAATTTGGAGCACATCATAGCTACAATGTTCACTCAAAATCTAGTCAAATATAAGAACCCCAATATATATATAATTGCAACCATACATATCTAAATTATTTCACCTTGGAAAATCATATTTATATGCTATTCAAGATTTTGAATAAACTTAGACACTAGATTCTTAAGATCAAGGTGAATGCCATTGTCCTAGACCAGTTGTGAAACTTATGTTTGGGTATAATGAACTAAGATAATGTAGAGGTTGATGGAGGGATAGGCTAAAATAATTTGACCTAAAAATAAAAATTATCAAGTTGGTGAGAGGTTAATGCCATAATTAATCACTAAAAGTGACATAAAGATCATTGTGGTTTAGTTGGACTAGTCATAAATGGTCCATAAAAAATGATATGATCGAACTGTGCACTATTATCAATATAAACATGAGCTCGTGTATGAAAGGATATTTTGTGCATTAGGAAGATGCTCTTTCATGACTAGAGACTTGGAATTATGCTCTGGAGATCAATTCAGTGTCTCATTATAATAATGATATCATCCCCAAAGGTGTGGAACTCTTGTTCTCCTTGGGATGAACCTCTAGAGTAGATCAACATCCTTATATCCTAGTGTTATACAAAATTTGGCTATCTTGAATGAGGATAATTTAAAACTTTTCACTTATTTGATCTTAACTTTTTTTATAGACACTACGAAGGCTTTTTATAGGTCGTTAATGATCTAATTTGATAGGTAGTATGTCTTCTTTATTAGCTTTCAAGTCATTTAACATGGTCTAGTTGGCATCTAGGTCAACTCATTTTATCTTCTAATAAATTAGTCATTCTCTATGGTCTTCAGTTTGTGTTTAACATATTTTAAGGTAAGTTTGATAAAGCTATGGAAATCAAAAAATGAAATCAATGTGGAGACGTGCCTAAGGAGAGAAGGTGGTACCCTTTCAAGGAGCAACCATGGCTGAAAACCAGTCCAAATGAGTCAAATAATTAAAAATAGTAAGTGGATCACATTTTTTATAAATTTATTTGGTAATTTTAAGGTAATATTGATAAGATTAAGGTATTTAGTTACTTTAGTCTTATTATGTTTTCAGTGATAAAGGGGACACTTACTAGTAAAAGAAAATATAAGGTTTAATCTTTAGAAAATGGAATGTTTTAGGTCATTTAACACCTTGGTGATGACATCATGCTTGTACATGACCGTAAACCTCCTTCAAAGGTACTTTATAACTAAGTTTCAATGTTGGAGTTCACTTGTAACTACCATTTATCATTATCCAATGCATAAAGGAAGAGTTTTCAAGATTATTATAGGTAAGGACATGAAACATTTTGGAAAGATATTCTAAGTTTTTATAGGTCAAAGGAAGGTGAAGATTCATTGGGTTCAACATCTCCAATAGTTCCAAGAGGTAGAATAGTCAAAATCTTAATAAAAACATGCTTTTAGTGGTTTTTTTGTAGAGGGTTTATCATGGCCGGTAAAGTAAAAAATATCTCATAGGTCCCCATGGTCTTATTATATCCAAATTTATGTAATAAATGGAGCTTAAAATAAAAATCATATAAAAAATGACTCTATTTCTCTTTTGGCTTTCTTGGTAGATCAAGACATTGCATCAGGGTTTAAATTAGTACTCTAAGGAGAGAGAAATTTTAATCCCAAGATCTTAGGTAGATGAGGGTACCCTAATACCCTCATAATTTGTGGCATTAGTTTCCTATTTGATCTTCTTAACTTTATGAACCATTCTTAAGAAGTTAAGGCTATAGGAGGAATACTCAAAACCTAATTAGGGTTAGTTTTCTTCAATTTTAGAGTTATGAAGCTACATAAATGTATGGAAACAATTTTAAGGGTCAATCAAGGTCTTATTTACCATATACAATAATTATCCAATATCTTCTTGTCATATTCTAGTCTAAATGAAGTAAAACCTTTATCTTGAGTGGGTGACAAACATGATTCAATAAGCTACAAGTAGGTCTCTTACGATTTTTAGATGTGTGCACCTTAGAGGGTTTTCTAACAATATTTGTCAATATCTTCAAGCATGTTCCCATTCCTAGGGGAGAGATATTATACAATATTTCAATATAAAAGTCTATAAAAGGGAAATTTTAGCTATGAAACATACACAACTCAGGTTTAACAAGTAATGAATATCAAGTATGGTTCAAATTAGTCAATTATATATTTTATCAATTTCATTAAATTTATAAGTAGTTATTCAAAGTCCATATTCACTCTCAAAGATAAGTGATAGGTAACTAAGAGTGAAGAAAGTTAATCTTGTTGTAAAATGATATGGACAATTGGTTATGGACTTAAAATGAAGCCAATGATGAGACACATGTGTGTAAGTACCTCTCATACCTCCTCCAAGCTCATGCAAACTTGTTTTCTCTCTCCCAAAATGTCTTTCTTGAACCAAATAAAAATTATAGTCATCAAGACAGAAATAATAGACTTTTATAATGTGATTGGGAAAATATGAAAAAATTATGCCAAATGTGAGATGTAATGGGTTAATAAAGGTAGTCCATGTATGAAGATATGTCAATGCCATCTAAACATTATATTCAGGTGAAATCACATAGTTTGAGAGACGTGAAGTGTTGAATAGATTTAGGTCTATTGAGATCTCTATAAGGTAGTTGTATGTTGATATCATATCTAGGAGAAACTAATAGAATATTGGTTTCTTATTGGTATATAGGGTTTATAATTCCTAAATGAAGAATCAACCTTGAATAGGTAGATAGTATTTGAAAATTCTTATTAGGGGATTATTGACATTAGTCATTAAAACCATAGAAGAAGTCTTGAATAAGCTACCAATCATGTAGAGTAAATTCATATCGATAGTAAGAGTAAAGGTTTCGATATGTTATTTATAATACCATATCATTAATCATCTTGAATCATACCTCCCCAAGCTTTACAATACCATCCATAACTAAGAATGTAGAATAAGTTAGGTTATGCACCTATAGATTTGAGAATACATTTTAAGGGTCAACATCATGATAGAAGTTTAAACTAAGAGAAAAATATGAAATCATATTCTTATTAGTTATAAAGGATCTATCATACCCTAAGAAAACCATTGATGTATTAGTGAGCTTACCACTAACCTCATTTAAGTAGATACACAATAATACTAGGCTAGAAATATGTATGTACAAGATGGTACATATAAAATGAGAAAAGGAAAGCATGTTACTTGATTTGAGTTATAATAATGGAGTTTTTTATTAATTTTTAAAAGATAAGAAACATGTATACAAAGGTATAATAGTCATGAAGACCTTCACAAGTTAAATTGATGGCATACAGAGCTATTTCTTAATTTTTAGATGTTTGAAAACATCAATATCACTTGAGGCCATTATAAACATGATCAAAACCATATAAGTTTCTCATAAACCTATAAGTATCATCATAGTGATATTATATTCCTCAAGGAAAATGGGTAAGCTTAAATCTCAGGTATGTGATGATTCCAAGTTTGAGATAGAAAATTATAAGCCTAACATGTATACAAAGGTATAATAGTCATGAAGACCTTCACAAGTTAAATTGATGGCATACAGAGCTATTTCTTAATTTTTAGATGTTGGAAAACATCAATATCACTTGAGGCCATTATAAACATGATCAAAACCATATAATTTTCTCATAAACCTATAAGTATCATCATAGTGATATTGTATCCCTCAAGGAAAATGGGTAAGCTTAAACCTCAGGTATGTGATGATTCCAAGTCTGAGATAGACAATTATAAGCCCATCTAGAAGAATGTGAGGTGGGAAGTGAAAATTTTATTGGAATATAAAATTAGAGATATATAAATTAATAATAAATTAAAAATTAAGTCTTAACATTTATCACATCCCCTATTTTTATTAGAATCTAACTTAGGAGATCAAAATCCACCAAAATAAGTATCATAAGACTAAGTGAGACCTATAAGTTTTTTGTCAATTCATGAAGGAAACATGAGGTATTTGTACTATTTTTAGGGTTATTATGATCATTGAATAAATTTAAGGTCATGCATGATACTATAAAAAAAAATTAAGTCCTTAAAAGAGGAAGTAATGACTAAAACAAGATAGTTAGGGTTAATAATACAATGTTTCTCTCAAAACCTGATCATAGGTTCACAAAGGATAAAATGGGTTAGAGGATTAAATTAGAGTATATAAGAAATTTTATGCATTATTAAAAGTGATATAGACCTCAAATAGGTATCTAAATCCAAACCCAAACAATGTCATGTCTTTTTAGGCTAAATCACCTTATTCAAGTTCATAGTTGCAGACCTAGTCATCTAAGAGGCATGTTCATCACATGTGAACATCAATGAATTATCTCTTTTGGAGAGGTGGAAGGAATTATCCAATCAATATTATTTTCATTATTTTATGTATTGTTGTCATATAGGCTATGAATATCACTAAGAAGGATATGCTACTTAAACCTTGCTTAAGCCCTTCCAAAGACCTGATGAGAGAGAAGATTAACATTATTAATATAGATAAATTTATTTTACATAAAAACACATATTAATAATTCCTCACTCAAATGGGATCCTCACCTTGAAATTATATTATACTTTCACTTGTATAGATACATTTAATGTTGTGTTTTTGCAAGGTTTTGGGATCAAACTAGGTTTTTAGACAAATGAAATGATGGAAATCTCTGGGTAGGTTGGTTTGGAGAGTAATATACCTAAAAAATTCCCAAAACCCAATCTTTTTCTTCTAAAAATACTCATATAGGTCTATTTTCCAAGGACAGTACAGAAAAGCTAATGAAAACTTGATATGGTCACCTAGGAGAGATAGAGTGGCAGGGTTAAATCACTTGAAAGCCATGGGTCATATCATAACATGGTTATTATGATATTATATTTGTCTAATAAACTTGATAAATTTTCTCATGGAGGTATTATTTCCATTTTGATTGCTAATACTAAGAAATTCATACCTAATGGACTAATATTCGTATAGGTTTATTGGAGGAAAATATCTACCATTGAAAAGAGTGAAGAAAAGGTGTCAACAGAAGATAGAAGAATATTATAAAATCCTATGATGGTGTGGAGGTTTATTCATGAAGCTAATATTCTATGTGTTAATTTTTTAATTATAACTTCCCATTTAATAATTACTTGTAACTCTCCAAACAAGAGCTCATATGCCACTTGGTGAAGTTACACATCAAGTTGAGATAATACATGAAAATAAGATGGATTAAAGTGATATTATAATCTTTCATTTGACATTATAACTTACTTGAGGTGGATGCCACTTGTCTATGCATAAACTAAGCATGTCTTTCTCTCTCCTTATTACTTATCCTATATATATTTGAATAGATTATAATGGATCGTTTGGTTGAGTATGGTGAATCCCTACTCAAATAAACACTTTTAATATGCATTTTTATGTTTAATAAAGTTTATTCTTACCTTATCACATGATTTAAACTAGTTTACTTGGGTGATTGCTCATGAATGCTAGTAGTAGTGTTTTCACTCTCTCTCATTTATCCTCTCCTACCTCTTTGAAAATGGGTTGTCTTCTTATAGGTCACATGGTGAGTTTGATGTAGATTTTCATGGTTTGAAATTTTATTTAAATCATTATTGTCTTTCTTAGACCTCTTTAAAATCACTCTCATTAAATGCATTGTATATTACCTCCATTTTGAAATAATCATGATTTAAGGACCTTATTGAGTAGTGTGATGAGTTTTAAGTATAATTCATGTTATTACATCATGATGGTTAAGTATAAGGTGTTAATTTGGTGCATAACCTCACTATATTATTTTAATTTTAGTTTATATTACTCTTTTCCATAATAATAAATAGGTTTAATAATTTTTTTGGGTGATAACATCAAGGGAGATAGCACTATCTAGAGATTCACCTCACTAATTAGGTCACCCATAGCCTATAGGTGTCTCCATGTTGTCACTTAGGTGAGGAATCTTTAACACCATCCTTAGGCATGTAACATATGTTTATAACACCTAGATGTACCTAGTTTAGCACCAACACATAGACCTACAAAGATCAAAATGAAATCTATAGCTAGTGCTAAACCTAAACTTGAAAAAGAGGAAAATGGAGAGAAAATGTTAGAGGGTTGTTGGAATTTAAATTTAGATGCAACAAGAATAGAATGAGTGCCTCACCAATTTATTGATAGAATGAAACTAATGTAATGGATACATAATCTTCAAACTAGGCATGTTGTATGAGTGTTTAACATGGAGGTAAGGAAACACAGTGCAACATTATGAGGGATGAAAAATGGTCCATAGATAATTCCTATGTATACCTATGTATACACAACATGATAATTTCAAAAACTTTCATTTATTCACAAAGGTATGAAGGGAGGATGATAATGATAGGGATGAGTATACACAAATAAGGATCAACAACCATAAATACACATAAAACACATAACATTAGTAAAAGTGAATTAGTTCTTATTAATATCACGGTCTAAAGAAATATTAAAAATGTAAATAGGAATATATTTATTATATGAAGAGAAGACTCTTAGAAGGGACATTTTTTTATCATTATGAGGCATAGAAATTTAGATCATTTTATAATAAAATTTAGGGTTTATATATAAATAGGAAAGGCCTAACATAATCAATTCACCATTGGAGGTGTTAGGTATAAAATTCAATTTAAATCACACCCAAATATTGAGCTTGATTAAGAGCAACAAAGTCTTCATAATAAATGCTACAAGACATGCTTATTTAACTTGGGTTTGACAATTTGATCATGGAAGTAGTTGGAATGTCATGTAGGGATCCATGTGTACATTTGAGAATGAAGGAAATTTAGGAAACTAAGGGAGTCATGTTATAATTTTTTGACACTCTAATATGTTAATTTTTATTTAATTATATTTATATTCATCTCCCTTAATGTCCAATCGTTTTTATTTACTATCCTTATTTTTGGTAGTCACCAATCGATCTACCTAGACTAGCTCATTAACCTAATATTATGTAAATATATCTTCATGTTCTACCATTTTATTTTTTGTGTAGTGTGGATTATCATTTGTTGCTATATTTTGGGGATTATGTGCCCATTAAACTATGTGCACTAACTTTTGTGTAGATGGGAGTGCACATTGAAGGTTGTTTAGTCAATTGGCTATGTAGTGAAGATGTGAGTTTGTGAAGGGTCTTGAGAGTGATCTTTTGAAAAAATTCATAAGTTCCAAACTCATTATATGCCTAGTCTCTTTTTATGTTATTTTTAGTCTTCACATTTATCTAAAATATGTACTAGTCTACAAAGGTAATAGTGTACATCCTAGTTGGCATTTGGTATTTTACAAGGTCATAGATGTGAAACTTTATGATTTAGAATGAGACTTCATGATTTGAGTTTGAGTAAGCCTTTGAATAATAAATTATAAGAAGACTTAAGATCTTGAGTTTACTCTTCATGATTTGGAACTCCTCCCTATGTACTTCTCTCTTTTACTACTTAAAGTTAAGGAGACCCATTCACTATGACTTATGTATCATGTTAGTGAAAATGAGGGATACTTAATTGAGGTGCATGTTGGAAACTCCTTATAGGAAAAATCAACACTTAGTTGATGTGGGAACTCATTATGACTATTAACTGTAAGAATGGGCTAGAAGCATCTATATACTATCTTGTTTTTAGGTATCTCGACATTGCACAAGTGTACAAACTCTCTTTTGTGGTCCTTATGGGTTAAATTATTGATAGGGTTGACTTGGAGGATCAACACATTTGGTGACCTCTAAAATCCACTTTATTGCTAAGAACAAACCTAGTATCCATCAAGCATTCCATTTCATGTGGAGTCATCTTTAATCCATTAATTTTAATCATGACTTTGATTCACACAAAAATCCCATCTCACTTTAGATGGAAATAAGATACCTTCCAAAAGTACAAATAAATCAAATAAATGTGTTGAATGGTACTTAGAGGAAATATAAATATAAAATAATATAATTTTGAGCATAAACACTTGATGTAAATGAAGCTAATCTAAATGAAAACATGTGTGTTCAACACTTAAAAAAATTAAAATGTCTAAACTAATATGTACATGGGTTTTCATGATCAATGGAGATAGTGATTAGGATGAATCCCATTAAAAGGGATGGGTAACACTTCTCCACATGGATTGGCCTATTTATAGCCTTTGGGGTGAAAAGAGTTAGAAATATAAATGAAAGGGAAATACTATTCTACTAATGGTGATACACCTATATTGTTGGTTTATCCACTCAATTTGAAATTCAACTAACACTAATAAGTAATGCAGATCATTGAAAATTATAAATCAAAGGGTATCCTATATAAAAGTGTTTCATACAAAGGTTCAATCATGTGATCAAAGCATGATGGAAATGATGGAAGTCCTAATTTAAGGCACTAACTAGTCAATTTTTCTATTGATATCCTAGTACTCAACATCAAACACTATATATGACTTACATAACATGGCATACTATTAATTGAGATTAGGACCTACCAAGGGACAAAATACTACCACATGTAAAAATAAAACTAATATAAACAAACTAAAACTATATTATGGAATCTAAAAATAGTCATTTTATTCACTTAGGAGGTTACAAAGCTCAAGCTTTGTAGATTTTCATCATGCTCAAGAGAGGGATCTTGAAAATAGGCCTAAAATCCTAAATATATAAAACATGAAAAGAGAATAAGTGAAGAGAGTGGCATATAAGAGAAGACAAGATTCATCTATGAGCATCAACTCAAGTACTAATTTAGTTAACACTCATTACAAATAGTCCTCAAGACATCTCTCTATGTCTAGTTACTTTCATGCTCCTCGAATGAGCTCTTTGGCATTAAAAACAAGGTGGTGGGCCATAATAGGTGTATAGCTACATCTCCTTCCTTTAACATAAGACTGAGTTAAGTGAGTGACTCTTTCTTACATGAATACTATTTAATATGAATTGATTATTGGTGAGAGACCAGTTAACTTAGAGTGATTGTCACTTAAGGTCATTCAACTCATTCATTAACACTTCAGATGACTTGTGCATGAAATTTGCAACTTGAATACCAATTATGCATGTGGCTAGTAGTTAAAGTCTAGTTATGTGGATTAAGGCTCAATTATTCTTTGATTATCACTTGATTTAACCCTATAAATAGTCTTCTATACCATCCTCAAATTCATTTGATTGACCAATTACGTTTACTAGGATAATTAGGCTTAGTATCCTAATTGCTTGTATTTGATGGATGTGAAATCCTACATGAAACCAATAAAACCTATAAAAATAGTTATTTTGATACATGAATCAATGTATCATATCATGAAATGGGTCCTCTTAAGGAATAAAGACCTAGGAAATTATCAAATTGAGTGACTAAGTCAAATTTTCCATCACTTTCTATAGACTGGTTGATTAGAAGAGACTCATAGAGGCATTTCTAGGCATTATTTGATCATATGATGACTTGAGAGGTATACTAAGTGTCAAGCTTAATTTTAAAATGATTTTAATTTCCTTAAACTACCTTGTACCTCTCCTCATATAATTTTTCCTCTCAAAATCCCATTTTCTACCATGTCTATACAACACATTTACAAAAAATTATCATGGACATGAATCTATCAGTGTGTACTTGATTATGTAGGTGGTAGTCAGGTGACTTCACTCATATTGGATGACTTTTACTTCACTTCTTCTCCTTCAAGTCTATAATAAAGTTTTAAGAGGGTTTAATAGTACTTAAGAGTCTTAATGATGATTCATAAAGCTTGAGAATTGAATGTATGAACCAATGCCACAAAAAACTAGTATATTAGGCCCTCTAACTCTCCCAAATTACTCATCCTCCCATGCAAGATATGCATACATGGTGAGCATATGAAGTCACATCTCTAATAATAAACAAGCTTTCTATGTCATGCTTGGTATTTGAAGGCAAAAAGTATCAGTCATTCCACCTTTTCTGTATCTCAAATATAACATAAACCTATCTTACAACATGAGGATGATGTTTATGAAGACTTGGAGTATCCCCATGACCTTACTTTGTCTCCTTCTACTCTTTGATGGCACTATCTCATGAATTCAATAGCTATACATATGTGTATATAAGATTCTTTAGTAATTTCACTTTATGATGAGTTTTATGGATCATATATAGTGTATACGACCTGAATGAACTATATGAGGTATTTTAGAGTCATAGAATTAGTTTGATCAAGCCATCCACCTTCAACATACATGCACACATATTATTATCTAAACATTAAGCCCTAAATACTTATGAAAATGGTCATAAGGACCACTATAGATTATTTTATAAATGTTATTTAGGAATATTAGGACCCCATCTTGCTTCTCTAACTCATTAAATGTGTAATTGCCCTTCATTTCTTTGATTATATGCTTAAAATTACATTTTTTAACCTAGTCCATATAGTATGGATCTTGGATGTGCCAAGAAATAGGATATTTATGTGCTTAAGAGAGTTTAGAAGACCCCAAACACCATTTCATGGCTCAAATTAATCATTTGGATAAACATTTAGGCCTCTTTACTCCATTAGGTAGGTTTTATGGTTTTATAAGGGTTTTAGGGATCTAAACTTCTTAGAAATAGTTCGTATAATATATAACCTTGATGGAAAAACACTTTACATAGATATAGAGTAAATTTACAACCGAAAATATCATGAAAAGAACAATCTTCCATGAAAAATATGTACAAAGATAGGTACATGGTGAAGTTGTGCCTCAACTAGTTCTCTTATACTGCACAAGTAGAAATGAAGGTTTCAGAGTAAAAAATGACAAGTTTTCTATATTACATCCACTAAAAAACATTATTAATGTTTTAAAATTATCCTTCACCTCATTATAAATATCATCACTTTGAAATAAATCTCATAGATCAGTTAAAATAGGTGGTAGGGTCCCATAAGACTTTTTGGCTTGCTTGACTATTTTAACCCTCAAAGGAATAATATACATGAAATTATAAATGTGATCATTCTCAACATGTGTATTATGAATAAACATCACCATCCTCTTCTTCAAAAAATCTCACATGATTTTGAAACCATCTATCATATGTTATTACCCTTAAATAAATCTTCCTAGCTCCATGTTGACTATTGTTTTATTATTTTTAGAAATTGGAGTTATATTCCTAAATAATAAAGGGGATAAGCAATGTAAATTAGTAAATAAATATGAAATAATTAACCTACTAATTTTTTAAAACATATTATATTATTTCCTTTTCAAAATATTTTAGTAATTGAGAGATATTAGAACATAGCTTATTCTGGTTGATTTGGACTAAGACAAGGTCTGATACTGGAGGAGTAGGACTAGGAAATAGTTACAAAGAAGCCTCTAAACTTCATTTCGTGATTGGATAGGAGTTAAAAACATAGGAAACCCTTTTATTTGGTATTTTAGTCCTATTCCAACATTGTTATCTTGAGACTGAAGGATTTTAAGGTTCTATTTGGAATGCCTGTGTTACCATGTCACTAAAATTTTAGGGTCTAGGACCTTGTGGAGCTCACTATGTGCCTATTTTAATCTTCAAAACTCTTAATATATCTTAGTGCTTAAACAAGAATCAAATTTGGTAAATAGACAGAAGGAGTTAGTGTATAAAATATACGTTGGATGCACTTTACACCCCGTGTGTGGCAATACTACCTACATAAAGATACTGTAAAGAGGGATCAAGATAATATAGTTATCCCATTGAAGTGCTTGGTTTAATTTGTGTATAATCAGTGCAAATATAGTATTAAATTAGAAGTGCTTCAACTGGCTAGGGACTAGTATAATGACTTGAGTAGGATTTAAATGATATTGGAAGGTTGTATGTAAATAAAAGGGAGGAGTGCATGAGTATACGTGCTTGTATTCTTATGTCTCTCTTATAAATGATTTTCAATCCCTCTAAATTGACCATGAATGGAATTTTATATGGAAAATAATGATCATGGGTTAAATTGATTATTGTGAGGTTAACAGGGAAAAATATAAAGAACCAAAAGAATTTGATTATTAGAGGCCAAAGTGAACTTGGATAATAGCACCAAAAATAAGACACCTTGGGTTCCAATGCTCCTATCCTATTTAGGCACTATTATCCTAAGGGGATGATACCTAGGGGGATGGATCTATTCTTGAAAGGGTTGCATAGGTCTGAAATGGCTAACTCCAAAAAGATTTGGATGACTGGGAATCAATGAAAGAAGTAGTTTAAAAGGGTTGTGTGAGCCAACAAGAGGACCTATGGATTAGGTGTCTTAGCCATAATAAATTTCTATAATTTAAAATTTTACATGATTACATTCCCCCCCCTTTACTATAGTGATGTAATAAAGTGAAATACTAGGATAAATGAAAATAAGAAGCATACTTGAACTTACCTATAAGGGTGAAGCTCATGAAGTTGTGTGATGTTGGATGTACATAGAGAGAACATACTATGAATTGTGATTCTAAAATTAAAACATAAATTAGATCAGTCCTTACTAGATATGTAATATCTATAATAAGTATGTATAAGATTTTAATAAGAGGAAAAGAAAGGAACAAATACACTTCACTATGTGAACCAATAAAAAACCTGTTGTGATGCTAGAATGTGTTGGATGATATTGAGTGTGTGTTGAATCAATATTAGTATTAAAAATGAAGTTGAGTTCTCAATTCCATGGACAGTGGATCAATAATGAAAGGGTTATCCCTTTGGCTCTATCATCACTAACTATGTTAAGTTAATGAATCATACATGTGTTAATTAATGTCTAGATTGTGTGTCCAATCCCTCTAAATAGGTGGCTCAAGAATACAAAGGTTAGCTAGACCTTTGAATCCATAATTTCCCCATGAAGTGAAGCTATGATTTAATACCAATATATAATATATGTCATATGATATTGATCATGGAGCCCATGGATGTGCTATAAATTTGAAAATGTGGCACGGATAGCCTAAATGTGTGTTGGAAACTAGGGCATTCTTGGCCATTTAAAAAGATGGAGGTTATGATTGTATGAAAGCCTCTAAAAAATTTATGAAAAATGTTTATGTGTAAGCCAAAGTAGGAACTTAGGTACTTACAAAGATTAATTCATATGAAAATTTAACAAAAATGTGATGACAACTACTTTTGGATGGAGTAAGGCACACAACTACTAAGAATGCATGGGTATAAACTAAACTTATAAAGAAAAGAAGATCAATGTGCCATGCACATTTCCCCCAATCACCTATGTCTAGAACATATATTCTAATATAGAAGTTATGACAACTACCTAATCTGAACTAAAAGTGAGAACCATCATGTCATACATGATAACCCACTATATCTGAGAAACTATACCAAAACTATTGAATTTGACTGATCTAGAAGTGAAAAAACTATCCTTGAACTAGAAATTTTTTCCTAATTTTGGAAAACTTGAGTTTTTTTTTTCCTATACAAGAGAACCAAAATATCGGCACCCATATTTTTGGCTCTACTATCCATTTTTATCACTATTATTTGGTTTGAAAATTGACAACTGATTTGAAACTGTCACTATTTTTTGCTCTAGTTTGACTAGTTTGACCTCTTGATTTAGTACTGAGTGTTTTGAATGCTATTATTTCAAAAATTAAGAGGTTTTAACTCTTTGGAAAACCCCTATTTGATTTTCCCTCTTTTGAGGATAGGAATGATGAACTTTCCATGACTACCCGTAGAAGAAAAGGAGTCCTACAAGTGTGCTAAGTTGTATAGATGTAAGATATTACATTGAATATTTGATAAGATATTTCAAAATTTATCAATATTTAATCAACATGGGTATGCCTAGATAGATATAACAATGTAAGATCATGTGCATGATATTAAAAAAGATTGATAATGTTAGATATTAGTTGTTAGTTATTAGTTTGTTAGTAAGAATAGAAAGATGCAGCATGATGTCCATGACAACATCCAAGAAGAAAGATAAATACATGATTAGAATCATGAAATTGTACATAGCAAGGAGAAAACAAGAAAATGAGCATATGAATTAAGAAAAAAGAAGCATACAAGGGTGGCCAAGGTGCCACACAAATAAGGGACATGGACATATGTCACTCAAACTAGAAGACAAGCATACAAGACATGTTAAAACACCACATACACATACAAGTGAACAAGGAAAGTTGGAACAAGGGCCACCAAGACATAAAAGAGCACAAATAAAAGAAATTGGTAGATTTCCTAAGGCACACACATGAATAGAATCAAAGGACATTAGAAAATCTCTTAGGACACAAATAGAAGATAAACAAGAACTAGAAAGTGTAATCACACAAGCTATGCTAAGCAAGGAATGAAAGTAAAAGTAAGAATTGGAAGATACAAACACATCTAATTAATCAAAGAAAATGTGAAAGTATGAAAAACATGTGTATTATAAGACTAAGTATATGCTAAAAAATGCATAAGTGATAGGTATTAGTGGAATGTTGATGTAGTAGTTTGTGTAATCTAGTAAGGAATGCGCATCAGTATGATAACTTAGAGTGTGTAGTGTAGGAATGACATAACCTAGATGGAGTAGTTATGTAAAATATTCCCCCAGTGGGTATGTATATCTATGTGTGTCTTTAATGTAGAAGTAGAAATTCCCCCTTGATGGGTAGAGTGAAGCAATCAAAGATCTGGATGTCACTACACACACTCAAGAGAGATCAAGTGAAGCATGGTAGTGTAGATAAATTGGAATACAATAGCATGAAACAAAAAATGTAATTCCTAACATGATATTAGTAATGTAAACCTAGATGATGCATACAATCAAAAATGTTTTTGGTGTTTTTGTATTTTTTTGAATGTTTTTATATTTTGAAGTATTACATTGTTTTTGTATTTTGAAAATATTTGAACTATATATAATCAAGCAAGAGTTTATTTAAAATAAATTTTGGAAAGAAATGATACTAACTGATGAGTCTTTGGTGAGACCCCCTATCATGGTGTCCTATATCAAATAATGGCATCGTTCTTGATTGTGAAGTATGATGGAGTGTTTGATATTGTACAGTTGAAATCTATGTATGTTGTAACTACTCTAAAATCTCTAAAGTGGAAAATAAATGTGGGGTTTGCCTATTAATCTAAGAAGTAGATTAAACTTTAGGGCTCTTAGGGACCCATCTTAAAGTAGGATAAGAAACTCTATGAACATGTGCTCTATGTATAGCTATATGAGACCACAATGTGACTGCTCAAGGTGTGAACACTATAGTCAAAAGATACCTAGAATATTAAAACTATGGGGGTGTATGAGCCCTCTATCTTAGTGATGAATGACACAAATATGTCTGACTCTAAACTAAAAGCTAAACTAAAATTGGAATGGAAATTTAAATATGTCGAAAAACTAGAATTGGTAACTCTAAGTTGGTAGATGGATCTGAAGTAGGGATTAGTGACTCATAAAGAACTCTACCAACTATAATAACCTTATTGGAATGAATGAATTTCATTAATTTATGAACTATATAAGGTACTTCTCAATGTTTTGAATCCATGGTTGACTAAGTAATATTTTAAAAACTCCTACAGTGGTAGATGGATCTGAAGTAGGGATTAGTGACTCATAAGGAACTTTACCAACTATAATAACCTTATTGAAATGAATGAATTTCATTAATTTATGAACTATATAAGGTAATTCTCAATGTTTTGAATCCATGGTTGACTATAGTGAATGGTTTGGTCACATATGTAGGACCAAACTATAAGAGAAGTACTATTTCATCGAATTAAATCTATATATGCTCACTAAAACCACTAATAACTATGTCTATTAGATTCATATCTTGATTTGAATAACCCAAATGTTATATAAGTGTGAAAGTGAACATGTTAATAATGAAACCATTTTTGATGAGTATACTACAAATAGGCTAATTTGGAATATGTGCTTTGATAAATAGGGCATTGTAACTTGTATTATCCTCCACAATATCATGATCTAAAAAGGATATCAAAGGCTTGGCTAGAAATATGGACTCATAAACCCATATCATACTACTCAAAGGATGTGATTCCACTGAAGGTGCCTCCTTAGTGTATCAATCTCTAACATATACTTCTCATACCCTAGAATATTTTGCTTGAAGGTGGAAATGGATTGAGTTGAGAAGTGGATATGTTGACTAGGAGAAGTAAGATATTGAAGAGGCTTGTTATAAGACTAATACAACTCATGAAAATGCTAGCTATAGTGTTGATGAGGATCATGATGGGGTTGGAAATTGTAAGAATCACACAAAAGTTAATAGGAATAATATAAAGCTGATTAAGAATGCCATAAGATAAAACTTCTTCACCAACTTGTGTAAATCAAAATTCAACACTAAAATTATCCATGAAACCTCATTGAATGAAAGAACACAAATAAAAATGTTACCAACAATCTCCAAAGGATAACTTTGTCTACTTGACTAGTTAATATAACTTTGGTGTCACCATTGATGCTTGAATAGATGCCTCCAAAGTCTGATTGTTGAAAGACAACACCAAAAATATTTCAACCTCTTAGACCAAGAGTCCCATAAAGCATGACAAAAAATATTTTCACTTCAATTTTCACCATTTGAGGAGATGTCTAAGATCTGCTCATATAATAGGCATAATAAAAACACCTTTAGACTTATGGGAAACCTAATGATGAGGTGAATCTCTAGGTAGGGATAACTCTCTAGATGTACCACTTTGAATCACTAATACACCTAAAATTTTGTGGCATAGAAGGGAGAGAGATAATTGAAATAAAACTACCCTAAGGGAGGTGATATACTAAATAGATTTATGATTTCCAACCAGCTGCATGTTACACTTGAAACCAAGAGACTAACCAAACATACACTTTTCCAATCTACATCTTCTCACATCAATATTACATTATGAGATTATGGATAAATGTTTAGGCTAGGAAGACTACATAAGAGGCCTTAAATAAAAATAGTGAATAGACTAACTCACTGAACCTTGACACTTCTCAGAATGCTTCACATGTCCTAAAAAAGAGGCTTTCCAAGTATCAAATAGATGATAGAATGAAAAAATCATGCTAAGGAAACAAGAGTTATAAATTATGCAAAATAAAACATTCCAAATGAACACACTAAGAAAAATCATGGAAGAGGTAAAAAATTAGTAATGTTATTGATTAAAAGGTATGAAAATGAGCAAGGCTTCACCATATTCAGGTAGAGCATAAGTTACAATGGCCAAAATGGATAGTTCTTATAGAACTTGAGAGAGGAGAAGACATAAGTTGAAGGGTCACAAGGACACTTTTAAAGTTGATAAATTTAGTAAATTTTTAATGGGAAAAGGATGTGGGATGAACTAATCAAGGTCAAGAAGCAAAAGTGTCCATCCAAGTCATAAAACACATGAAAAGTGGCTTGAAACTCCTCATTCTATCTCAAAAAATTAAATTCATAATTTGGAATTATTTGAACAACCCAAAACTGATTAAGGATAGGTATAAATATTATAATGAATTGAAAGGATTTTATACATGCCTCTCTATTCATTGGTTTTAGGCCTAGTCATTTGAAATCATCTGGAAAGGAACTATCACTGCCTACACTCTAAGAAACTCCTCCTTCATGCAACCTATGGACTTGGCCTCTAAAAATGCATTAGTTTTACATAAAAATACATGGGAGAGATTGGATGACATATTTCAAGACCCTCTAGTGTCTTAGAGTCATCAATCACACCTTAAAATCATCTCACTTGAGCTTTTCCCTCCTCACTAGCTTGTCCACTATGTCATTTTTGATTGGCTGAGATGAAGCATCTAGTTTAGATACTTACGAGTTTTTTAAAAGATTTAAATATCCATGGTTGGTTAAAAAAATTCCTAATATTCCCAAAAAACTTTATTTCATATCTTGAAACGTCTTATAACCTTAAAAACATACAACAAGTCAAAATAGCCCTATTTTGTACCCTATATGTATAAGTTCATGTAGCTAAAAATGGTGAGGTGGAGATTGAGATATTACTCTACAAGTTCAAATAACTATTATATATAAAATATTCCATTTTATTAGATATCCAACTCCATTTCCACCAGCGGGTATTGACTAAGGGTTTGCAAGGGTTTTAGGCCTATTTTTACTCTTAAGCATTATTCATAAAAACCTATCATTGGAATCTCAAAATAATTCCAAAAAATAAAATTTCAAAGACTTTATCCCTGAACTCCTTAGAGTCCCATTCACAATGTCATAACAGATATGAGCATCTAAACTTGACCTATTGAGCTCTTTTCTCCAACTTACACAGGCCTGATGTTGCTTTTGGGCCAAAAATGGCTTCCTTGATATTTATATGAATTAAAAAATATTTATTAAATATATTGGGACCCTAATAAAATTTACAAATTCATTTTAATTTTGTTCCAATGTTGGAAAGGAAGTTAGCCCTCTTTTGAACTTTAGGCCTAGTCATGTTTAGTAAGCCTGTCTACAACCTAAAGCCCAAAATAATTTTTTGATGATTATCCATAAATATCAATAGAATATACACCTATATTGTGAAATAATAAAAATTTCTCAGCCAATTTTAATTATCACTTCCTATTACAATTTAAATTGACCCACCATTTGGTCTCTAAGCCTAAATATACCTAACAGGCTTGACTGTAACTCTAAGGGTCTAGACCTCCCTGTTGGGATTCATTCCTTAGTGATTGGTTTTCATGAATAATATAAGTGTAATATATATTTAAACACCTCTATATAATGTTCCCCTATCTCATTTTTCATCTCTTTCTCTTCATTCCTTAGAATTTGTAGGCCTATGCACTTAGGGAAGTGCCCTTTATTTGAAAGAAAATAGAGGGCACTTCCCCTATTTGATCAGGAAAACCAAATGTTGGAGGTGATTATAATATTTTTATATATATACACACAAAATTTAAACCTTTTGTATCAATATTATATCCTCTAAAATCTTCAAACTCCCAGTTAGACTTCTTAAAGGTAGACTGTGTGTATGTCTAGAGTATAGGCTGTGTGTTGATTGATTATGATTCCATACTTATCTATTTCCATGCCATTGTTGTACCATGAATAAGAAATTATAATTTTATATGTACCTATAATTATTTTTAACCATTAATAAAGTTATTCAAGTCATACCCTTATGTTTATTGCTTAAGGATTTCACTATATTTTTTTCATCTCCTCCTCAAGAGTGAATCTTATAGGTCATTATGCATTTTTTGACCCTAGGTAGAATTATTGAAGACATTATAAAGGTTATTTTGACCAAAAAAATTCAAATTAATACCTATACAAACATGTCTTTACTTATTCCTTCCAACCATTATTTAAGCTTAATGAATGACGTAGTCAAACACAATTGGTTGTAGGTGAAAATTGGCTTGGAAAATCTTGAGTAGTCCTATTTCACACTTATAAAAGCTTATGGAGGTGATAATTGATCTAATGAAGGTGTTAATAGGTTTTGTTTATCATTTTAACATTCCATTAACCCCTACCTACACTTTGAGCTCACCAAACTAAGCTTTTACTATCATGACTGTGACCCCTGCATTTGGACTCCTATAGGTACATATTATCTTTAATTGAGCTTGGTCATGGTGTACGGATAAATTAAATGAATCCTGAAATCCATATATCATTTTATTATTCATTTGGTTAACCTTTAACTTGCTAAAAATACCAACAAACCCTGCTCTTTGATCACTATTTTCACATTTAGTTGTATGTACTCATTTTCCATTAGGACACTTGTAGGCGCCCATGGAGCTTAGAGAACCATACATCAATCATCATGATAATAATATTATTCCTATTTTATTCAACACTCAATACATGGGACCACTCAAAATTTAAAGTGTGGTCAAGTATGTAACCTTGGGTTGAATAGGTTTCTTTTTACCTCAAACTTGTAGACATGAATGTAGCTTTTTAGTTTATTTCTTAGCAACTTTGAACCCTCAAAACATCACCCTCCACCAATATTATACCTTATAAAATATGCATGGCTCTTATCTATGATATAGAATATAATCCATGGTTATCAAAATTCATGAAAGGTCCTTAAATAGCTATTATGAGATGTCATAAAAACACTAAGGATCTCTATTTTATATATTTAGGGAATTAGGTCCTTGAATTGATCATTTGATCCTTTGAACCTAGTTATACTTATATTTACCCACTTGATGCTTCAATTAGGTCTAAATTGAGATTTTACACATTATAGGGTTTGAAATAAGATCTTACCATGCTGAAATACTCCATATAGGAACTTTCAAGGCTATGTTTTCACCACCTATAGGTGATTATTTTCATTTGCAAGCAATAATAAAAAATTAGAGGTAGTAAGTAGGATCTACATGCTTGTGGGTAGTTATAAACCTTTTCAATGTTTCAAAATTCACTATTATTACTCCAAAATATTTAAATACCTACCAAAACCTCCATTCCACTATGATTGCATCTCAAGCTCCTGAAGATGTACTTTCTAATGGTGGACTGTATCAAACTATTGTGTATGACTACAACACTCTCCTTGTGCATTATTTATATGGTCGAACTTGTTTTTTCTTGCTTAAGATAATGATTAACACCTTGAAAACATAATTAAAACTCTTGGGATGCTTTAAAAACCTCTATTATACATGATTTAATCATGGCAATAAGTGAAAATGGGTGAAAAGGTGACTGTATGGTGTTTTATGATTGCACTCATGGGAATTGATTTCAAGAATGGAATTGAAATGTAAATGGATCATAATATAATTGGAAACATGAAAATGAAACTAACACAACTCCATTAAGTCACCATCAAACCATGAAAGTCTTGAGAATGGTGGAAACCTACCTATTGTACAAAAAAATTCTCCTTCATGCATCTTGAGATGCTTAACATATTAAAACACATTGAACTGATTAACCAAACATGGAGAGAATTATATAAGTAAGATAACATGTTTTTTAACTAATATCATTAGATAATTTGTATGTACTTATACAAAATGGAGCAAAACCTATAGGGTACATGAAATAACAAATAGAAAAACACAGTCAACTTCATTAGGATGGTTCATAAAACACATGACACCATTATTAAAACTCTTTTTATGAAAATAAATATATTTGAGTGTAATTTCAACTCCCCAAGGTTTTTAATCTTGAACCTCCCCTGCTAGTCAAACCAAGTACAAACCTAAAGACTATTTTTATGTGCCTAGAAAGATGAAAAAGGATTAAAATAGTTTTGGGCCAAAAATGGCACTTATAAAGCATTTCAAACATGGAACTAAGCTTGAGGAAGATGAAGGGAAATTATATGATCTTCTCCCATCTGGCACACTTCCCCATGGGTCATAGAAGTGCCAAACTCACCCTTTTTACCAAGAAAATTGTTATTTCTTATGAAGCACCTACTAATTTCAATTAACAATAGTTTATTAAGACATGTGAGGATACACAACATGTGATATAACATTTACACTTTGAAAGGAATATGTACAACTCATTAAATGGCCCTTTTTGACCTCAAAATGCCTCAAAATGACTAAAAGGACTAAAATGAATAAGGACCAAGGCTAGTATAACATAAAATGACATTAATTAACCTATAAGACACCTTTTAACATATGTATTAGTCCCCTAAAACACCTAAAAGTCATGTTTTTACCTATAGGGGTCCCAATTTGACCTATATAGTCAAATTTAGTCAATAGTAAGGCTATGTTTATGGATGTTGGACGAGTTGGGGTTTGTATTCCAAATGAGATCGATGCCCCATGTATAAAATGGATATGGTGTAAGCATTGGATTTAAAGTCCTTGATAATGCATGAATTATATTGGCATGTCATTGACATTTATTTCATCTTTTCACATATGTAGCTGCATCTACATCTATCATTAGACAATAATATCTAGTACATAAGAGATTTTTGGATAGGATGGCCCCAATGGTGTGGGATCCACATACTCCTTCATGAACTTCTCATAATGCTATTGTGTATTCTATAGTTGTTAAATATAAAAGTAGAGTTCCATTCAAAACTATGATGGTATAAGGTTAGTCTGAGTAAGGTATAAAATCGGGCATTATGTACAAAGGCTTGGATTGTTTTAGGTATAGGTATGGTGTTATTATTTGGTCATGAAGATAGGTATATAGACATAAATACCAATTAGAACTAGGACTAACAATATAATATAACATTATAATGGTTGAAGGTTCATGAGTTGGTGCTAGCAAAATTTCAACAAGAAATTGGTATTCTTTGGTTGTATCTATATAAAAAATCAATGATCTAATGGTGGCCATGACATATACTATTTTATTATTGGATCTGGGTATATGTTCAAACTTGACATTGATAATCTATTATTTAAGGGTGTTGACCAAGGCCTTATATGGTATCAGCTTGTCATCTTTGGTCTAAAATTTTTTTGGAACTTGATTGATGATTAACTTAGAATCACCATAAACTTATAGATGATGTGTATTCCATTATACTACCTATAAAATCCCTATAATTAATGCTTCATATTCAACCATGTTGTTGGTATAAGGAAAGTTGATCTTGAATGACATAGGTATTAGATCACCTTATGGAGTAATAAATAAAAGGATTTCCCCTAGTCCATGCATTTTAAATGGCCCATCAAAATATATATTCCATTGTTTCTCCTCAATATGTTTTTCAATGATATTCATGTTGGTTTTATCTAGGAATTGGAATGTTAATGGCTTTGTATCTGCAATGGGTACTTTAACAAGTTGATCTAGTATAACTTGTCCTTTAATGGCTTTTTGATTAAAATATTCTATCTCAAACTCACTGAAAAACATAATCCATTTGGCCATGTAGCTTTATAAATCTATTTTGGATAGTATATACTTGAGTGGATACACTTTTGAAATGACCATGGCCTTGTTTCTTAACATTTAATGTTTTATTTTTTGAGTTGTAAAGACCATAGCTAAATAGGATTTTTTGATTGGTGTATATTTATGCTCATGCATGACCAGTAAATGAATTAGATAGTACATGACATGTTTATTTCCATTATCATTATTTTGAGTGAGAAGTGCCCCCAGGGCTTTATTTGTTACTGATAGGTATAGGAGGAATGACTATCCTAGCATAGGAGGTAATAAAATAGGTGGATTTGTGAGATAGTCCTTCAAGTCTTTAAAAGCTTTTGAGTATTCATCATCATAATGAAATGTACACCCCTATTCAATATATGTGTACATAAATGGAAATTATCAACCAAATAAGATATAAAACATCTAATAGATTATATCTTTCCCTATAAACTATAGATCTAATTCAAATTGGTCAGTGGTGGTATTTCTGTTATGGCTCATACTTTATCCAGATCAACTTCAATGCCCCTATGAGACATAATAAAGCTAGGAAATTTTATTGAAGTAACTCCAAAAACACATTTCTTAGGGTTGAACCTAGATTTATATTCATGTAGTATCTCAAATATCCTCCTTAGTATGCTTGGATTATTAGTCTAGTTTTTTATTTTCCTAGTATGTCATTAACATAGTCTTCAATAATATCATGCATCTTATTATGAAATATGATTATCAAATATATTTTATAGGTGGACCCTACATTTTTGAGACCAAATGGAATAACATAATAACAAAATATTCCCCATGGAGTGGTGAATGATGTTTTATGTTGGTATTTTTGTGTGATTCAGATTTGATTGTACCGTGAGAATCCATCCATCATTGAAAGCATTTCATTACCCACTGTGGAGTCAAAAATAATATCAAAGTTTGGAAAATGAAAGTCATCATTGGGGTAGGATTTATTTATGTCTCTAAAATCTATGTAGATTTGATTCCTTATAGGTTCTTACTGATTGGCACAATATTATAATTCCATTGTAAATAGTTAATTGGCCTAATACATCTTACTTCCAAGAGTTTTTCCAACTCCTTATTTACTAATACAACAATGTGAGGATTCATCTTGATTAATTTTTGTTTCACTAGTTTGGCATCAGGATGTACCATAAGGTGGTTAACAACTAAGGTGGGATCTAAACTTGGCATGTTAGAGTACTCGCATGTAAATATATCAAAAAATTCATTCAAAATGGATATAAATACTTCACACTCCTACTTAGTGATGTATCCACATAACTTGATCAATTTTGGGTCATCTAGAGTATCCATGCAAACATCTATAGTATCCTCGAGTAGAAGGGTTTAACCACTTCAAGAATAGTGGGAAAATATTTTAACCTACAATACTAGAGTGCTCTATTAAGACTAGCTCATGAAGTTTTCCTAAGAATGATGAATCAAAAGACCCCAAGGGGAGGTATGGTCATGTGACAAATATGTTTCAAAAATATTGGATGATTTGATCAAAATATTTTGGTTCTTCAAGACTAAACTTGGACCCATAGGCAATTTCATCATTGGTGGTCTCTTAGATTATTTAAATAAAATCCTATTCTCTTCAAGACTGAAATTTGACTTGTAGGCAAGTTTGTTGTTGGTGGTCTCCTAGTCTATTTTTTAGTAAGGTTGAACATCCCCATCTAATGGCACCAAAAATAGGTTTTCACCACTATATTTGCCTTTATCTTCACTATTTCCATGGTCCAAAAGTTCCTTAAAGATGTTTTCACATTAGGACCTTAATGTTTTATTTAATTATTTTTATCTAAGGGTGTTCACCCATTCTCCTAAATAGACTTCAGGATCCAGTTTGATTGAGAACCCTTGATTTTGGTCTCCTAATAAAACATTGTCCCTAAGGTCTAAAAAATCATAGAAGGCCTCATCATTTTGAAACACATGAATTGACACTTTTTATTCTTGTTGGTCCAAGTCTATCAATT
Organism: Torreya grandis; assembly: GCA_037957365.1. Lineage (NCBI taxonomy): Eukaryota > Viridiplantae > Streptophyta > Pinopsida > Cupressales > Taxaceae > Torreya > Torreya grandis. Next base: position 253,553 of record JARHVA010007198.1, on the reverse strand, counting down.
GGAGATAATATAATAGAAGTGGGTTATGGAAAATAATTAGTTAAAGGGTACAAATGGCATTATTGTCAAATAAAATGGTATGGTTTAGGTCATCAAAATGGCTATGATTAGGCTCTACTTCACTATCGGCATTGCCTCACAAGTTTTTGGTGATGGAACTCAAATAAGATATGTGGGGTCAATCCCAGGCAATTTAAATCCAAAACCATAGGTTTGATTATACTAAGTCATAAAAATTACATCAAGTGTTCCCTATTGATTTGGCTTGAGGACTCCTCCTTAAAAATCTTGGTTCTTCATTATATAATTAATAATTAGGTATTTGGAATTTTTTTAATAGTTGGATAATTTGTCATTATAAAACCATGATTCATCATCTACAAGAGGGTCATGTTCCTAGCCAGAGGCTAGTATGAAAGTGACAGGTGTTAGACTATGTGCTTTTGATTTGCCCTTTCTTTTCCATTCCATACAATGTGGTTTGGCTTTTATTATTCTAAAATACTTTGGATTTTATGGAATATTCAAAATGTGGAATGTATAGTGGGTTACATATTCTCCTGAGCCATTAGCCAAGATAGTATAATGATTAAACAATTTAGGAGGTGGCATGTGGGAAAGTCAATTAAGGGTATTTGGGTTAATATATTTGGCCTCTAGTGAATCAAAAAGTATTTATTCCCCCTTGTCCTTTTTGTAAATTGAATTGATGCCAAAATGGTAGTTATATATTTTGAACTCAACCTATATATGCTTAAAATGCTCATATGGATGCAAATCTCTTCAAATTGTAACCTCCAAACCTAAATGAGATAACTTGATACATTGGTACAATGTTGATGGTATTACATGAATATCATGCATCCAAAGTTTACTCAACAACATATTATATGACAAATCAAGATCTAACACAGGGAATAGTGTGTTATGGTTCAAAGGCCCAATGATAACTAGAAATTTAATGGTTTTTTTGTTATTACCATTCTTCATTAACATTGGCATTGATGGTGATTGTTTCTACTTGGATATTTGTTGTCATGTACTTGAGAATATTGATGAGCTTTAGAGACATAATATTTAGACTCGATCCCTTGTCTATAAGGACATGTTTCACTTTGTTCCATGTTATGTAAACTTCGATGTACAATGGATTGTTATGAAGTCGACCAAGGGATGACATATCACTTTGGTTGAAATTTAATTGTTCTCTTCGATCTAGGTGTCTAACTAAATCTTTAAATTTTTCTATAGATATGTCATTAAGAACTTGAGATTGGCTAAGAAACTTTCTCAAGATGTTTTTATGGATAGTAGATGTACACAATAAATCTAAAATGGATATTTGTGTGGAAGTCTTTTGAAATTATTCATAATATTTAATGTCTTATCATTCACAATGTTAAATGGATTGTTCCTAGCCTAAATGAGTGGTTGGATGATGGGTGAAGTGGCAAATGGATATGGGCCTAGTATGGTAAGCATAAACCACCAAGTTGTGATTATATAATTGGGATTAGATACAAGACCATTGATGTTAACAAATGATGGTGGAGAGGGACTAGATAGGATAAGTCCTAATTATTAGTGTACTTATGCATGATCATTGAATACTAATAAGCTATCGGTATAAGTTCCAAAAGTGTGAATCCTTGCTTCTTGGTTCACTTGTATACGGTCTTAGGTCAAGGAAGGATTATTGGTATGGATTGGTTGATTAAGAATGATTAGCAATGGTATTTTCTAAATGGTACTTGGTCTTGGATTGATGGAGATGGTTTTAATGCGACCTCGTAAATTATGGCCTACAATCATGTTATATTCAAGTGTAATTTCATGGTAGGTTTGTTGGTTGTTGGCATCATTTTATCCTTGGTTATGTCTATTGTTCTAATGTTGTTGGTTCTAATATTGATTATGTTGGTTCTATTGATTCTACCCCCTAGATGTTGATATTTTTGTTTTTGTTAAAATAGCCATTATTGTTGTTCATTGTTATGTTTAGGAAAGGGATTATGATATTTGTTGAGGTTTTAATTAGATGTGGAAGCTTCAATATCTAATGTGATCTCTCTACTTTCCAACATATTCTAAATAACATGTTTAATTTACACACAATGAGAAAATTTATGCCCATTAACCTAATGATACTCATAGAATTAATTTGGCCTATACTAGTTTGGATAGTTATTACCATCTGGATAGAACTTCAAAATAGGCTAGTTAATCAAATTAGTTATGGAAAACTTATAAAACACAAATTCAAGGGGCTCTCCAAGGTTACTAAAGATATGATGCATTGGCATAGTTCTCCTTGGAAGAGGGTATTATAAAGGCATATGTTATTGCATTTATTGTGATGGTATAGGTTTTTGTGCTTGGTACACTTGATGGGTTTGTTGAATAGGTTGTTGGTTAGGAGTTATGTGCATATGCAGTGTAGTTTGTGCAAATAGGATTTGTACCATTTGGACATGTCACGACTTCATTACTTAATTCCATACAACATTCTTGTTGAAATTAAATTTCTTGGGTTTGTCATGATTGGTGGCTGAGGATGGTTACAATGCTTTCACTTGGACTTGGTTTTGATTTTGGCCATTGTTTTGGTTTTAGTTCTAGTTCTGATTTGATTAGGCTAGTTTAATGATCCCTTTATTAGTAAGGGATATTTTGATAAATAAACCTTTGTTAATGATCTCATTAAAGGTATTTGCACACTATAATTCCATATTATAAGAGATATCATTGTGTATATTTTTGGTAAACACAATGGCTAGTTATTTATTTAGTAGACTATGGGTAAATCAACTTACAAGGGTCCTCCATCACTATATATAACTCACAAAGCTTTCACCAACCTTTTGTTTTTATTGCATCAAATATATAAATTAAATGTCATTATCAAGATTGTAGGAGAAGTGTTACACAAACTTGTCTTAAAGATTGTAAAAATTAGATACTAAATTTTTGGGTAATTTTAAGAACCATTCTAATGCTTTCCCTACTAGGCTCCTTAGAAATAATAAAAATAGTTATATGTCATTATAGGCCAGTATTTGGAATGAAAAAAATAATTATATCAAATGGGTCTTGGGGTCACCTTACCCCTTGTATTTTTCAAACTTTGGTGGTTCTTACCCTAGAGGAAATGGTATCTACAAAAAATACATGTTAAAAGCGTAAGAACACACATCATCCAAGTTGAATTTATTAGTATATATACTAGCTTAGATGAGGGAAATTTCATACTTCATTTATTGTAGCTCTTTCATGAGGCAAATAGTGGAATCATTGTCCTAAGGTGAAGGTTGTGCAGTCATAAGTGGATTACTTTTACTGGGATATAATGGGGGCATTTATTGGGGAATGTTGTATTGGTTAAGGATGGACAAATAACATGAATGCATTCATTAAGGTGTGATTATTGAAATTACACATTTTGTGATGTAATATCCTGGTTAGGATTGGTTATGTAGGATTTATTTTAGGAATATGGAAGTTGGGATGGATGAATATGTCCATACTATGACTTTTTAGGTTGAATAGGGACATGTTATTCACTAGTCATACATTTTTGATTAAGGGGAACTTATGAAATTAAACCTTATTATTGTACTTGTGGCATGCTTTGCATGAAAGGTAATTATTGCCTGATAGTTACTTGTCAAACATTGGAACCTCTTAGTTGAATGAACTATTATTTGGAAGTGGATACATGTTAGATATTTGGCATTTGTCACTGACTAATATTGGTACATTGCTAGTTAGATATCATTTGTTTTTGGATGGGCATGTTAGTATGTGACTCAAAAGGTATATTCACTACTACATGGTGAGGTGGAACATTAGTTTCCCCTATTGAGGTGGAAATATGTTTTGCCTCTAATGCATGGGTATATTGGATAGTTCCTATTTTTTTGGAATGTTAATCATCATTTGTTAGGGTGGAGTAAGATTCTTAACATTTTATTATGGTATGGGAATAGTCATTGGTTGACTACTTAATCCTTGATTTTGAGTACTTGAAGAAGTAGTTGGTTAAGTATTAGAGGTAGTTGGATGAGGTTGAGAAGTATAAAATATTACTCCTTGAGTTTGTGAACCATTCATGATGTTATTTAAAGGCACATTTTCTTCATGACTATTTATTTGTGCATTAACACCACTTTGGTCTAAATTGGATGTTACTTACATGTTGTTTAATATGTTCATCTCACTATTTTGCATAAATTCAAAAGACACTTCCTCAATATTTGGTGTACTAAACATGTTTTATGATAAGGTGATTTAAATTTCTTAGCCTATCAACTCAAGTAAGACTCCTGTTGAAGGAACTAACTTAGTAAGAGGAAACTTTGACATGGTCATGTTATTAAAGTGATGCACTAGATTTTCATATGTTTGGTATGCTATCTACATATGAGTGAAGTGGTCTTCCATGAGGCCCCTTTCTATGAAAATCATATGATTATCTTGATATGACATCGACATAATGGAATTAGGGTTTTTAGAAGAGGCATGTTCATTATTCTGATTGTAAGACATATTGTAAGGACCTCTTGCTAGAATTAGAAAAATTTCATGGGGAAAGAGTATTGGAAACTTATCCCATACCTTCACAACTCTATTTATGACCTCATCCTAATTTTATTACAAGTGATTATCAACTATACAAGGATCATAGGCCAATGGAGTTATAATGTTATAAAGTTGTTGTTGGACATTTTCCACAATTGAAGGTATGCTAGTTAAATAATAGGATTTCTATTCTTGGTTTTACTCTGTGTATGGAGTTGTGCTAACCAAATAATGGTCCAAAGTATCTTGACTCTATTCCCCTAATTGAGTGTTGGAAGGTGAATAAGTATTCTTCCCCCAAATGACATCATCTTTATAAGGGTATTGAATAAAGTTCTCTTGTGTGAGAACATTTCCATATCCTATATTATACATGGCTCCACTACATGTATAGTGATACATGGTTAAATCAATGGAAAAGGTTTTGAAAAAAGAGGGGTTATATTTCTATAAACTTTGAAAAGCTATGTTTGTAAAGACAAAAAGTTTAAACTAGGTCTAACTTGGTCAAAGGAATGGAGTTGTATCTCTAAAAGGTTTATGGAAAGACTTGGTAAAAATAGTATAAAATAAAATGTATAATGTTAAATGTCTCACACAATCAAGGTCAAGTAGATGAAATAAAAATAAGATTCCAAACTCTAGGTTCAAATATGTTCCAAATAGGTCTAAACTAGGAAAGGTAAAAGTTGTTAGGTCTTTTGGCCAAATGCAACATCAAAAGATAAGTTCAAACAAGGCATGTTATGAGATTTTTGTCCAAAAAATCTCATTACATATTTCACCCTAAGGTTAAACCCTTTCATTTTCAGGAGAAACCTTCCCAAAACCCATATTTCCTTTTATCTTACAAAATACATAACTCTAGATGAAATTTGTACCTATTGAAATTGCTTCACATATTTCAAGTATTGTAAATCACCAAAATTCCAAAACTATAGAATATAAAAATAACCATGTACTTTTCATGTTCTCAAACATGCAGACTACATGGAAGGCTCTAGATACCACCATGTACCTTATTTATAAAAATCCATAACTCATCATGTACATTACACATTCTCATAATATGCAAAGTGCACAATGGGCTCTAGATCCTACCAAACCTTTTATACCATCTATTTTATAGAACTTATAACCTCTAATAAAAATTGCACATTTAAAAAATTCAAAGTGCATTATGGTATCTAATTTTTATTGACAAATAAACCAACCCATACAAAGCTAACCTAGTCCAAGTAGGTCCAACTTCTATTGACTCATAAAAACATTATCCAATGAGATTTGAAGCTTGAAGTGCACTTTACACATTTTCATGACATCTGAAGTGCACATTAAGCCCCACCTCCTATGAAGCCAATTTTGATCATAGAGAGTAGACCTTCTCCAAGTATGTCCAATCTCTACTACCAATCACTCAACTCACATTAATTATTGGATTTTTTATATAAATCTATGTCTATTTACAAAGACTTTATCATTGTTATCTTTCTAATTGCATTTTCTCAAGCTCCAACCATACATTACAACATTTAGCCTTGAGACACATCAAGAAGGTACATGTGCCCTATGCCACAAATGTAGCTTCCAAGCCACATCATTATATAATATTTTCCTTAAAGTTTCACCATTGATTCCTAAGTTGAAGTATTTTTTTCTGAAATTAATTTCCATTTTTTGCAAAGATTCTATATTTTTCATAGAATTTGTAGTATTTCTCTATGGTTTCCTACTCATGTGGATTTTTTTAGCCATTTTATTATTATTTTGAAATCTAGGGTTGAGATTGTGCATCTAGCGCAAGCTAGGGTTTTTAGTAATTTTGTGATATAAAAGCTTTCCAATCTACCAAAAAACCCCTTCATTTTCCCTCTAAGGTTTCAAGTTTAAAATTAGTGTTTTATGAGGCTATAATGAATATTATGAGCATATAATTATAAATTTAAAAATAATGAATATTCCTTCCTATATTCCCCCAGTGTCCTTATGGACCATCGGTGTGTTTCAATCACCCTTGACCCCAAATAAATCCCACTACACCATGAAGACTGGACATGCCTCAAGCAACTCCCACTTCTACTAAAAACCCAACATACTTAAAGGAACATAGAGAGTGGACCTGATCCAAGAGAAACCCACCTCTGCTAGATATTGTAAATCCATCGAGCACCATGGACACTAGACATGCTCTGATCACCTCCAAGTTTTATTGGAAGATACAAGTACTCTAGACATCTGTAGGTTATGATAACTTTCATAGTTGGATTCTCAACAATCATAACTTTATTTTCCATGTATCCTAAGGAGATGAAGTTCAAATCTAAGGGCCCTAGAGTGTCTTCTTGATTATAATCCAATATGGTAGAGATAACAGATACAAATTTAGGTCACATTGACCTAGGCAATTTTTTGGATAGGATAGGTGTAGACCTCAAAAGTGAATAGATCTAGAGTATCTAGTTTACCAAAATCTATAAACTTTCCTCTTTCTATGAAAATCATTGAGTTTATCTTCATGATGGCTCAACATTATGACCCGGATATGAGACAATTCTTTATTGATAAAGGGGAGAAAGTTATGAATCTTGATCCTGACTTCATTGGCATGGTGTTTTCCATCACCAAGTTCAAAATTTATTTGGATATAACTCTAGAGACATTTGAAAAATTCTATAAGGAAAATAAATATGGATTATATAATATTATCAACAAATAATGGCTCAAGACCCCCAAGCATTCCTCCACTAGATTGCCCAAGACTATGTATAGGTCTAATTTTATAGAGGAAGTGAGAGACATCAAAACACTATTATATAGAGTCACTGGTAGCCCTAATGCCAAGTGTTATCATAATTATATGTACCACTATATATATATATCATCAAAGATAATAAGCAACATATACATTAGGCTCAACTAATAAGTTATTCCCTCCATAACCAATTAGTGGAGGTACAAATGACTAATAAATTTTACATGAAATCATACATCATATATATCTTGGCCAATGGAAGGTTGTTCCTAGACTTAAATATATTTCCTAAAGAGATATCTATGGTATATAACTACTACCTTAATCTCATGTTATAGGTTAGTAGAGAATCATTTAGGATAGTTAGTGATGTTTTCATTTACAACATCATCATCAAGTTTTATTAATAGCTTGTGAAGACAAGGTTCTCTCAAGATGAAAAATATGAGATCACCAAATGGGTCTCCTTATTTATATAGTTCCCCACCTATTCTTACATCTAGGTAGCTAGATTCATTGGTTTTCCTTACATAATTCCCTAGTATGTAAGTGATAAATGGGTATTGTTAGAGTTGGTTAGGTAGTTGGTGGATACACACAAGTTCTTATCAGACATACACATGGTGGGGATATAGTTCCTTATTTATATTAGATGATATACATGTAAATATCTTTCAAAGTATAGAATTACATAATCAAAAATGAACCATGTGACATTGAGGATCCTATAATCTAGACCTTTCTTTGACCTATATGGTAAGGTCATTACTTCACTAAAACTAGAAACATATAAACATGTGCCATATTATGAGGATTTATGGGAAAACTATGATAACAATGAGATGGTTAGAATGACTGATTATTATAATATGTCCATGTAACAAATAAGATACTATGATTTAGCACCAATCCCTGATGACTTGGTAGATGACAACTCCAGGGTAGATCCAATTTACCTCACACATATCATTTACAAACCTCTACCACCAATAAGATGGTTAGTTCCTAAATATTTCTCACTATTTGATAGAACAACCCTGGTGATCAATATGACCTTTAATTTATTAAGGAGCAAGGGAGTGTAAGTCATAAGAGAAACTATAGGGGTCAAGGAGAATATTTCAAATCTTAAGGTAGAAGGTCTTGCTTCCATAAAGGAGGGTCCTAGAGAATCTTTAGAGGAACCCATGAAGAAGAAGAAGACAAAGACAAAGGCAAGAAAGAAGGAATATAATAGATAAGGAGAAACTAAAAATGAATTGATTGACCTTTAAATGGAAAAAATAGGGATATATGGCTTCAAATTATATATCATTATCTCCCATTTCTATTATTATTCCTTCTCCTACACATATTATACAAGAGGTTCCAACACCTCAACTAGCTATCTCTCCTCCTCAAGCATATCAAGTTCCCATTACACCACAAGATTCATCTCCTCCACCTCTAATGTAAACCCTTCCCTACATCCCCACTTTATCTACCATTCCACCCACCTTAATAAGCCAAGTAAAAATAACAAAAATAAGTCAAGTGGACACTCAGGGTTCCCTTACAATGGAAGTTCAAGTTTCCACTTAACTTTCTATTCCTCCCTCTTCACCTTACCCATTTGATCCACTCCTACTTTCTATTCCATTTACAATTCCTTCCATTTCATCACCATTAATTCCTAACACTACCCATTAGTACATTGCCTTTGAGCCAATCATCTTTAATACTATTTTGTAGGCCACCTCAACCCTTAGGATGAGTACTACTCACCCTTCATCTTATCCCATCATTTTCACCTCACCAACCTTAATTAGTACTACACACCTAACTAAAACATTAAGTGCTTTGGATTTGACCCTTCCACCAGTTCCTAAATTCACAACCTCTGTGTCTATTCCATTCCCCACTTCCCCATCAGGCATAATTGTTTTTGTTTCTTCCACTTCCCCCATTTCCACTATTTTATTTGTACCCTTTATTGAGGTTGGATCAACCCAAACACTTGGTGCATATATGGGTTTGCAAACTATTGGTGAAGGTGAACCCTCATAAGTAGATCTTGAGAAGCCACAAGTATCATCTTCCCAAGAGGCTCCCTTGTCACAGTATCAGTTAGTGTAACTATAACAACTACAAAATATTTAGTGATATTGATAGAATAGCAAATGGTTACCCCTAGATGGTTATCCCAATTAGTGGGAATGAAGATGAAATTAATGATAGATCCCATTAATTTGGACTTTAGCATGTCAAGGGTCAAGAAGAAATCTAAGCATACTCCCAAGACATTTTTAAGGACATTCATTGATAATAAGGGGGAGAGATATGTAGATATTATAGTTCCCATACTAGATAATTCAAAATAAGAGCTTGTGGCAATAGATTATCAGGTTTCTCACATACACATTGGTCAACAAACAAGAGAGTGACTCAAGCATGGTGTGTAGTCAGGAATCAACTATCTCTTCTAAATAATTTACCATGATAAATCCACCAAAGATGATCTAAAATGGAAAATTGATCAGTTGACTGAAGCACTAGAATAATTCATAAAACCCAATGAAACATCGCAATAGCCATATGTAGTTTATCCAATCAGTCTAGATCGAGCTAAAATTTATTTTATATGGTAGATTGATAAATGGGAAGGGCTAAAAAAAATGGTCTGAGGAACTGATTACAAAAGGTAAAATAATTCTTATAGCCATGATGGATCATTATGGTGTCATCATGAAAAGAAAATAAATTTTGAAGGAATAAATAAACAATTATGTGGGAGAGATTTATATCCTAAATATGTATTATCCCAAGTTGATAACCATAAAATCAATTCACATAAATTCCTTCATTGTGGAGAAATTATTCAAAGATGATGCCAAGCAATAGGAACTACATAAGGCTACCCAATTTTGGATAAGAGTAATAATAGAATCTATGGAGTGAGCCAATGAGGCTCATGATAAGGCTATTGATGTGATATATGATATTGATAGCATGATGAATTTAATGTCATGCTAACCAATGGATGATGCCAATAATATATTTCAAGAAGAACAAGGCTAAAATCATTTTAAGGCAATAGTGGATAAGGAATCTATAAAAGACATGGTCTTTGTCTTAAGTTCAATTCATAGGTTCATCAAATATGAGAAGGCAATTGATCAAATGAGAACTCAAATGTAGGGTATAAGGATGATCTAAATAGAGTTATTTGATGTACAAGAAAATTTTACAACCTTTACAATTTATTCTTATGGGCTAGATGTAGAGAAAATACAGGAAATATTTAGGGCCTTTGATGCACACACAAAGAAACTATGAGTAGAAATGATAAGAAAGCTAAATAGATTCTAGACATCAATTAATTTTCCCTCCTTTTTAATATTTGAAATGTTATTTTGTATTTTCATTTTGAATACATTGTAATTTTTTAATTTCAAGATGCAACTATATATGTTATATAACTCTTTTTTAGAAAGAGAAAGACATACTTTACACTATATTTTTTGAATGTTTCAATAAATGTGAAATGTTAAAAACGTACAAAGTCAAAAAGTGTAAATTACACAGTCCTTTTTTGTAAAAAGTGATAAATACTTAGATGTCATAAAAGTCCCAATTTAGATTTTAAACTCTAAGATTTTCATGAAAAGATACTTGAAAGTTTATTTTGAATGTTATATTTTATTTAAAAAATCCAAGTTCTATTTTGGGTGTCACTTCTTACATGGGGAGCTATTTTCAGTCAACATCAGATAGGGATCCTTGTATGAAGCTCTTCAATTCTAGCCATGCCATGACTATTCTTAGGATCATGTCCATCTCATGCATGCTACAGTCTAGCTATTTCACAAGTCCAACATGCTATAAATAAAAGAGTTTTCCTCTTTTTGCATAAGTATTTCCAGATCTACATGATTTTTTTAACTAAGTGTTCATGTTCCAACAACTACATGTCTTCTATGACATATTTTGTATAAATATGGGAAGACCTCATGGCTCAATATATCTTTTCCCTTTTAGTGATATTTTTATTAGAGTTGTTGCTAGAATCTGGATAATGTGAATGCAATGGAGACGTGATCACATGAGATGAAGCAAGTGCACACCGCATAGATGCTAAAGCAATTTGAAATTATACAAGAAGCTAAATTGTGCAAGACAAAATGGAGAAAACCAAAATCTGATTAACATGAGATGGCCAAAGTGAAGAATACATATAGGAGAGCATATAAGTAACTCCTCCACAAAAGGTGGCCAAGTAGACTGTAACTCCTCCATGAAAGGTGGTGACAAGTTGCTAAGAATACAGAAGTAACTCCCATCAAGGGAGTTACTTATGACATTCTTATGACACCTATGACACATATATGACACACATCTCCACATAAGCTAGCCTATCCCATAAATGTAGGAAAACTCCATGTATGCACAATAAATACAATTTCCCTAATTAAGAAATAGGGAAAAAAACCTAAACTAATACCCCCCCATAAGTGCAGTTTAGGTGGGCAGTGTGGAAATATAAAGTGGGTCTCAGAATCTAGGCCTGATGAGGTACACATGTAAAAATTCAATCTCCCATAAGATAGAGAAAAGGAGAAAACCTGTAGGAAAAAACTCCCCCCCAAAAGAGAGACATAAAAGAAAGAAGAGGCTAGTGGGCCCCACCTAAAGATGATGTTACTATAGATGTTGACTGCACCCCAAGAAGAGCTCATAGATGAATGAACTTGCTCTTGGTGAAAGGTTTGGTTGAAGATGTTTGCAACCTGCTCTGAAGACTAGAAAAATATCAAGTCAATGACCTGACTATGAATAAGCTCTCGAATGAAATTCATGTGAATCTCTATGTGCTTGGTCCGTTGGTGCTGAATTAGATTCTTGAAAATCTAAATGGTACTCTAGTTGTCACAATAAATGATGGTGGGTTGCTTGATAGGAATGCCAAACTAAGAAAGTATCCCCTGAAGCCAAATAGCCTCAGTAGCTGCATTAACAGCTCCCCTATACTCTGCCTCTATGGATGATATAGCAATAACATTCTACTTCTTGTTAGACCAACTGATAAGACTAGAACCTAGAGAGAAACTGTAACCAGAAGTGGACTTACAAGTCTATGAATCACCAGCCTAGTCTGAATCTATATATCCAACCAAGTCAAACTCTATGCCAAATATGTAATGAATCTTGTATCTCTGTGAACCCTGTATGTAATGCAAAATCCTCTTAGCTACTTTCCAATGCAGCTCATGAGGTTCCTACATAAATCTGGAGACAAGTCCCACTGTATATCATATGTCGAGCTTGGTGTGAGTCAAGTAGATGAGACTACCAACAAGTTGTTGATACCAAGTGGCATCAACCAATGGTGAAGAACAATCAGCCTCAAGTTTGACTCCTGATAGAAAGGGAGTCAGAGATGGCTTACAATCAGCCATGTAAAACTAAGCCAATAAGTCAAGAGTATACTTAGGCTATGCAAGGGAAATCCCTAAATTTGACTATGATATCTCGATGCCAAGGAAGTAGTGCAACAAACCCAAGTCTGTCATGTCAAATCTATCCTAGAGAGATGCCTTCACCACTGTAATAGCCGATGAAGAACTCCTATTACTCAAAAGGTCATCAAGATATAGAACCAAAATTAGGAGTGAGTCATCCTATCACAAGAAGTAGACATTGGGATTAGAATGGCACCTAGTGAAACTTATTGTGAGAAGAAAGGAATCCATATTGGCATACCAAGTCCGAGGGGCCTATTTGAGGCCATAGATAGATTTCCTAAGTTTGCATACTAGGGAAGAATCCTAAACAAATCTTGGTAGCTATTCCACGTAGATTTCCTCCTCTAAGTCTCCATGAAGAAAGGCACTCTTCACATCCATCTGATGCACATCCCAACCATGTGTTGTAGCAATAGCCAAGGTGAGTTAGATAGAAGCCATCTTTATAATGGGTGTAAAGGTCTCTGAGTAGTTAATGCCTGTCACCTGTGATAAACCCTTGGCAACCAATCACACCTTGTACTTATCAACTGACCCATCTACTACAAACTTGGTCTGATATATCCACCTACATCAAACCATTTTTCTTCCCTTAGGAAGTGAAGTCAAATCCCTATTGACATCAGAGATTGCACCCTTGGCAAGGGGCTAAGCTCCTGCCTTCTCTATGTAACTATGGAAACTCCCCTCTCACTTGTGGGACTGGTGAAGCTAGAGGGGAGAGTCTCTAGATAAGGGCTAACTCCCTTTGATGCATCATTGCTTTTTATAGCAAGTGAAAAACACATATATATAGATAGATATAATGGGGGGTGAAAAGGGAGAAAGATACAAGCAAACAAACTACTCTAAAGAGGTGATGCACCAAAATAGGTTGATCTTCACACATTCACACTTAAAATTTAGACAAATGTATACATACACTTCTCACTTAGCAGAAGGACCAGGCTACAAGAAACTGGTAGGGAGGCTTGAATTAAAATATAGAGAAAAGAGGTTCACCAAAGGTGCTGTGAGATGTACACTGAAAGTAACTTCCTCTATTCTACACTTCCAAATAGAGCTCTTCTCCTACCAGCTATAGAAAATGGTGCCTTGCTGATAATTGGTGTGTTGGTATTGAACCTGTGAGAGCATCAAAATATAATGACTAAACACAAATTAACACTTAGGATATACACAAAATATCCATCCAAGAAGAGGTAAAAAACTGCATTTATTGATTCAGGTGGAAATTTTAGCAGGGCTACACCTTGTAAAATGTGGAAGATCCTTTTACAAATGACAAGTTCACAATATATATGAGAATTAAAGAGGCCCATTTGGTGCTCCTTGTTTCAAAAGTGGCATATGCATCCCTTCATGGGAAGTACAAGTCACTCTAAACATTAATGAGTTGTCCCCTTTGTCTATTCAAAATCTACATTTTCAAGGTCAATACACGATTTTTTCACTCATTAAATGTAAAATGGAGAAAACCAATTGCTTTACTAGTTGTTTACATCTTCTCATGATCAATTCGTAGGAACTATTTCACCTGCTGGGGTCACTTCTCAAATTGGCACCACTGGGACTAACTGCTTCCTCACTTTGTCTTTTCTCCATTTTATCTCTTCAGGCTCCTTCAGACCTCGAGGGTGAACATTCTATTGAGTCACTACATTCTAGGCCTTCTTTTCCATGGTTAGCTCTCTCTCATTTGAAAAGGAATGGCTATTTCACTTTGCTAACTTTGACGTCCTTCGAGACATCACCGTCCCTGTCACAACGTCAGTCAGGCCCTCATTGGCTTTTCAGGCACTTCTTTGCTTTCCTCAAAAACTGACTTAACATTTCCTCAAGGGGAAAGTGACACTCTGCCCCTTTGAAAGTGTTCCTTTATAGTTGGGCTAGAAGTCCCCTGCAAGGGCACCTGCCCTTTAGGGTACTTCAGTGGGTCTTTTGTTTTGTGTGAATGCCTCCCGGGTTCCTGCAGACTTTATGTCTGCAGATAGTTTCCCTATAGACTTTTGTCCCTAAATGTTTTCTCACAGACATTTGTTTCTAGATGATTTTTTTTGGACATTTTGTCTACAAATTTTGCCCAACCTTTGCCTTTGCTTGTGAACTGTGCCTGAATTCCTTCAGGCAAAAAGTCTGAAGTGATTCGAGATGCAATCAAACTTAAACAAATTTTGAATTTTACCTGATTTTCTTCCTTTGTGCACTTGCCCTCCACTAGGGCATTTAACTTGGGATTGCCCTTTGGCCAAATGGAGAACCAATGAACTAGGTGTTAAACTAATGAATTAGGTCTGAACTAAACTTGAAGAGAGATGAACCAAGTGCCGATGAATCAGAGGGCTTAAAATGAATGAATGATCTAACCAAAGAACCAAGGCATTAAACCAAGCCAAAGAAAACATGTCATTGAACTTGAGAAACCCAAAATGACTAGCTTTAAATAGCGAGGGAAGAAGGTGAATGATTTTGGCCTATGGTCAAAAATTTGTCAACAGATGGTGACTCACAGGGGAAGCATGCCTGTTATGCTTAGAATCTAGTTGCCTTGCAGTCCATTGGGTGCAGAGTCAGATTGTAAATTTTAAAATTAGCAACAGCTCTAATAAATTTAGAACCAATCATGAAGCTTTTACCCCACACGCAAAGGGAAACACACAAGGCTAAAAAAACTACCTATGAAAATTGCACTTAGGGAAAGTAGGAAAAGAAACTAAAAACAAACTACTATATACAGTTAACCAAGTATTCTCACATCCTACCTAGATCAAAGGGAAAACTTCTTAAGTCTGCTTCCTAGAAAGAAGACTTATGGTGCTAAGCAAGTAGCTGAATGAAAAAAAGAATTGGTGACCTGCTCCTCTTGCCTACCACCATAGTTGGCTCATATTCGAGTGGATCAGAATCGAACATGCTTCCAACTTATATGTACTCTACTTATCCTTAGAAACATATTGAATGCTGGTCCCTTATATTGGTGCTCCTCACCAAGAAATCAATGGCTACTGGCTCATCACCATAAGCCTTTTGATCTACACATTCCTTCTGCAATGTATCATGGTCTGATTTGTTTCCTTCTGCCTCGTTGAAGACTTTTTCAGACTCATCCTCTGCTTTCTTTTAGCCTTCTTGAAGAAGGGTGACTATGGTGTTGTCTAAAATGGACTCACAAAATGATTGCTCATCCCACAAAACATCACCTCTCTGTTCAATGCTCTCTTCTTCAAGGCATTCCTCCAAGAAGATAGACCTCTCTTTTTCCTCCCCAAAATTTAGGACCCCTAGATGTTCAAAGGTAACACCCTGATCCTCCTCTAACTCAAGGTCCTCAATGTAGTCAACCTCATCATCAAAATAGCAAGGAAGTTCATCAAATAGAGGGGAAGAGAGCTCACAATGCTTTTGTTCCTCCTCATATTGCTGGAACATCTACATATATGTAAGACCTGCATCTTCTCCATTGTTGATAAGATCTTCACAAGGAGCATCAATGATGATTCTACCTTCATTGTCGCTCATGACAGCCTCCCGAAGAACTTCAGCTTGGATTTTCTATTCCTCATTTGCCTCCTATAGAACAGGTTCTTCCTTGAGAAGGGGTGAAGTGAGACAAACATGTGGAAGAGGAGGCAGGCCTTGAGCTAAAATTGAATGATTTTGTTCTTTCCACTTGGTTAGCACTTCATCAATATCATGTGCAGCCTGATATCTCTTTTGGAAATATGTAGGTGGGGTGTGTTCAGACATAGAATGTGTTTTTTGGTCTGAGCCATCCATCACGCATTGGCTGAGGAAATTTCCTCTGGACTCCAACTCCATAATTCTCTTGGATAGATCTTCTTGGAAAAGCCTTTCCTAGAGGTCTCCAACATCATCATTAGTAGGAGTAGCCTCAGCTTCTTCAAGGTTTTGAGAAAAACCTTGGTTTTCCTCATTGTTGCCCCATGATTCTATCATTCTTTCCCAATTCAGGATTTTGAAATTGGAATTTTGCTCCTGTGAATAGGGAACAACTTTGTTTTGTCCAAGGTCCTGGGGCTCCTCCACAAGGTCTGGAAATTTTAACTCTCTTTCAAGAAGCAACTTCATCCTAGCCTCTAAATCTTCAATTTGCTTGGCTAGATTATCCTGAAGGAGTCTTTCTTGGAGGTCACCAGCGTGATTATCTTCAAAGCTCTAGGCTGGTTCATGGCAATCCTTCCTCTAACTCAGAATCTACATATCATGCTAAAAAACTTGGGGGCACTGAGGAATGCAAGGAAGAGACTATTGATGCACTGGAGGAGTTTCTAGAAGAGGGACGTGCTACCTGGTAGCATTCCCCTTAATGGAAAATTCATAGTCTAAGGAGTTGATAAGATTCATCTCCTTGGGAGGTTGCTCTAATGTCTTCTAGTGTCAGAAAGCCAAGCACACGAGATTGAGAGCAAAAGAATTTGATGAGCTAGAGTGGGCAAGTGCTATTTGATAGAAAGGATTTGGTGTGAAAGAGGGGGTTTTCTTTAGCATAGGAGGGGGCATGCAAGGCTGACTACCTTGAATCAATGTATTTCTCCATTTTTCTACCTCCTCCTCCATGGACTGCAAGCCCTGTGCTTGCCCAAACAAGCACCCCTCTTTATACATCAACTCCTACTGATATCTATACTACTTTTCTAGTCTGTTAATTTTCAATTCTAGGGCCACTTCCCTTATTGTTATAGGGCAACTAGGAGAGCTACTTGAGGGGATTACATAAATATCTGGAGCCTGATGATAACCATACAAAGAAAAATAAGACCCATGATTTTGTGCAAAATAAATATACATAGAAAAAGTGATTTTTGAATGGCACCAAGCTGCTTAACCAGCAGATTTAACTTAGAGTCACCAGATGCTAAAAAAAATTGCTTTGTTGTAATAGGACCAGTTTCAATCTTGAGACTTTAATGAGTTGTCAAACTGAGTCCCACTAGGTGTGACAAAACTGTTGATGTCAGAGATTGCACCCTTGGTAAGGAGGCTGAGCTCTTACCTTCTTTGTGTAACTATGGAAACTCCCCTCTTGCCTGTGGGACTAGCAAAGCTGGAGGGGAGAGTCTCTAGATAAGGGCTAGCTCTGTTTGATGCATCATTGTTTGTTCCAGCAAGTGCAAAACACACACACACACACACACACACACACACACACACACACACACACACACACACACACACACACACATATATATATAGATATAATGTTGGGTTGAAAAGCGAGAAAGATATAGGAAAACAAACTACTCTAAAGAGGTGATGCACCAAAATAAGTCGATCTTCACACATCCACACTTAAAATTTAGACAAATGCATACATACACTTCTCACTTGGCAGAAGAACTAGGCTGCAAGAAACTGGTAGGGAGGCTTGAATGAAAATACAAAGAAAATATGTTCACCAAAGGTGCTGTGAGATGCACACTGCAAGTAGCTTCCTCTATTCTACACTTCTAAATAGAGCTCTTCTCCTGCCAGCTACAAAAAATGGTGCCTTGTAGATAACTAGTGTGTTGGCGTTAAACCTATGAGAGCATCAAAAGACAATGACTAAACACAAATTAACACTTAGGACATACACAGAATATCCATCCAAGAAGAGGTAAAAAACTGTGTTTATTGATTCAGGTGGAAATTTTAGCAGGGCTACACCTTGTAAAATGTGGAAGATCATTTTACAAATGACAAGTTCGCAATATATATGGGAAGTAAAGAGGCCCATTTGGCGCTCCTTTTTTTACAAGTGGCATATGCATCCCTTCATGGGAAGAACAAGTCGCTCATAACATTAATGAGCTGTCCCATTTGTTTGTTTGAAATCTACATTTTCAAGGTCAATACATAGTTTGTTCACACATTAACTATAAAATGGAGAAAACCAATTACTTTACTAGCTATTTGCATCCTCTCATGATCAATTCATAGGAACTATTTCACCTACTGGGGTCACTTCTCAAATTGGTGCCACTTGGACTAACTACTTGCTCACTTTGTCTTTTCTCCATTTTGTCTCTTCAAGCTCCTTCAACCCTCAGGGGTGAACATTCTAGTGAGTCACTACATTCTGGGCCTTCTTTTCCATGGTTAGCTCTCTCTCATTTAGAAAGGAATGGCTATTTCACTTTGCTAACTTTGACATCCTCTGAGATGTCACCATCCCCATCACAATGTCAGTCAGGCCCTCGTTATGTTTTCAAGCACTTCTTTACTTTCCTCAAAAACTATCTTAACATTTCCCTGAGGGGAAAGTGACCCTCTACCCCTTTGAAAGTGTTCCTTTGTAGTTGGGCTGGAAGTCCCTCGAAAGGGAACCTACCCTTCAGGGTACTTTGGCGGGTCTTTTGTTTTTTGTGAATGCCTCCCGAGTTGCCGCAGACTTTATGTCTGTAGACAGTTTCCCCATGGAATTTCGTCCACTAATTTTTTCCCATGGACATTTTGTTTGTGGATGATTTTCTACAAACATTTTGTCTACGGATTTTTCTTGACCTTTGCCTTTGATTTTGAACTACACCCGAATTCCTTCAGACTTTTTGTCTGAAGGAATTCCTTCAGGCAAAAAGTCTAAAGGAATTTAGGATGCAAGTAAACTTAAACAAATTTTGAATTTTACCTGATTTTCTTCCTTTGTGCACCTACCCTATGCTAGGGCATTTAACTTTGGATTGCCCTTTGGCCAAATGGAGAACCAATGAACTAGGCATTGAACTAATGAATCAGGCCCAAACTGAACTTGAAGAAAGACAAACCAAGTGCCAATGAATTAGAGGGCTTAAATCGAATGATTGAACTAACTGAAGAACCAAGGCATTGAACCAGGTTGAAGAAAACATGTCATTAAACTTGAGCAACCCAAAATGAATGGCTTCAAATAGTGAGGGAAGAAGGTGAATGATTTTGGCTTGTGGTCAATAATTGGTCAACAATCCCAAGTGTGATTTTTGATTAAGGAAGAATATTCTTCCTCCATAACACTATACCACATAGGTACCCTCGATGCCTCTCAAAAATTTTGTGGATCCAAAATTGAAGCAAATAAGGTATGTGGATCTCGCTAAAAATCCTCCTAGTACATCTGTCATCTGCAAGATCTCTTGCCCAAGTGCCAACACTCTCAAGTGTTTGTCTGGCCCAAAGTGGCCCAAAAGTGGGCAAGTCAGGTGTTAACTCCTCATCTTTTGAATAACTAGAGGTGGATGACTCTGCATCACTATCCTCACTGTCTGAACTCAAAAAATAAGAAGATGTCTCTGGCTAAAGAACCTGTTGTGGCTGATCTAAATCTGATGTGGAATCATCATGAAGAAGTAGATCCAATGAGGGAGAAGAAGTGTCAAGTGTTGAGTCTCTAGGACTCTCCTAAAAATGGAAACTTCTCTTAATGAATAACTCATGAGTGACTAGATCTAGAAGGTGATACCCCTTAATACCATCTGGATATCCTACAAAGATGCAAGGCTTGGACTGACATTCCATAGGTTTGTGTTTCTTCTTTGAAATGTGGGCCATGGTTGAGGAACTAAAAACCCTAAGGTGCTCAACATCATGTCTCCTTTTATGCCAAGCTTCAAAGGGTGTTATCCCTTTCAAAGCTTTATGAGAAACCTTGTTTTGAATGTAGTGAGCACAATTGATGGCTTCATCCCAATACTGTGGTGCTAAGGATTTGGAGTGAATCATACATCTACCCATCTCTTTCAAGAACCTATTTTTGCATTCTGCAACCCCATTCTATGAAGGACTATAAGTGACTATGAACTATAAAATAATCCCCTCTGTGGTGAAAAACTACTCAAACCTGATGCTTACATACTCCCCTCCATTATCAGTTTGAAGAACCTTGATGGATTTCTCACTCTATTTCTCAACAAGAGCCTTCGATTCTAGAAAATTTTCAAACACTTTAGACTTTTGTTTGAGAAAATATATCTAAGTGTACCTAGAGAAATCATCAATGAAAGTGAGGATGTACTTGGCCCTTATGAAAGATGGTTTGGTAAAGGGTCCCAATATATCACTGTGGACTAACTCCAAAGGTTGTGAATCCCTCCAAGCTTTACCTTTGTCAAATTTTTCTTTGGGATACTTCCCAAGGGAACACCCCTCGCAAAGTCCTTCTGAGGATTGGACATGAGGCAAGCCAATGACCATGTCATTTTTGCAAAGTTGCTCAAGGTAGTAGTAGTTAAGGTGGCTAAACCACTCATGCCATAATTTGCTAACTCCATTTAAATGAGTCAGTAATGCTATTGGAGAAGAATCAGGTGCAAAATGTGAGAAGGTGTATAACCTTGCTTGTTGATCTGCCCTACCCACTACCACTATAGTATCACTATGCAACTCCCTAATAACCACTAAATCTAGTGAAAAATCAACTCTCATGCCCCAACTATTGTGAGTGATTTGGTACACTGATAGGAGATTGGTTGAAAGAGAAGGAACACTTAGAACATTATTCAATGTTCCTCCTTCCATTTCAATTGACCCTCTCCTTGCAATAGAAACTCATGTGTCATCACTCAAACTAATTAAAGTCATGCTACAAGGCTCTAAAGATGAAAACTCAACTAGTGAAGAGCCCATGTGGTGAGAAGCACCCGAATCAATGACCCATAATGATGTAGAAGCTATAGTAGCTACAAGGGCCTTTCCCTTTTCTTTCTCCTTAGCCTTGCCTTTTGCCTTGGTAGAATCTTGGTTAGATTAATTCTGCGTGATGGACTAAAGAACACCTATGTTGTGCTTCTATAGAAGATGAGTTAGGTGATCTATTTGTTTCTTCATGCATTTGTGTTCATCATGCCCTATATTTTTACAATAGGCACACTTAACCTTCTTCTTCTTAGGTTTAGCATTGGAAGAGGAAGTCTCAGTGTTGTTTTTGGTAGGATTGTTATTTTCTTTCTTCTTCTCCTAGTCCTTGTTCTTTTTCTTCTTCTCCTTTGTTGAAGTCTTATCCTTACTATTACTAGATATCAAAGCTTGGGGTTGATTAGATTTCATTGTGTCCATTTGAATTAGCTTATCTTGCTCCCTAGTCAAGTCAGCAAGGAATGAATCCAAAGAAGGCATTTTCCATGTGGTGCCAAGGGCACTTTTTGTGGCATGAAAAGTGGAGACAAAGACTGAATAGCTTGGACCTAACATTTTGAGAATAGAAAGGATGATTTGATCATCTTTCTTCTCTATCCTGCATTCTTTCAATTGCAATATAAGGGCTTTAAAGTTAGTGAAGAAGTCCTATAGGGTGTCAAAGTTGCTAGGACTTAGACTTATGAGTTCATTTTCAGGCTCATGTCCTCTCATCTCATCAAGATTCTCAAATAAGAGTTCTAAGGTGTCCCATATGTGCTTGGGATTTTTGAAGGATTCTAAATGGAAGAGAAGTTTTTGAGACATAGACAAGCTCAATAATCCATAGGCTTCATCACTACGGTTGTACTACTTGACCTTTTTAGCATCAGTGCTGGGTTCTACTTTAGTACCCATGGTGATCTTATACAACACTTTGCTTCTAGGAATGATTGACATTTTAACCTTCCATTCATGATAGTTGAAGGGTGTTAGGGGTTTATGTTGAAAATAATCTATTTTAAGCTGAATTTAGGTGAAGTTGTGTTGATTGCAAGTTGTGAAACTATGCAGAAAGGAGAATGAAAGCAAAGATTTGCAAGTTGTGAAAAGCAATCACACCCCCCTTAAATATTGATACCCCCCCTGAAAAATATGCAAGTGCCTATTCAAAAGACATTGGACTCAGCCGAGAATACATCTTAGAGCAATCAGTGCAAGACTTAAGCAAACAGGACGTCAGACTCAACCAAAAATGCATCTCGAGAGACCCAAATTTTAGGCACTTTATAAAATAGTGCATTTTTAACATATAACAAACCTACGCTATGGATAATTTAATTACAAACACTTTTTTAAAAAATGGCACACAAATCTGAGCTAGCGTTTGCAAGATATTAAAGGTTCAATTTTCTCGTAAAGTAGTGTTTTTGCAAAAAGAAGTACTAAAACATTAAAAAAATGCCTATTTTGAGAGAGAAAGTGGCCTTAAAACCGCTCATTAGATTTTTCATGGAGTGATGAATCAAAATGAGGTTTTTGTGAGGGTGAATTGGCCTCCTACCAACCCGGGCCTCACCCTTCGTCTTCGTAGGTTGAAGATACAAGTTTAAAAAAACCTCTAAACTATTTTTTTGAATTCTAATTTCCAATTTGTCTTTAATTCAAAAATTCAAATTACTGACTTATGAATATCAAAAAATTATTAGACAAAAGTAGAATTATGAATTAAATAGCAAGAGAGAGAGGGAGGGTCCACCACATAGGCGTTGAAAACCAAAAAAGAGCACCATTTTTCAAACAAGACTGCTGGCAGAATTCTTGGCAAGGATAATAATAGAAGTGGAAAAATATTCTCACAAAAAACAAGGGCACAATTCTAGTTTCTAGACTACAAAAAAAATAGGGAGCGGTGCCCCAAAAAAAGGGCACAGTTCTAAATTTTCTTGAAAAAAAATGAATGAGCTGCAGACCTGCTGGACGTCATATGGCTGCTTGGCATGGAAAATAAGAAACCTTAGTGGATGCAAGGTCTGATGGTTTTTTGATTGATGCTATGACTGATGCAAGGTCAAAGATGAGTTAGCCAACTACTACCACTATGGTAGAAGTGCCTACACTTTCCTCCTCCCAAACAAACATCATGGTAGTTGTTGTTGTGAGTGAGCAGTGCCTGGACTGGGCAGTGCTTGGACTGGGAAGCGCCTAGACTGGGAATTAAAAAAAAAAGACTAAACTCAGCAAGGACAATAGTAGAGATAGGGCTATGGAGCTGGACTTCACCTTGCTAGAGTTGCACACCTCATCCTACTAGCTGCCCCACATAGAAAGTGGCATCCAAGAAGAGAAACCAATTGCAGAGATTTATCTTTTTCCTATAGAATGACCAAGAGAAAAGGAATTCTACTACCTTTGCTAAAGCCACAATAGATCTAGACAAGATGTCTTGACAAATTCTAACTCAGAAGTAATTTTTTGAACTAGTTTCTGTATGGATTTGTGAGTTTTCAAAAAACTCTACCAAAACAATGGAGTTAAATAAAAAAACTACTAAGAAAGAAAAGTAAGAATTTTAGAATAGCATAACTAGACACATAATTACTAGAGTGGCTCTGATACCATATCGGAGTTGTTGCCAAAATCCAAATAATGCGAATGTAATGGAGACATGATCACATGAGATGAAGCAAGTGCACACCACATAGATGCTAAAGCAATTTGAAATTATATAAGAAGCTAAATTTCACAAGACAAAATGGGGAAAACCAAAAACTGATTAACATGAAATGGCCAAAGTGAAGAATACAAATAGGAGAGCATGTATGTAACTCCTCCACAAAAGGTGTCC
The DNA here is from genome assembly GCA_037957365.1 of Torreya grandis. Taxonomy (NCBI): domain Eukaryota; kingdom Viridiplantae; phylum Streptophyta; class Pinopsida; order Cupressales; family Taxaceae; genus Torreya; species Torreya grandis. The sequence goes on along the minus strand of JARHVA010007198.1, from coordinate 229,288 downwards.
AAGGCACCCCAAGAATAGACTGTAACTCCTCCATGAAAGGTGGTGACAAGGTGCTAAGAATAGAGAAGTAACTCCCATCAAGGGAGTTACTTATGACATTCTTATGACACCTATGACACATCTATGACACACATCTCCACATAAGCTAGCCTATCCCATAAATGTAGGAAAACTCCATGTATGCACAAGAAATACAATTTCCCTAATTAAAAAATAGGTAAAAAAAAACCTACACTAATATTTTTTTCATTTTGAATGTATTTACTACAACTTTTAACCTTTAGAGAGAAATAAAGTTGAAGTTTTACCTTTCTTATCTTTGGAATCTCTATTTTGTCTAACTTATCTGATTCCTTGTTGGAGATTTGTCTGTTTGGCCCCAATGACTAATATATGAACTAGGGTATATAGTTTTCACTGATTGTGTATGCTTTCACTCTTGTACGTGGGGGATGGGCTCAATAAAATTCATCTATGGTATTTTACCCTCTTGGTAATATTATTTGGAATAAAGATCCTTTTTCCTTTTTTGAAGAATAGATAAAATACTACCTCTGATTTTCAAATTTGCATAAGTCTATGGTAGAATAAATTCAATTTATTTTCTACTATATTATGTTTCCCAATCAAGCATCTAGATCCACTATACAATATTTGGTTCAATCACCATACTTTTAGTTCTTTGTATATTCCAATTTATTTTACCCTTTTCCCATCAAAGCCTTGTTTTAGGATTCAAAAACACTAAAGAAAGAGATTTCCACAAAATTGGTATTTTATCAATTATCATAAAATTTAGTGAAAGGAAGTCAACCTTCTCTAAATATTAACCTCAAATTTCCAAGGTCCCACATCTTTGGAGGTTTTTTCATTGTTTCATTAGCCACTTTCACAACAAGATATAGGACCAAGACAAGTGTGATCCTATGTGATAATATTTTTTGGCATGCTTGATGGGGCCCAAAAATTACACATAAATTGGTGTTATTCTTAAAAAGAATTGCACAAGTTTTTTTCAAATATCAAACCACTTGGTGAGTCCACTAACTTATAGACTCATAATTTCAAGGTGATGTATGCCAAGAAAACAAACAACATCATCTACCAAAGGTGAGAGGGCTGATTTTTTATAATTATCATTTCCATATAAAAAGAGAATAAAAGTAGTGACCCCTCAACCTAAGGTATATCCTACAGTTTTATTCCCATCCCCTTTGGTCACCCCTATCATTTTTATGCCCCCACAATGGCTAAATATTAGAATTTTATAGATTTCAATAGAGGCAATCCACTCATTTTGGCCTAACATAATGATATACCAATCTATTCCTTAAAAATCCTTACCATATTTTACTAGTGAAACCTCTACCACTGATTTAGAACACATATAAGATATCACTAACCTTTATTCAATCCATAATATGGTCCAATATAATGTTTCAATTAAACTCATAGTCTTCTCTTTCAAAGGGAAAATTTTACAATGGTATAAAGGCCTTTATCCCACCTCGATCTATGTTTGGGATGAGATAGACACTATAATTTGCACCCATTTTGAGGACAAGAGTGACCACCTTTCGTTGGTTGAGCAGTTAACTACTATTCAATGAGCTCCTTAGGAGTAAATGGCTGACTTTAATTACCATTTACAAAAGACTTGGAATAAAATCGTAGTCTTGGTGAAACCCATTGAAAATAATGCCTTCTTGTATAACTTGAAGGCCCTCAATAGTGATATAACTATGATGTTTCAGTGAATGGGTGATACCAAACTTATTGTAGATTATGATATTATAAGGGTAGAAAATTATTTAATCCAAGTTAGGAAAATTGTACCAAGGCTACCAATGCCTCTATTTTTAGAAATAATGCATATCCCCCTACTTGTACTTGATCTAATCCCACTAAGAGCAAGGTACCTAAGTTGATTCTTGCACCTATAGATGAGTTATATGAGGTCAAATCATTACTCAAGAGTTTTTGAAATGAGTTAGTGGTGATGAAAAGGTAGTAAGCTCAAAACTATAAACCTTTTAATCCATCTAACTCTACATAATAATGGAATAGACAACCATATCAAGGTAACAACCAAAAAGGACAAATTCCACATCCAATACCTCTAAACACCCATGCTTTACTGAATTTAGGAGCTTCTAAAGCCATTTCCCATGTTTAAAATAATTTGGCTAAAGAGTACAAGTGGTGTTATCCTTTCAATCATCCCCATAATCAAAATACTTACCCCAATGGTGTAATCATTTAAGATTTGATGATGAAAGGTATATAAAATATAGAAGGAAAAAAAGAAGAATCCACTTCTCAATAATTAGACACACAAGAACCTACTTAAAGTGAGGTAACTCTTCTAAACTGGTAAGAGGATGATTTTGGTGGGGTAGGCCAAGATGAAGCATTTTTTATTGGTAAAGGTCTTGTAGTATCTAGTACACATTTCAAGAAGAGAGAAATAAAATTTTATCACCACCCTAAGGTAGACTAATATTCAACTTCTAAAGTACCATCGCAACCAATAAAGAGCAACATAGTGCAAAGGCTACCTTTCGTACCTACAAATTAATTCAAAGTGAAGGTGTCCACTCCAAATCTTGTAAAAGAGGATGTAATCCCTATAAAATCACTGGTAAAGTTTTTTAATATCCATTTTAGCATATTTAATCAAATGAATAAGACTAATTTTAATGTCTCCATGTGGGAATAAATATCTATACCAACTCAAAGGGACTTGCTATAGGAGGCTCTGAATAATTTCTAGATATCTAAAAATATTTCATCAAAGTGGCTATGCTTGTAGTAAATTTATGTTATCCTTAGGCTAAAAATAAAATGGGAAAAATGGTTATCCTCCTACATTCTATCTTTCACTTATAATAGGGAAACATCTAGTACATAATTGCATGGTAGATTTGGGGGCTAGTAGTTGAGTAATGCCCAAGAAATAGTTTATGCTTTGGGAATATATTACATGCCTATTAATAAAGGATTAGTGAAACTAAATAGGACCACTATTTAAATATTAGGGACCATAAAGAGATAAAACCTCATTATTCATGCTTGACCAGGCCTATCAATTACTCAAGATATTTTAGACATAGATCTTCCCCCTTAGTTTTCCATTTGTTTTTCAAGAGACTTCACTACAAATATGCGAGGATATCTATGTACATATTGGTTTCACATGATACTTAGAATGAGATATGGGACTAGAGTAACAATAAGATTTGAGCCAATTTGAAAATATCATTTCAAACTATACAACCATATTCCACCTAAAGAAATTAATTGTACATTACAAGATCAAGACAAGGAAGAAATAGATCAAGAGGATGCAATACCCATAGAGGAGATTCCATACATTCAATTGGATTGATGGGGATTATCCCTTCACTTTGATCCCTATGACTATTTATAGGAGAAAGGGTTAGGGACCTACTACATTCATGAGAAAGATGCAATTATCTCAAATTTAGTCAAACTAGTAGAAGTTATTCAATGGATGTGGCAGTTATATTTTGATAGCTCAAGAAGAAGAAATGGTATATGTGTAGGAATTGTATTGATCTCCATACAAAATAGAGATACTTCTACTCATTTATTTTTCAATTCAATTGTACTAATAATGTAATTGAGTATGAAGCCCTAATTTGAGGCCTCTAATTAGACAAAGATAGAGTAATCAAGATTTCATAGATATTTGGTGATTGTGATCTCATCATTCATACAGTTAGATAAAAAAGTGTAACAAGAAACAATTTGTTAACATCTTACAAACATAGGGTTTAGGATCTATTAGAATATTTTACTACTTTAAACATTTAAGTAGTACTAAGGGCATAGAATAAATATGTTGACCACATGGCTTTAGTGGGGTCTTAGTATAACCTACCAATTGAAATAAATAAAAATAATATTTAGCATGTGAGGCTAATCATAAGGTCTTCTATCCCCAATAATGTGGCTAATTGGTAAGTTTTTGACGGTGAAAAGAAAACTGTAAATTTTATAAAAAAAGAGGCTATATTTTTAGAAAGGAACTAGCCAAGGCTACAAGACCAATATGGTGATCAAATTATTTAGTTGAAAATGAATAAGCTACCCATGGATCTTGGTACAATACAAAATATCTTCAATTTAGATGACCAATTGAAAGGTGAGAAGAAGAACATTACCATTAATGTAGAATACTGTGAACCCATTACCGTCTTAGAAGGCGAGCCTCTCAAGATAGGTAAGGTATGTAATATTTTAGAGAAACATGATTTTGGTCAATTATGTCAATATTTTGATGATAACGTCACTTAGATTTATCATGATTTAAGAGGATTTGATGAAATTTTATCACAACACACTATAGATCTGGATATAAATACAAACCCAGTCAGGTAGAAATAGAGACCCATCAATCCTAAGATTGAAACCTTGATGAAAAGTGATCTCTCTAGATTGATAAAGGCTAATATAATATTTATGATCAAACACTCATCTTGGGTAACAAATCTAGTCCCCATCAGAAATAAAAATGGTGAAATTTGTTTGTTCATGGATTTTAGAGACCTAAACAAAGCATCATTGAAATATCACTATCCTCTTCTCCTTATTGAATAAATTCTATAGATAGTATAAAGATCTGAATGATTCTCTCTTGTAAATATTTTTTTGGGTTATAACCAAATCCTATTATAGGAATCAAATCAATTTAAAACTACCTTCACCACCAAATGAGGCATATACACATATAAGAAAATGCCATGTAGACTGACAACTTTTCAAAGAGCCATTGACATGGAATTTGAGTGTCTGATAAATTATATAATTTTATTAGATATAGATAATATTTTAGTTTACTAAAATCATGCTTGTGCACATATAGACCACCTCAGAAAGGTTTTTGGAAGATGTCAAGAATTTAGTGTTTACCTTAACTCAAATAAGTACATGTTTGCAGTACACAAGGGAAAGTTAATGGGATACATAGTGCCAAAAGAGGGTCTTGTGATAGACCTTGAATGAATTAAATCTATATTTTCATTAGAAATATCAAGTCACAAAAAGGGCCTATAAAGCTTTCTTGGGAAGGTCAACTTTGTGGGAAGATTTGTATTGAATTTTGCATCTTTGAAAAAACCCCTCACTACAATGTCAAAGAAGGTAAATCTTTTCAACTGGATACAAGAAGGGAAAGAAGAATTTGAAGCCATCAAATAAACCATCACCAAATCCCCCACCATGATTAATTGAAATAATGATAAGGATTTTATCATAAATACATTTGGAGGGGAAGGAAGTATCTCAACAATTTTGACTCAACATAATCAAGAGGGTTTGGATCATCCAATATATTTCTTTGGCTAATATTTGAAAGGTTATGAAGAGAATTATATTTTTATGGAGAATTAGGTATATGTATTAATCATAGAACTCAAGAATTTTAGGCATATACTCTTCATCAATAAGGTAGATCTGATGGTGAGTAATTAGAGTGTCAAATAATTTCTAATGAGTAGGGAGATAAATAAAAAATGAGTAGGATGGATCACCAAAGTCATGGAGTATGACGTAGATATCATGATCACTAAGCTAGTAAGATTAAAATGATTATGTGAACAACTAGATATCAACATCAAGACTATTGAACCATTATCTGAAGTGGTGTACACTCAAACTATACCTTAACCAGGCAATCCAACTTCTTTCAATAATTGGATTCAACACATGACCCATTTCTTATAAATTAATAAATACATGTATGAGTTATGGTAGTAAAATAAAATGTATTTTTGAATCCAATCCATTCCTTATGTCCTTATTGATATAATTTTATTTCATAAGGATATGAATGGAGTCTTGTTAAGATGTCTTAAGGATGAGCAAGTTCATAAAGTGCTCGAGCAATTTCATAATGGACAATTAGGAAGACATTTTTTTACAAGGACTAAGGCCATCAAGGTAATGTGAGGAGGCTAATATTGGATTTAATTATTCAAATATTCCCATTAATGAGTGAGAAATTATGAAAAGTGTGCTTTCTTCATCAGTAAACAAAGACTAGTTGCACTCCCTCTTAGACCAATTCAAGCAGATCAAACATTTACCTAATGGGGGTTGGATTTCATAAAAATGATCAATCCACCATCAAGTATATCTCATAAATGGGTTATCACTAAAATGGATTATTTCACATGATGGACTATGGTATTTGATTTAAAATATGCCATTAAAACATCTATTATAGAATTTTTGGATAACATAATTTCAATATTTAGTTTTTCTCACACCATAATATCAGATAATGCTAAGAAATTTGTGGGCACTAAAGTTAGTGAATGGGATATCAAGCATAATTTTTACCTAATAACTTATTAAAATTATTATCCTTAAGGTAATGGCCTAACTAAGTTGACCAATAATAAATTGATTAAAATTATCAAATGAACTATGGAAGATAACCAGAGAACATGGCATAAGAATCTAAAATTAGCACTGTGCGCTGATAAGATTACACTGAAGAGATCCATTAGTAATTCACCTTTCATGATAGTATATGGAATATAAAAACAAGTACCACTATCAATCAAGCTTCCATATTTATAACTCAATCACTAGTTGAACCTAATAGATAATGATGAAATTATAGTGAGGCTAGTTGAACTCATGGAGATTGAATAAACCAGGCATCAATATATGAAAGTCTTAGAATAAAATTAGGAACAAATCAAGAAGACTTGTAATAAAAATGTAACTATTAGAATCTTCAATAAAAAAGATATGGTCCTCAAGGGAGATGCGAATAAAGTAAAACTAGGTAGGCACACCAAATTTGATGCAATGTAGAGTGGTTCATGTATCATCACTCAATACAAAGGAGCCAAGGCATTCTAACTCTCCAAGAATGATGGATTACAATTGCTAATCATAGTTAATGGGATATAAATTAAAATTTTATCTTGAGGTAAAGAACTTGTTCCAAAAATATTAAATTTTGTAAATAATAAGGTTATTTGTGTGTTTTAATAAGTGATTTTATCTAGTTAAAACTCTTTAGAGTTATTTATTTAGGTTATTTTCCCTATTTCATTTTTATCTTTTGTCATGTCTAGGCAAATCCCAATTTGTTCTTTCCTAGGTGAGATTTTTTTAGAGAAAATTTGACTCTATTCTCAATGTCTTGAAAGGCTACTAGATTGGAAAATGATTAGCAAAAAATCATCCTAGAGAGGTCACCAAAAATGTTGAGATTTTTTCCCCAAAAAAATCATTACATATTTCACCCTAAGGGGACCCCATTAGTTATAGTATAAACCTTCCCAAAACCCAACTTTCCCTTTATCTTATGGAATCCAAAACTCTAGATGTAATTTGCACCTGTGCTAATTATTTCATGGGTTTTGAGTCTCGTAAAGCACTATAAATAAAAAATTGTGGAATATAAAATTCACCATGAACTTTTCACATTCTTGAATGTGTAAAATTAATGGTGGGATATGGGTCCCACCATGCACCCTATCGAGTGTAATCTGAAACTTGTTGTGCACATTACATATTTTCATAGTGTGTGAAGTTTATGATAGGGTCCATATCCTATCAAATTTTTATACACTCCATTCAATGGAACCCAAAACCTCTGATTCACATTATACATTTCAAATTTGCAAAGTGCATAATGGTCTCCAAGTTTTGTTGACCAATAAACCCCCCATAGAGAGTGGATCTACTCTAAGTAGGTCCAAATTTCATCGACTCATTGAAGCCTTCTCCCATGGGATGTAGAGCCTAAAGTGCACAATGTATATTTTAACAATATGAAAACTGCACATTAAGCCCCACCTCCCACCAAGCCAATTCCAACCTTAGAGAGTAGACCTACTCTAACCATGTCCAACATCTACCACCAAAAACTTGACTCACATTAATTGTAGGTTTTTTAAATATAAAGATAAGTTGATTTACAAATCCTTTATCATTGTTATCTTGCTAATTGATTTTTTTTAAGCTCCAACCCTACACTATGACCTTGAACCTTGAGCCATGTCATAAAGGTACCTATACCCTATGCCACAATTTTAGCTTCCAAGCCATGTCATTATATGGTATTTTCCTTGGATTTCAACCATTTATTCCTAAGTTGAAGCATTTTTTCAAAATTGATTTCCATTTATTTCAAAGCTTCTACATTTTTCATATAATTTGTATTTTTTCTCTAAGGTTTCTTACTCATGTGGCTTTATGTAATCATTTTTATCATTATTTTGCAATCTCAGATTGAGATAGTGTGTGTAGGAAAATATATGGTTTTTAGGAATTTCATGATATAGAAGCTTTCAAATCTACCAAGAAACCCCTTCATTTTCCCTCTATGATTTTTTGTTTGAAATAATGTTTTTCCAAGGCTACAATGAATATTTTGAGCATATACCTCTAAATTCAAAAACAAATAATAGTCCCTCCAATATTCTAAACAAGCATCCTTGTGGACCCTAGATGTGTTTCAAGCACCCTTGGCCCTTGCTAACTCCCACTATACCATAGAGAGTGGGCATACCTCAAGCACCTCCCATTTCCATTAAAAAACCAGCATCCTTCAAGAACCATGTAGAATGGACCTTCTCCAAGCATGTCCCACCTGTAAAATATTCCAAATCCCTTGAGCACCATGAACATTAGACGTGCTCTGAGCACTTCTAAGTTTCATCAGAAGATATAAGTGCTCCAAATAGTTGTAGGTTCTACCAACTTTCATAGTTGGTTTCTCAATAATAGTAACTTTATTTTCCATGCCTCCTAAAGTGATGAAGTTCAAATATAAGGTCCATAGAGTGAATTATTACTTAGAATATAATATAGTAGAGATAACAAATACAAATTTAGGTCAAACTGACCTAGGAGAATTTTGGGCTAGGATAGTTACAAACTTCAAAAGCGATTAGATATATAGTATCTATGACTCTAGTTTACCACATGATACAAACTTCCACTTTATTTTAAAACCCTTGAGTTGATCCTCATAATGTTTCAACATTATGACCCTAATAAGAGACAACTCTTCTCTAAGAAAGGGGAGAAAATTCTAGATGTTGATCTCAAATTCATTCACATGATGGTTACCATCCCTATGTTTGAGAGTTATTTGGATATAACTCTAAATAAATATACATAGTTATATACGAAGAAGAAACATAGATGCTATAAGATTATCAATAAAAAATGGCTCAAGACCCCAAATCAGTCCTCCACCAAATTACCTAAGACTAAGTATAGGTCTAATTTTATAAAGGAGGTAGGAGACATCATAACACTATTGCATAGATTCACTAGTACCCATGATGGCAATTTTCATCATGATTGGATGTACTAGTATATGTGTATATATATATATATATATATATATATATATATATATATCATCAGAGAGAATAATTAATAGATACACTAGGATAAACTAATAAGTGATTCCATCCATAAGTAGTTAGTGAAGGTACAAATGACCAACTAATGTTACATGACATCATACATCATCTATATCTTGGCCAAAGGAAGGTTGTTCCCAAACATAAATAGAGTTCTTAAAGAGATAAATAAGGTCTATAGCTACTACCTTGATCTCATGATACAAGTTAGTAGACAATAAATTAGGAGATTTAATGATGCTTTCATTTACAACATCATCATCATGTTTGATCAAGAGCTTAGGAAGATAAGGTTATCCCAAGATGTGAAATATGAGATTACAAATTGGGGTTCCTTATTTATATAGTTCCCCACATATTATTACATTAAAATAGTTGGATTCATTGGTTTTCCTTACACACTTCCTTATTATATAAGTGATAAATGGGTATTGTTGGATTTGGTTAGGTAGTTAGTGAACACACATAAGCTCGTATTAGATAGACACAAGGTAGGGATACAATTACCTATTTATATTGGATTGTGTGTGTGTGTGTGTGTGTGTGTGTGTGTGTGTGTGTGTGTGTGTGTGTGTGTGTTTTGTGTGTGTGTGTGTGTGTGTGTGTGTGTGTGTGTGTGTGTGTGTGTGTGTGTGTGTGTGTGTGTGTGTGTGTGTGTGTGTGTGTGTGTGTGTGTGTGTGTGTGTGTGTGTGTGTGTGTGTGTGTGTGTGTGTGAATCTCTTTTAAAGGCCAAAACTATAGAGGTATAAATGAGACAAGTAATGTTGGGAACCCTAGAATCTGGCCCTTACTTTGACCCATATGGTAAGGTCACTGTTGCACTAGAACTGGAAACATATGAATATGTGTCATATTATGAGGATTTCTAGGAGGATTGTGATGATGAAGAGATGGCCAGAATGCAAGACTATTCTAGGATATCCCTACAACAGGTAAAATACTATGATCTACTACTAGTCCCTGATGACTTGGTGGATGATAACTCTAGGGTAGATCTAATTTAGCTCAAAAAAATAATTTATAGACCTCTACCACCAATAAGATGGTCATTTACTAAATATTTATCACTATTTGATAGAATATCCTAACTGATAAAAAACACCATCAATTAGTTAAATATTAAGGGAGTGAAAGTCACAAGAGAAATTATAGGGGTTAAGGATAATCTTTTAAACCTCAAGGTAGAAGATGTTTCTTCATTAGAAGAGGGTCCTAGAGAATGTTTAGAGGAACCCAAGAAGAAGAAGAAGACAAAGACAAAGGAAAGAAATGGGGAATCCAATAGATAAGGAGAAGATACAAATGAAACTATTAACCTTTCAACAAAAAAATAAGAGTAGTAGCAATAACCCATAGATGTAAAGCTTGACATCATATATCATTATCTCCCATTTCCATATCTCTACCTTCTCCTACACATATTCTCTAAGAGGTTTCAACACCTCCACTGACTACATCGCTCTTCAAACATCTCAAGTTCCCATTACACCACAAGTTTTAGCTCCTCCACCTTTAATGTCAACCCTTCCATGCATCCCCACTTTATCCACCACTCTACCCACCTTAATAAGCTAATTTCAAATAGCACAAACAAATCAAGTGGATAATCAGGGTCCCTTTATAGTGGAATTTCAAATTTCCAATTCACTTTCCCTTACTCCCTCTTCACCTTCCCCATTTGATCTATTCTCAATTTTTATTCCATTTCAAATTCCTTACATTTCATCACCATTAATTCCCAACACCACCCAATAGTAAATTTCCTTGAAGTCAATCATCTTGACTACTATTCATTATGCCATATCAACTCCTAGGGTGATTACTACTCCCACTTCAACTCAGCCCATCATTTTCACCTCACCAACCTTGAGTGGTCCTATACACCTAATTAACACATTTAGTGTTTTGTATTCCACCCTTCCATCACTTCCCAAATTTGAAACCTTTGTATTTGTACCATTCCTCACTTCATCATCAAGCATAGATAGTTTTGTTGCTTCCACTTCCCCCATTTCCACTATTTTAACCATACCATCTATTGAGGTTGGAACAACCCAAGCACTTGGTGTAGATATGGATTTACAAACTATTGGGGAAGGTGAATGCTCATAGGCACATCTTGAGTAGCCACCAATATCATCTTCCTAGGAGGCTCCCTTAGTCATAGTATTAATTAGTGTAGCTATAATAGCTATAGAATCTTTAGTGATAGTGAGAGAAGAGAAAAAGGCTACCCCCAATTGGTTAGCACAATCAGTGGGAAAGAAAAGGAAATTAATGATTGATCCTAACACTTTAGACTTTGGCATGTTAAATTTTAAGAGGAAATCTAATCCTAGTCCAAGATTGTTTCAAGGACATTCAATAATAATAAGGGGAAAAGATATGTGGAGATTTAGTTTCCATATGAGACAAATAAAAATAAGAGCTTGTGGTAGAAGATTATCAAGTTTCTTATTCGAAATATTGTCATTGATGTCAAAGGTCTAGCATTATTGGCGATAAAGTCCCAATTGAATTTTATGGTGTTTTTAACATTCATATCTTGGCTAATGTGTGTTAATATTTATTTAATATTAATGAATATATTTTTCATTGTGTATAAATCAAAAGAGGGCCCATGGAGAATGTTGTCCCCCAAAAATATCACTCATTTTTGGGACAACATTTGAACTATTTTGGTCCTACAGGCCAAAATTGTCTCTTCCATTTTCAAAATTTATCTTGGGCATTCAAATTCCTCAGTTTTCAAGCTTCTCAAAAATCTACGGACTCTATAGGCTTAAATCTATGGACTCTGTAGGCTTGAATCTATGGAATCTATAGGAAGAGAAAATATACGCTCTCTACAGGAAGAGAAAATCTACAGACTCAGCAAAAAGAGAAAAACTACAAACTTTGTAGACCAATTTCAATGGGCTTTACAGGTTGATTTCTATAGATTCTGCAAGCAGGTTCATTTCTACAAGTTCAATGGGCTTCATAGCTTCTGTAGGCGGGTTCAATAAAAAGAATCAGTTTCTAACACTTGGTCATTTTTAGGATTGGTTCAGTGCCTTGGTTCAAACAAAAATATCCATCGATAAGCATCAATATTAGGTTTAATGCATTTGGTTCAATTTCAAATGGTTCATCATTCGGTTCAATGCTTTGTTTAAATCATTGAACCAAAACTTGGTTCAATGGTTAGTTCAACATCTTTTGGTTCAACATTTAGTTCATCACTTTAGTTTAATCAAATGAACCATCACCTTGAACCATTGACTTGAACCATTTTGGTTTAAAGCCTTGGTTCAATGAAGAGGTTCAAAGCTTTGGTTCAACGAAGAGGTTCAATGTCTTTTGGTTCAATGGAGTGGTTCATCGACTTGGTTCATTCAATTGAACCATTGGCTTGAACCATTTTGGTTTAAATCTTAGTTCATCAGCTTGGTTCAATTTTTGGTTCAAGCAAGTAGTTTAATGCCTTGGTTCAATGGAGCGATCCAATGTAAAAGTTCAAAAATCCTCTTGAAGGACAAGTGCCCTTGCGGAGGGCACTTGGTTGACAAAAACACCCTTTTAAAGGGTCATTTTTTAAGGAGGCTGCAAAGGTAATTCTTTTAGAATTCAAAAAAGACTAAGGTAGATAAAGGCATAAATTCCTTTAGACTTTTTGTCTAAAGGAATTCCTTTAGACAAAAAGTCTGAAGGAATTTGGGAAAGCAGTTGAGGGCAGAAAGCCTGAAGAAATTTACAAAGAAACAAAGGCAAAGTGATTGAACATTCTATGGACTTTTATCTACGAGAAATTTCCATAGTCATTTTATCCATGAGAATTTATCCCTGGACTTTTTGTTTGTAATAATTTGCCCACAGAGAAAGCTTGGGGAAAATACCCACAGGAATTGTCCGTAGGAAAGCCCAATGAATAGTCCACTAAAGAAAAAGCCGTGAAAGACTCTAAAAAAGCCTGAAGGCCATCTGAAGACCACCTAAAGGGTGGATACCCTTACGAGGGGATCTTCCCAACCCAAAGTGGGTCATTTATTAAGGCCCAAAAGGGTAAGTTCAATTAGGAAAGCACTAAATAGAAAATCTGAAAGAGGACCAAGGGGTGACGCACCCAAAGATGTCAAACTCAACACAGTGAACTAGCTGCTAAAAACATAGTGACAGGTGCATGAATGTCAATTTTAAAGCTCATTAAATAGTTGTTGATCCTTTGAACCTATAGACCCAAATGCATTCATAGGCTTTAAGGCCAAGACTAGTAGAAAGCGAGGAAGGAACAAAATAGCAAATTGAATCCAGGACCTGATTTAATTAACCAGGAAAGGAGGAATGATGAAGGTAAGATCATATCACCAGGTGGACATTGAAAGTTGTAAACTTCAATAGCATCACTTATTTCTCTGCATTGATAAAATCAAATGGGTATATGCCCCTAAGTTCTAGCCTATCTTCTTAACAAATTTCAATGCAATATGATGTGTTATTATTCCTGAGTCCTTCTTGAAGAGGCTATATAAGGGACTCTCTTCTATTGTAAATGGATCTCTTTTTGACAATTAGAATGAAACTCTACCCAAACTAAAAGACACTTTTGAGACTTTGAACTTAGTTTATTTATCATATTTTATTATTGGAATAAGAAAGCAAGTGGGTTTTCAGACTTTGTGCTGTAATATCTTTGTTGTTGAGGAAACTATTCTTATGTCTTTTTCCTTCATATATCTTTTGTTCCTTTAATTCAACAAGAAAAATTAGTGACAATAGTCAGGAAGGTGTCCTGAAGAGTCAACTATGGAGAGATGTTGTGCCCCCATAATTGCCTTTAGTGTGTTTTCTTTTACTTTTTATGTAAAGGACCTTGGGGTGACTTTGTGCCCTCATTGTCCTTCATATCTTACTCTTGAGAAATTCAAGCATAGACTTTGTACTACATCTCAATTTGTTGGTTATTACATCCTTTGTTACATTTTGCTATTACTACCTAGAGTATTCTTGTGGCTTGCTAAATAGTACGTCTGAAAGAAGAGGAGTGCTTTTTATCATTTTCCTTGAGTTTCTCCTTTGATCTATACACATCATCTCTGAAGAGAGAGAGATAGATGGTTTGTCCTACCCTTGAGTATTATTTTTTGTTTATATATATATATATATATATATATATATATATATATATATATATATATGTATATGTATATAACATACCTATAGGGCACCTCCCCTTGATGAGAGGAGAGATCAATGCCCTTCTAATGTGGTAAACCTATACATTTGGATGACTAATCTTCCTACTTTGGCTAATCAGACCTATTTTTTTTATCAGTACGATGATCGACAAAATATTCAACCAACATTTTTTGGTAACTCCACTAGGGATATACATAATTATGTGCAATTTGGAACCTCAAGTTTCAGATTCAAACATCACCTGTGTCTTACCCATTATCATTATAACCCTTATCCATTATAGACTCTAGTGACTTTGTTACTTGTCTTACACATTATCCATTTATAGCCTTACCATCTTCCTCCACCTCTATTATTTAATCTAGTCTACAAAAACTAGAGTTGCTGGGAAAGAGTGCACAGTTTAAAGCCTCAAGCTTTAACTGAAGCAAGGTCAATTCTTTTCCATTTCTATTTCACAATCTAGTAGATCAAGGTATACACAAAGCCAAAGGGATAAAAGTATTGTTGACCCTGTATTCGAGTTGTTATAGCAAAGTGATTTTGACCTATTTCCTTCACCATCTCATCTCCAATGAACCAAGAGTTTTTCTCCTACTAAAGTTAGATCTCCATTGCCAGACGAAGTATCTACTTCTATTGTTGATAAAGCTTTGCCAATAATTACCCCTATGAGATTTGTTATCCCTCCTTTTCATAATCCTAAAATGGCAGTTCAAGGCCCCTTGGGTAATGCTTTTGGTCTTCTCAATCTTACTCCACCTCTACATGAGCTTCCACACAATTTAGGGAAGAATTTCCCCAAATTCTATGGTGATGGGAAAGTTCATCCTGATGAACACATTGCAGCCTTCAGCATAGCTTGTGGAGTAATTAGAGTAGAATTTGAAGATGTAGCAGTCAGGATATTTGTAGAAACATTACAAGGTGCTGCTATAGATTGGTTTTATCATCTACAAGCTCAGTCAGTGACTGATTGGAATACTCTCAAAGATAAGTTTGAAGCCAAATTCAAACCTATAGAAGATGCACATACACTTCTAGCTCAACTTACACAAATGAAGAAAGAGCCTCATGAGCCTATGAGAGACTTCATAGCCAAATTTGATAAACTGAGAAATAAAATCCCTATAATTGCTCGACCTACAATTGAGAATCTCAAATGCTTTTTAATTAATTCTTAGCTACCTAAAGTAAGTTTTCTCTTGAGACGTGATTGTCAAATAGATATTACTACAGCTCAACTTTTGGCCAGTAATGTAGAAGATGATCTCATCTTAGCAGGGAAGATAAGAAGAGATCCAAATAGAAATAGAGCTTCATCATCTTCTGAATATACATCTACAGGCACCACAGATCCAATGGTGTAGAAATTAGCAAATGAGTTGCTTACCCTCAAGAATAAAATGGCTCAAGGAATGTCTTCTACTCCTTCATATAGAAGGACATTCCCAAATTAGTCATATTAGGTTAATGCTACCAGGAATCAAGGGAAACAGAATCACATTCCTCCCCCATAAGGGAAACTTGCCCTGGAAGTTCCTCCAACCAATTCAGAAATGGGATATCTTGAAGTAGAATTAGAGTTCTCTTTCCAAGCTAAATTGAATCAAGAAAATGATGCTGATCTCCTTGAAGACAATCAAGAAGAATCAGCTGGCAACTCCCACATTGGTTTCTTGAACTACCAAGATGAAACCAAAAGCAAAGGAGAAGCTTTTAATGGATCACATGTAGTGTTTACCAAGTCCAAAAACCAATCAATCTAGCAAGCTGATAAAGAGAAGATAGAAGAGTAACTATAGCTAGCAGTCATGATTGCTAAGTGTGGAACCACTCTGCCTTTTCAGTCGAAGGATCCGGTAATCACCCAAAAGGAAAATACATCAATTTTTCCTTCCCCTTCTACTTCAATATCACAAACCAACCTACCTCACATCCCTCCTAAAACTCAAAAAGTTAAAGTACCTTTCTCTATACCTATCTCAATTTAGCTATTTGACATAATTGATCATGTCAAAAAGACAAAAATACAAACCTCTGAGTTTCAATATTTGTAGTCTAATCCTAATCAATTGAATAAGTTGGTCCAATATGTCAAGAACCAAACCATCCCTATAGGACAATAGGATAAAAAGGTAACTCCTAATTCTCCAAAGAACATGCCTATTCCAAATAACTTGGTCATTACTCCCCTAGCTACTCCTAGAAAAATAGAACCTTTCTATGTTTCCTTGTTAATTAATGGCCACAAGATGAGTAACTTTATTATAGACTCAGGCTCATCTGATAGTGTTGTACCTAATAAAGTAGTTGAGTCTCTTGGTCTCACACTGACCAAGACATTTGGGAGATATTTCTCCATGGAGAACAAACAAGTACCATTACTAGGACAAATCAAAGATGTCTAATTTGCATTTACAACCTTTCCAGATAAGAGAATCAGGATGACTGTCTTTGTGGCTGATGTCCCAACATTCTATGGTATTTTACTTGGGTGAAATTTCTATAAGGATGTGGGAGGAAAACTAAACATGGATCTACCTAAGACAAGGATCCCTGTCCAAGGCATAATGAAGAGGTTGCTCCCTGAAAAGGAAGCAAAATATGTGGTCACCCAGACATCAGCCCTTGAAGCTCAATTTCTTTTTGAATCTACGGGTATGGGTTACTATTTTCTATCCATAAATGAAGTGCATGAAACACTTGAATAATTCTTGAAAGTGTCAATTCAGAAATAAATTCAATAAGAAAAATAGAAAAATCACTATCAAATGAGATATGGACTTTGGAATTTGATGGTAGCTTTTCCTCTACCGGTTTAGGAGCTGGGATTGTTTTGATATCTCCTCAAGGAGATATGTTCCCTTCATTTTACAAATTGCAGTTTAGCAACACTAATAATACAGCTGAATATGAATCTCTATTGCTTGGCATGAAGGCTGCTCAAGGAAAAGGCATGAAGTTTCTTCATGCCAAAGGGGATGTTAAATTAGTGGTTTTTCAAGTGAGGAGCTTATACCAAACCAAGAATGAAAGATTATGCCACTACCATAACTTGGTTTGGGATCAAATTGAAAGCTTTGATGGTTTCAACATTTCTAGTATACCCAGAGAGTCTAATGATAGAGCTGATGCCCTTGCTATTTCATGAACTCTCTTAATTCCTCATTTAGATTTCAAAAAAGATAGGTATACTATTGAGATGGTCTACAGACCAAGCATTCCTGACAATGCTAATAATTGGTAATTATTAAATGATGATCATCAAATCATTACTTTCCTGGAATGAAAAGATAATTTTAAACAACTATGTTTTGAAGGTAACAAATCTCAAAAGAATGAATCTATCTCTAAATCTAGTTTAGATATAAATGAAGAATTCTTACAGCTGAAAAGAAACAAAATTCCCAAAGTTTTGGTCTCTCTTGAGAATCTATTTGACAATCATGATAGATTCATAAAACAATAGCAAACAAACTTGAGTTTCTCTTAGGGATTCGATCAAGTGAATCTAACTACTGAAGAAAATCCCAAGATGGTCAATATTGGTAAGTGTTGCACCCTTGAAGAAAGATTCAAGTTCACCTCTTTACTCTATCAATACATGGATGTCTTAGCATATTATTATGAAGACCTGAAGTCTCTCAGACCTGATGAAATCCACCATGTCATTCCTCTCAAGGCTGACTCAATGCCCTATAAGCAAAAATATAGATAGTATAATATGAAAATATTAGGTACTATTCCGTCTGAGATATAAAAAATGTTAAATGCTAGAATCATCTTCCCAATCCATCATTCCACATGGATTGCAAACATAGTGCCTATAAGGAATAAGAATGGCAAAATTTGCATTTGTGTAGATTTTAGAAATCTGAATCAAGTATCTTTAAAGGATAGTTATCCTTTGCCAATTATGGATCAAGTGCTTCAAATAGTGACATGTTCAGAGATATTATCAATGTTGAATGGATTCTTAGGATATAATCAAGTTGAATTTGGTGAAGCAGACCAACACAAGATTGCATTCACCATGCCTTGGGGTACATTTGCATATAGAAGAATGCCTTTTGGTTTAATAAATGCTAGTCTTGCCTTTTAGATAGCAATGGATCTAGCTTTCAAAGATGAGATTGGTAAATTCATAGTGGTTTACCTTGAGGACTTTACTATCCTTTCAAAGTGTCGATCTAATCATGTACGCCACTTACAACAAGTGCTCGAGCACTACCACCAGAATGGTATTTCTTTAAATCCTAAAAAGTCTATTTTTGGAGTAATAGAGAGGAAACTCCTTAGACACGTTATGTCCAAAGAAGGCATAAAGATTGACTCAGACAAATTCAAGTCTATTCAAGAACTTAATTTTCCTACAAGTAAGAATGATGTTCATTCTTTCTTTGGAAAGGTTAATTTATTATGGAGATTCATCCCAGAATTTGTTGAGAAGACTAGACACATTGTGAACATGATGAAAGGGAAGACCATATTTAGATGGACTAAAGAACGTAAATCAGCATTTTAGGATATCAAAAATACCATTGCTCATGCTCCTACCTTGGTTTTCCTAGATTACAATAAATATTTCATCATATACAGCTATGCATCTGAACACACTCTTTCAGCAATTCTTGTTTAATAAGACAAGGAAGGTATGGAATATCCTATCTCTTTCATGAGTTTCCCTCTCAAAATTCATGAGATGAAGTATTAAAATATAGAGAAGCATGCTTATGTATTAGTTAAACTATTCAAACATTTCCACTTCTATATTTTGTATTCACATACTACTGCCTTAGTGTCTGACACTACAGTCAAGTCTATATTAACTTAGCAGGAGTTTGGGATGAAAAGAGGTAATTGGATTGAAAACATCCAATATTTTGATCTAGACATCAAGCTAACAAAGCTGGTCAGGGGTAAAGGCCTATGCCAATTAATTTCTAACAATAAGCTAGAAGACACACAATGTGAAGAAACTGAAGTGGAAGAGACACCAACAGTCCTTTTTGTCTCCACTACTAATGAGTGGTATTTAGGTATTGCTCATTTCCTTACTTATGGTGAATGTCTTGGTCATTTGTCTTACAAATAAAGGAGGACTATTAATTTGAAAGCTACTAATTTTGTCCTTTGGGACAACGGCTTGTATAAGAGAAGTATAGATGGAGTATTCCTTTGATGTGTAAACAAAGAGCAACAAAGCTAGTTTTTGAAATCTTTCCACAATCTGGCCTATGGAAGACATTTTTCTGCTCCTGTGATTGCTCACAAGATTCTGCGAGCCATGTATTACTGGCCAAATCTTTTCCAAGATATACATAAGTGGGTGAGAAAATGTGAACTGTGTCAGCAATTTGATGGAAGACGCAAGTTAGCTGCTATGCCTCTCAAGCCAGTGATCATAGAAGAAAATTTCTAGCAATGGGGGATTGATTTTATTGGGACAATAAACCCATCTTCAAGTGCTAGACATGATTATGTCCTTATGGCAACTAACTATTTCACCAAGTGGGTAGAAGTAATCCCAAGTAAGCATGCTACTTTAGAAGTTGTATGAAACTTCTTCAAAGAAAATATCATTTCTAGGTTTAGATTTCTAATCAAAATTGTTGCTGATAATGTAGATTGTTTCACCTCTCAAGAGATTACATAATTCTATTTTCATTATGGAATTATACTCTCTCACTCTTATAATTATTTTTCATAAGGGAATGGACAAGCTGGATCCAGCAATAAGAACCTAGTAACTATCATCAAGAAGCTAGCAGATGACAATCAAAGGACATGGCACAAAGCCTTGGTTGATGCTCTGTGGGCAAAAAAAATAACACCAAATAGGGTAA
Source organism: Torreya grandis (assembly GCA_037957365.1). NCBI lineage: Eukaryota > Viridiplantae > Streptophyta > Pinopsida > Cupressales > Taxaceae > Torreya > Torreya grandis. Next base: position 208,838 of record JARHVA010007198.1, on the reverse strand, counting down.
TTGGTATGTCTCCTTTTCAACTTCTTTATGGTATCAATGTTGAGACACCAATCACCTTAGAATTGCCAGCCTTGAAATTGGCAAAGGTAATTGAAGATCAGACATATGAAAGCTCTCTTGATAAAATAATCATGTGCCTGACTAAGATGGAGGAATAGAGAACCATGGTGGTAGATATAATTGTTGCTCATCAAAGTATGGTAAAGAAACTCTTTGACTAGAAGGCCAAAAATCATGATTTCTAGATTGGGGATCAAGTCCTACTGTGGGACAAAAGGAGAGAACCAAAGGGGATGCATGGAAAGTTTGACTCCCTTTGGAGAGGCCCATTTATAATTCATTAGCACATTAGTGAAAATAGCTTTCTATTGAAATATAAAGATGGCACACTCTTTTCTCTACCTCACAATGGGTATCATCTGAAACATTTCAACTCTTGAAGTGTCAGATCATTACATCTATATATATGTATATTTATATAGTTTTTAATTCTATTTCGTTTTGTTTATTTTATTTTTTATGCCTTTCATTTTTTGGTAGCATGAATCCATAACCTAATGGTACACATGAAGACACTGGAGATTTTTAATTCTACTCCCTTCAATTCTTTTTACAATTGATAGAAGTTCCCCAACTGGAGCCAATTGTTGTCCCCCAAAAATATCACTCATTTTTAGGACAACATTTGAAATATTTTAGTCCTACAGACCAAAATTGTCTCTTCCCTTTTCAAAATTTGTCTTGGGTATTCAAATTCCTAATTTTTTAAGCTTCTCAAAAATCTACGGACTCTGTACGCTTAAATATATGGACTTTGTAGGCTTCAATCTATGGACTCTGCAGGAAGAGAAAATCTACAAACTCAGCAAGAAGAGAAAATCTACGGACTTTGTAGACCAAGTTCAATGGGCTTTATAGGTTGATTTCTACAGAATTGATTTCTACGAACTCTGCAAGTAGGTTCATTTCTACAAGTTCAACAGGGTTCATGACTTCTACAGGTGGGTTCAATCAAAATAATTAGTTTTTAACACTTGGTCATTTTTGGGATTGGTTCAGTGCCTTGGTTCAAACAATAATCTCCATCGGCAAGCATCAACAATACGTTCAATGCATTTGGTTCAATAGTTGGTTCAATGTCAAATGGTTCGTTAGTCAGTTTAAGGCTTTATTTGAATCATTGAACCAAAACTTGGTTCAACATCTTTTGGTTCAATAGTTAGTTCATCACTTCAGTTCAATCAAATGAACCATCAACTTGAACCATTTTGGTTCAAAGCCTTGGTTTAACGAAGAGGTTCAAATCTTTGGTTCAATGAAGAGGTTCAATGTCTTGTGGTTAAATGGAGTGGTTCATCAACTTGGTTCATTCAATTGAACCATTGGCTTGAACCATTTTGGTTCAAAGCTTGGTTCATCATCTTCATTTAACATTTGGTTCAACCAAGTTGTTTAATGCCTCGGTTCAAAGGAACGATCCAATGTAAAAGTTCAAAGAGCCTCTCGAAGGATAAGTGCCCTTATGGAGGGCACTTGGTTGACAAAAACACCCTTCAAAAGGGTCATTTTTGAAGGAGGCTTCAAAGGTAATTCTTTTAAAATTCAAAAAAGACTAAGGTAGATAAAGGCATAAATTCCTTCAAACATTTTGTCCAAAGGAATTCCTTCAGACAAAAAGTTTGAAGGAATTTAGGAAAGCGGCTGTGGGTAGAAAGCCTGAAGAAATTTACAAAGAAACAAAGGCAAAGTGATTGAACATTTTGCGGACTTTTGTCTATGGGAAATTGCTGTAGACTTTTTTTCTACGGGAATTTATCCCCAGACTTTTTGTCCGTGGGAATTTTCCCACAAAGAAATACCGAGGAAAAGACCCACTTGAATTGTCTGTAGGAAAGCCTGATGAATAGTCCACTAAAGAAAAAGTTGTGAAAGACTCTAAAGAAGCCCGAAGGCCATCCAAAGGTCTCCTAAAGGGTAGATACCCTTGTGGGGGGCTCATCTTGACCCAAAGTGGGTCATTTCTTAAGGCCCAAAATGGCAAGTTAAATCTAAGAAACAACCAAATAGAAAAGTTGAAAGAGGACCAAGGGGTGATGTGCTCAAAGACGTCAAATTCAACACAATGAATTAGCTATTGAAAACATAGTGACGGGCATGTGAACATCAATTTTAAAGCTCATAAAATAGCTGATGATCCTTTGAACCTATAGACCTAAATGCATTCACAAGCTTTAACACCAAGACTAGCAGAAAGTGAGGAAGGAATAGAATAGCAAATTGAATCTAGGACCCAATTCAATTAACTTGGAAAGGAGGAATGATGAAGGTAAGATCATATCGCCAGGTGGACATTGAAAGTTTCAAACTTTCAATAGCGTCACTTATTTCTCTGCATTGATAAAATCAAATGTGTAAATGCCCCTATGTTTTAGCTTGTCTTCTTAATAGATTCCAACACAATATGATGTGTTATTGTTCCCAAGTCCTTCTTAAAGAGGCTATATAAGGGACTCTCTTCTATTGTAAATGGATCTCTTTTTGACAATCAGAATGAAACTCTACCCAAATTGAAAGACACTTTTGAGACTTTGAGTTCAGTTTGTTTATCATATTTTATTATTGGAATAAGAAAGCAAGTGGTTTTTCAGACTTTATGCTATATTATCTTTGTTATTGAGGAAACTGTTCTTATATCTTTTTCCTTAATATATCTTCTATTCCTTTAATTTAACAAGCAAAATTAGTGATAGCAATCAAGAAGGTGTCCTGAAGAGTCAATTGTGGAGAGACTTTGTGCCCCCATAATTGCCTTTAGTGTGTTTTCTTTTCATTTCTATGTAAAGGACCTTGGGGCAAATTTGTGCCCTCATTGTCCTTCATATCTTAATCTTGAGCAATTCAAGCATAGACTTTATGTTGCATCTCAATTTCCTAGTTATTACATCCTTTGTTACATTTTGCTATTACTACTTGGAGTATTCTTGTGGCTTGTTGAATAGTACTTTTGAAAGAATATGAGTGCTTTTTGTCATTTTCCTTGAGTTTCTCCTTTGATCCGCACACATCATCTCTGAAGAAAGAGAGATGGATGGTTTGTCCTACCATTGATTATTATTTTCTATTTATATATATATATAATATCATACCTATAAGGAACTTCCCCTTGATGAGAGGAGAGATCACTCCCCTTCTAATGTGGTAAACCTACACATTTGGATGACTAATATTCTTACTTTGGCTGATCAGACCTATTTTGTTTATTAGTACGCTGATAGACAAAATATTCAACCAATAGAGAAATCAAATAGTTATGGGGTAAAATATGAAAGAGGAATGGGACGCATTTTCTCATGAAGAGTCATCTTGAGGAATTCCAAGAGTCACCATGTGAAGATAAAAGATGTATGGGACATTTTTTCATGAAAAGACACTTTGAGGAATAAAAAAATTCACCAAGATAAAGACAAAAAAGAAAAGGATGCTTTTTCTTATGAAGGGTCACCATATGACTTTTCAAATGTAAGGACACAAAGGGTCATGCAAGTTTGGTGCCATTTTCCATGAGGATTGAATATTCATAAAGGATTAATGTCAAAGGTCATTTGGAAAGCTATATATAAAGTCTTGAGAATCCATTTGTGATATGCAAGAGAGTACATGGTTTGTATTTGTTTTTGAAGAGAGAAAAGTAAGAGATATTGTAGAGTTCTATCATTTGTTGAGTAAGCAACATTGATAGTTATTTGTGTTTTATACAAAAGAGGATTTGGTGGTCAAAAATATCTGAAAGGGTTGGTGCTCCTATGGGTTGGAGCTCACAAATAGTTGTTGTGTTGGTGCTCGACAAAGGGGTTGGTTCTCCTACAAGTTGGTGCTTGTGAACTTTGTATTTTGAGTTGGTGCTCATTCATATAATTGACATTATTATTTGTGGTTTTTCCCACTTTGGGTTTACACATAAAAATTTGGTCTCTCTCTCTCTCTCTCTCTCTCTCTCTCTCTCTCATCTCTCTCTCTCTCTCTCTCTCTCTCTCTCTCTCTCTCTCTCTCTCTCTCTCTCTCTCTCTCTCTCTCTCTCTCTCTCTCTCTCTCGTGTTGTGAAAATTAGTTTTTTAGTTTTATTGCATATCTCAAATGTGTGCTTAAGTGGTTAAAGAAAATAAATTAGATTAAGTAAAAAGATATATAATATATTAATTTACCCCCCCTTCTCAGTATATTTCATGCTTAACATTTCTCATATACACCTTGTTCAATAGAAAAGAGAGGGGCTCAAGCATGTGTGTAGTCAGACATCAACTCTTTCTTCTAGAGAATTTGTCAAGATAAAGCCACCAAGGATGAGCTTATAAATAAATTTGATCAGTTTACCAAAGCACTCAACCATTTCATAAATCCAAGTGAAACATCATAATAGCCATATGTAGTATAGCCAATCAGTTTATATCAAGATACAATTGATTTTTTATGAGAGATTTATCACATGGGAAGGGATACAAAACAATGGTCTAAATAACTAATCATAAAAGGTAATAGAATTCTTGGAGTCATGATGGAACATTATGGAGTCATCATGGAGAGAAAATAAATTTTGAAGGAGTAGATTAAAAACTATGAGGGAGATATTTAGCTCCTAAATATGTATGATCCCAAGTTGATAGCCATAAAATCAATTGGCATGAATACCCTCATTATAGAGAAAGTATTGAAAGATGATGATGAACCTGAGAAACTACATAGGGTTACCAAATTTGGGATAAGAGTACTAATAGAATATACGAAGTGAGCCAAGGAGGCTCATGATAAGGCTATTGATGTGCTATATGAGATTGATGGCATGATCAGTTTAATGTCATATCAACCAATGAATGATGACAATTAGGCATAAAAAGTCTAGAATCATTTTAAAGCAATATTTGAGGAGTCTGTAAAAGACAAGATCTTTGTCTTAAGTTCAATTAACAAGTTCATTAAATATTAGAAGGTAATTGATAAGATGAGAACTAAAATTTATGGTATAAGGACATTTCAAAGAGAGTTATTTTATGTAAAGATAGATTGTGTAGCCTCTAAAATTTATTCTTACAGGCTAGATGCAGAGTGAATAAAAGATGTATTCAAGGCCTTTGGTGTAAACATGGAGAAGCTATGGGTATAAAATAATAAAAATATAAAGAGATTTTGAACATCAATTAATTTTCCCTCCTTTTCAATATTTCAAATGTTATTTTGTATTTTCATTTCAAAGACATTTTAATTTTATAATTTTTAATTGTAAGAAGAAGCTACATATTTTATATAACTCTTTTTGACAAAGAGAAAGACATATATTTTTAACTTTATATTTTTTTGAATGTGGAAGTTGAAAAAAGTGCATGTTCAAATTACACTTTCTATTTTTAATAAATGTGAAATGTTAAAAAGGTGCAAAGTCTTAAAGTGTAGATTACATAGTTCTTATTTTGTAAAAAGTGATAAAGATTTGGATGTTTTAAAAGTCTCAATTTAGATTTTTCATGCTAGGATTTGCATGAAAAGAAACTTGAAATTTTATTTTCAAGGTTATCTTTTATTTAGAAAATCCAAGTTCTATTCTAGGCACCACTTCTTGCATGGGGAGCTATTTCTAGCCAACATCAAATAAGGATCCTTGCATGAAGATCTTCAGTTATATCTATGCCATGATTATGCCTAGGATCATGCCTAGCTCATGCATGCTATGTTCCAGCTATTCCACAAGTCCATGATGCCATAAATAGAATATTTCACCTCTTTTTGCATACGTATTTTTAGATCTACATGATTTTATGAATTGAGTGTTCATGTTCCAACAACTACATATCTTTTATGATATATTTTGTATAAATATGGGTAGACTCCATGGCCCAATCTATCTTTTTTATATTAGTGATATTTTTTTACGTTTTTTATGTATTTACTACAAGTTGTAAGAAATGGAGAGAAATAAAGTTGAAGGTTTGCCTTTTTTGTCTTTGTAATCTCTGTGTTGTGCAGGTTATTTTATTTTCTAAGGAAGTTTTGTCTTTTATTTAAATCTTAGTAATATTCATATGTGGTATTTACCCTCTTGATAATATTGTTTAGAATAAATATCCTTTTCACTTTTTTGAAGAATAGCTAAAATACTACCTCTAATTTTCTAATTTGCATAAGTCTATGTTTATAATAAATTCAATCTATTTTCTTCTCTTTTTTGTTTCCCAAGTAAGCATCTAGATCCACTATACAATATTTGGTGAAATCACCATAATTTTAGTTCTTTTCAAATTCTAATTTATTTTACCCTTTTCCCATCAAAGCCCTAGTTTAGGATCCAGAATAACTAAAGAATGAGATTTCCAAAAAATTGGTATTTTATCAGTTTACATCAGATTTAGTGAAAGGAAGCCAACCTTGTTTGGATATTAACCTCAAATTACCATGGTCCCACAACTTTGAAGGTTTTTCCATTGTTTCATTAGGCACTTAAACAACAAGCTACATGACTAAGATAGGTGTAATCCTTTGTGATAATAACATAAACTATGACTCTTATCCAAAGGTGGAATTACAATCTAGACTTGAAATAAATGGATGATTTTACTCTAAAATTTTGAAACTCTTCAGCATAAGCAAGGAACATGATTTTAGACATGAACTTGATCAAATTGTTATAATGAACTAAACAAAAACCACTTAGAGATAGAATGATTCTACCAAATAAAGGCACAAAAAATGTTGTTTTGAATTTTGGGTTAAAAATAACCTAAGTTATGCAACCTAAAAGACAAAGATTTGTGTATCAGCACCCACAAGATGAGAATTAAATATAAATCAATTAATTTTTTATTCTGAACTTGTCAAAGTCAATTAAAAAATCAACTTAATAAAACTTAGGGTTTTTGACCAAACAAGATATATAAATTTGAATACTAAAATAAATATTCCACAAGACACATGTGATTGGTTTAAATACAAAACTTAGACACAATAAAAGACAAGTTTGAAATAATTTAAGAATCATAAATATGTTATCACTCTTTAAAGGTATAAATAATGTTTTGTTTTGAAGACTCTGAGGCATAAAATTTGAAATTATTTGGGTAGCATAATATTACCCATCTCAATCAAGTGACACACATAATTTTTTTGACATAAAAGTCTAATTTAAAAGCATGGTGTCAAACATATGACATAACACCTCCTTAAACTATAGAGTAGTTTGGACTAACAACTCATTTTTGACATGATATAAACAAACAAAGTTTTAGACTTAAGAACCAACCAATAAAAAGAAAAAAACTAAATATAACTAAGTATATCATTTTATATACTAACAAGGTATGACAAGTGGGGTTGAATAAAAATTATAATTCATGACCATATAGATTCATCCCAAGTGTGGCTAACATAATAAAAGCATCACATCAATTGATTTCATACCAATAAATGTACTATTCAAAGGTATATTCCTTCTCATAGTGATTCCATCTTTGGACTACCTAGTAGAATCCTGTAGTTGACTAGACCTAAATTTGGCCTTTGTTATGAAAGGAGAGGTTAGTTACTTAACCACCTTGATCTCACAATATGTGTACCCTAGTTTTTATACCCTATCATGGAGAGTGGTTGAAATATTACTAAGAGATGAAGTCCTAGGTTAATGCTTTCATAAAGAACTAATGAAGAGGCAATGACCTCCCCTCCATAAGCCAGATTTTATGAAAATAAAACTAAGTGGAAAGACTATAATGTAAGGATTGAGATATGACCTTAGAATTAGTTGAGATTGATTTTGGTCCTAAGGCCACATCTAATGTCATTTATCTAACTAGATACCTATGTGAATTATCAAATCATTTTATGTGAATAATAGTGATTTTAATAAGGCATGTATTGATACCAATGGTGGTTAGGAATTGCATGCTAAAAATGTTTAGTCCTGATCCATTATCAATGATAACTCTTTTTATACCTTTACATTGTATTATTACTTATATGAACAAAGGAATTTTTTTATCAATAATATATTTGGATGTTAATTTTTTGGGTCAAAGGTGATGAGCTTGTTATTACTTTTAATACATTTCATAATACCCACAAAATAACTAGGATCAATATCATTTGGAACTTGCATTTCATGTAATGCTTCATATAGGATATAATTATAAATATTAGAATTATTTAGGAGCTCAAAGATTTAAATATATGCATGTGTTTTTCTCAATTGGTCAACAATGTCATATCCCTTAGAGTTTATGACAATCCTAGGTTTAAGTGTCACTTATTATATACTAATATGTGGTGGGATGGGTAGATCAACCTTACCTCTTTGAGTAGTAACATCATTTACTACATAATATAATATAAGTCATGGGAAAATAATGGTAAAAGATGGTAGTTGTAATTAAAATAAAATACATGTAGGATAAATGGTCAAGAGAATTCACATTGGCATCTAGATATTGGCTTTAAAATTGAAAAATGAATTTTTAAAAGAGATTAATTGCTGTGTTTGATTTAAAATCCTCTCATTATTGTTATAATTTTGATTATAATATTTGACAACAAAAGTAATGTTGTAAAACATAACAATAATGATATATTGGAATTCAAAATGGGTAATAAATGCATCCATGTTACACATATTTTATGTAAGTAAGGATCAACAATAGGAAAAAAAAAACCCTAATTTGACCTAGATTTTGACATTCAAAGATTGAGTTAAAAAAAAATTTAACCCTAAAATGGTGTCTAGATTGGTGTTATCTAGATTATATTAAAGGGGTATATATAAATGAAATAGCACAAGGATGATAATTAGATCTATAACTGGACAATTAGATGTTAGACTCAAATATAAGCATATATTGAAATTATTATGTTGATATTGTCTAAATATTGAAATTACAACTATGATAAATATATAAATGACAAATAATTGAAGTACTTATCATGTTATGATGATAATGTAGTAATGGATCTAGAATATATTGAAATTAGGTGGGAAGGAATCCGATGAAAATTAACAAGTTCTTATTTTGATATTTCTAGCTATCTAGATAATAATATCATCTTGTGATAGTTGAATCAATGCTATTATATGGGTTTGACACTAATTTCATATATATAATATCTTATAAAACAAGATGTGGCTACATAGATGCTATTTCTAGCTATCTAGGAAAATCAACAAGTTCTTGTTTTGATATTTCTAGCTATCTAGATAATAATATCATCTTGTGATAGTTGCATCAATGTTATTATATGGTTTTGACACTAGTGTCCTATATAGAATATATTATAAAACAAGATGTGACTACCTAGATGATTTTGGGTTTTGCTTCACCTCCACTCTAGTGAATTTGTATTTGGGTCATGAACTATCTCTCTTTATGAAATGGTAAAACCCTAGATTTTCATCTTAAATATGACCTTGGGTAAAAATGTGTTAGTTTGAACATGATGTCAAGATGACCCTAATGACCTATTTGTCAAAGGAAATTTAATACATAAAAAAATACTCTTAAGAGGGCCTTCGACTAATGTATTTATCCCCTACATTTTTGCTTATGTGTGAATCATACAGTGTATGCAAAGCAATTAAACTAATGACATAACTTATATCATGGAAAATTAAGATCTTGGGATGCTACTTTAGTACCTAATACATGTAGATGTGTTGTACTTATATTTGGTATGGAAATAAGGATGTTTTGTTCAATTAAATATTTGATAAAGTGATTTTGATAAGTGCCTTGGTCTCTTTGGTATTTATTTAGGTGTGGAGTGATTGAGGGTTGATATTATATTTATATCAATCCTCTTGTATTCATAACTCACATTAAATCATTTAGGATGAACATTAGGATAAATTTAATCTGAAAACTAGATGATTTTGGTGCAATAGACACTAGGGTTAGGATAGGATAGTAACATCAACACTATTGTCTGACCTAGACATTAGTGTTGAGTGATCAGGAGAATTGGTATAGGTTCAAAGCTTATAGAGATATAAGATAAGTAAATTTAAATCATTTTGTGTAAGATAAAAGATGTAGGTCATCAATATAAGACTGGTATAACTAAGTTATGTATGCCAAGTAGAACAAAGATAGAGTAAATGTGAGACATATGGAATCAATAATAGTAGATAACTAAGAGAAATAACCAAGTTATAAGTTTTCCAAATGGAAAATATTGAGGTACTATATAATCACAAAATATCATCTATATATTGGTATAAATTCACAAGGCACATGCACCTTCACTCAAGGTTAAGAAACCTAAGAATATTGATATTGTTCCTATCAGGCATATTTCTCTTAGCACCTTTTTAAATTACACCTCATATTATTATATTATGTATTTCTCAACCAATAATATGTAGGCATATTCATCCAACATTCTTAATAATTTCTAGTGGATTTATGATTATTTTTTAGGGAATCAAAAACATTTTTTGAGACAACTCTATAGGTGAGGTTCCTCCACCACTTAACATCTCTAGTTTTACAATTCTCCTCCTTCATTTATAAGGTCTTTAGTTTTGTGAGATATTTTAGGCATTTTTTCTTGAGTATGCATCTCTTATATAATAGATGGTGTATTCTATAAATTTGACTTTTGTAGTCATACTAAGAGTCAGGTATTTTTTATTTCATGTGTGTGTGATCCATGATGAGTACTTTATTTTTTAGTAACATGAATATCCAATCACTAACAAGGAAATATTATTAAGATATTTGATATGTATAACTTTGATGTTGATAAACTCCTTCAGATTTGTGGAATTATTCCACTAATATATATATCTTTGTGTGTGTGTGTTTGGAGTCATTACACATATTTCATCATTATTAGTGTGGGCGTGTGGGTGTGTATGTGTGTGTTAACATATGACATCAAGTTTTGTGATCCTCACTAGTGCTTGGCATGTGACATTTTTTTATTAGATGTATTTTATTGAATGAACTTTTATTTGATTGGATCACTCCATTGAGTGCACCTACTAAAACATTTTGTTGATATTTTGATTCATGATTCTTGGTACACCTTGAAGCATAAATTATCTTATCTAATTTTATGATGGTTTTAATTATTTTTGGGTACCTTTTAGTGATATATTTCATTCATGGTGACTCTTTTCCTTGAGTTTTGTGATCAATGTTTTTTATTTAATGATACTCACATACAATACAAATTACTATTTGACTCAGTGGCTACAAACACTCGACATCCATGAATTCTAATAATATCAATCAGTTACCATAGGGACATGTAATATTTCATTATGAATTTGTACATGGGAACCTAATAAGGCCTAGTTTTTGGGATTCATTCAATCTATTTGATTCATATTTTTTCATTTCATATTATTTAATTAAGGAATGGTGTTGTAGTGTTTGTGTCCACACTAGTTATTGGTTTGGTTTTATACCAAACTAGCTTTGTGTTAGCCATGTTCACTCAAACTATAGGAGTTAATATTGATTAAGGAGTTATTTAATTTTTATGTGAGGAAGATTTACAAATACTATTTGGTGAGTGAAAAATATTACATCCCAACTAATCTTTGTTTCATGAAAAAAAATTGTTACATGAAACAAACTATTGGGTATAGTTATTATGCTCTCATTATACTATCTCCTAGATTTTTGGGATTGGATGTTTTGGATTTTGTAAATTAATTTGAGGAAATAACCATGAGACTATTTTTTTGGTGTGTAAAGTTATGGTTTCACTATGGTAATGTTTTTAAAGGGAGATCCTATGGTTTATTGATAAGAATTGGCTTCCTAGATATGATATATATTAGAACAAAATTTTATTGGATGTCATCACTATAGGACATGTTAAACCATCTAATGTACTCGCTTAGAATGCATATAGATTATAAATATATTTTTGACCTATTAATAACTCTATGAGGTGGATATATTTTTTCCAAGATGGTATGCCTCTCCCCGCTTAACTAACTATATAGAAACATCCTACATAGGTGAAAAAAATTGACTCTAAATTGTGCTTCTAAATAGGTGTAATAACCCACTATGGTGGTGGTGGGGGAGGATAATGAGGTGATACTAATGACTATAGTGGGTATTCATATAAAATTATTGAAACTATGATGACATTATTATAATGTATGTGTTTGAAATATCAATGTATTTTGGATAGAACTGTATGGAGATTATATATCTAAGGTTGTATTAATAACATGTCAAAGATCCATGTGCTACAAACATAATATACCTTGTCTTTAAATTTACCTAAAGAGGTATAATTATATGAGAAATATATATATATATATATATATATATATATATATATATATATATATATATAATTTTTTATGTATCTTTTAAATTGTACTTTGAATACCCAAGAGTTTGAAAAAGTATAATTTTACATCCATTTTCACTTGACCCATTTTTGAAAATGAAAATATGTATTGTTTTTCCTTAATATAAGATCAAATAAAGAGCACATTTCTATCTAAATCATCATCAACAATATCTTTGTCATCAAATTTGAGCATAGGATGTGGTGTTTATGTTCCTATAAATTTAACAATAATACCATCTTTTAGATTTTAATATGTCAAAGGAGGATGCACATTAAATTCATGGTGTACCTATGAATTATGCATAATTTATATTGTTTCCTGATTTAGAAATGGATAAATAAATATTTTCAACTCTGTATTTTTTATTTTGTTGCATTCTATCCTCCTTTATGTGTGTGCTTAACTCAATAGTATTGTCATTGATAATATCTTGTATCATATGCCTTAGTTTTTAACACTTGTTCGCATAATGTCCAATACATATATTAAAATCAAAATATTTTTATTTTTGAGTCCTTTATGTTGATTCTTATTCATATCAACATCTAATGGTGTAGGGAGAGATATGATATTCCACTCAAGTAACTTCTATAATTTTATAGGTTATGGTAATCATGGAAATTTTATCCTTGGTGGATTTGTCAACATAAACTTAGTCATTTTATTTACGATATTACATTCATTATTACTTTTTATTCATTCTTAATTTCATTATAAGTGACATTATATATTAGTTAATTTTAATACTTACTATTTTAATTAGTTGGATCATTTGGTACATACTTAAGTTTGTTCAAATCTATGACCTTAACTCATTTTTTAATTACATAGTGTAGTCATATAAAATTTCCCTTGAGTGCAATGAGTGTCACTTGAGACCACCCACCCTTAGGTTATCCATAAGCCTATCTTAAGACCTCTTTTGACTATTATCCAAAAAAATTGTGGTCAGTGCACATCCATAGACATCCAAAAATTAGTCTCATAACTTCCCTAGGGATTTAGGCCCCTAGTGCCTTATGTTCTACCACCTAGACATTAGTACTATTATTTGGTCACTAGTGAACCACACTAGTGATCAAGGGACCATGCTAGTGTCCCTTGCTTAATTTTAACCCCAATAGATATATTTTTAATTATTAAGACACCTAAGCTTGGTCTAGACCTATTTCACACTGTTCATAAGCACTAGATCAGTATAAATACATGACTTTTATCCCATTGTCCACTTTATGGAGATTAGATGAAAATAATCATGAACAAACTCAAAAATAATTGTGAAAATAAAGTTCATTAATCCATATTCTACCTTACTAATGAATATAGCCATCTAAAACATTCCTAAGCTTAGATTACTAAGATTTATAATCTCAAGCACACTCAAAACACTCAAGACAACACTAATATTAGCATTCACTTTCACTTTCACCAAGCACTAATGTAGGATAAGTACATTGATATTTATCCCTCCTTGGATTATTGGTATGTAGGAAATGTGCCCATATAGGGGTGTAGATCATATGTCCAACACATTAGATGCACTAACCCATTTTTTTCATGGTGTTCATTCAAACCCTTAAAAGTATGAAAACCGAAGGTTTTTTTTAGTAAAATACATCAAAAATAAATTGTAATAATTGAAAAAACTTGAGATTTGGACTTGAGATAGAACATGTCCTATTTTATAAAACCTAAGAATTATACATAGAGATATTGAGTTAGATACTAGAACACTACCTTTGAAATTAGAACACTATGATACCATCGAAGGAGCCATGATACTATCTATGAGGAATTATGACACATAATTCATATTTTTAACACCTAGATTAGCTTCTATACTAGTTTTTAACCCCTAGATAATCCATCTTAGTTTTTAGATAAGTACTTATTTTTGTCATTTATTGTTATTTTAGGAAATATCAGATTAGAATAATTCTTGTAGAAATAAATGGTTGTATTTATTACATATTTATTCTCTTATTTAATATAATTATATGCTTCTAGGGTTTATATTCGATAATCCATTAAAAGTTAAATCATTTTGTGAACTAGACTTACTTTGAATATTGTCCAAACCCTAACCCTAGTTGTTATTAGGATTTAAAACCTTTTGTTTCATTATTTTAATTGTTTTTTTATGGTTTTAAAACCTAATATAATCTAACCTATCATCCCTCTTCCATGTTTCATTTCCAAATTTCATGGATAAATAATATTATTTTCCTCCTCATATCCAAAAGGGCAATAACTACTTTCCCTCTAACTAGTTCTATGATATCAATCCTGAAAGAGGTGAGGCATCCCATGCTAGTGTTTCAAAATTTTATACTCAACCTATCCATCTTTAAAATTATTACCTTCCCCTATCTCCCATTTAGGATGTGTTATTTCATGTTCAATTATAAGTAACTAGGGTTTTCACTTGTGAGACTCTAAGTGATGAAATTATTATTATGATAAAAATAATTTCAAAATTACAAAATTTAAATCAACTATTAAATTATTATAAAATAAGATCACAAGATAAAATCCTCTAAGTCACACTAGTGTCAATCATGTACATGAATATTCACCTATTAAATTTGTTTCAAGAAATATTATATATCAAAATAAGAAATCACAACAAAGTGTATATACAACTAGTGATTCAAAAATTATTGAAAGATATAATATAATTTTAAGTGATATTTTAAGGCAAACTATTAAATATAATTTTATTAACTTACCTCCTCTACAATCAATGAGGAGAGCCATATATTATTGTGCATATCATAGAATTCATGGGAACCACATTGTTTCATGTTTAGCATTGAAAAGTGAAATACAATATGTACTTGGTATAGATGAATCAAATAGTGACACATCATCCAAAAAACATAAAATGACACATTTAAAAATTAAAAAAGGTCAAATTTAGAAACAATACAAAAGTGATTACCGAATCATAACTCAAAACAACAAAAAGATTAACAAAGTAAAATTAGAGCAAGAAATAATTTAATAACCATAAATAAATAAAGTGAAGGATACAAATATACCTCTTCAAAATGAGGTCCCACTTTTAAAAAAATATGGGTTTGGTCAAAAATATATATAATAGATTGATTATCAAAGTCAATGGTTAGACAAATATTCCCAAGACATCATTACTCCTATTCTAGAAGTTGATAATGTTGGTCAACAAGGTTTTGGATTTATTGAACATCCTAAGGAAAATCATTCATAGACATAGTTTATCAAGGACAAGATCCTAATACATACGTAATGTTACAAAAATATCAAGAAATTAAATTGTAATTTAGTATCAATCTAAGCAAACAACCATTATCAAAAGTGGGTTTATAACAACACAATTTTCAAATAAAGATATATCTATAGTGGATATAGTTTTAGATAGAACTATCATAATCAATAATCTAGACATTCTTAATCAAAATGAATAAGATGATTAGAACAACCTAGATTATTATGACATAGACCATTCAAAAGGAAAATATGTCACCTATGTTACACAAAGGCATCCCATCCATGACATGTTGAATTTATATTACCATTCATTATCAAAACACAAATTCTTATACATAACACTCTCCTTTTACATATCTTATCTTACCTTGCTCCTTGTATATAATTTCATTTTCATGCTTGCTTGTACATAACATATACTCATAAAACAAAAAAACAATATAATATGTTTAAAACATAAAATCATTCATATATTGATCAAAATTACAAAATGTAGACTGTTTGCATATCCATGTTTACGTTATTTATAATTTCAAGGTACTACATATGCTAGATATATTAGTATAATTAGTTTTATCATACATACATGTTTCAATTTTTATATTTGAGTGTTTGTATATTATTACAATACTCATTTACATCATATAGATCTAGAGTTATTACTATCTACCCATTTGGGGTACATACATATATTCATCACTGATACATTCACCCATTGGGGGCATATTACACACACATTATAGTATGCTAGATTACGTCTTTCTATACTTTATATCTCATATTTGGAAAATATTATATCTGGATATTGATCATTCCATACTACTCAAATTTTCTTCCAACTGTTACTACTTCTATAGACTCAACTTATATACATCTTTGGTCTTATATAGATTTGTACCACATGTTCATGCATACTTTCATTTATATATTTTCTAGTTTAGACTTTATTGTGTTTATTTTATTCTAAATATATTAGAGGGAATTTGAGTATTCCATTATTATATGGCTTTATGATCATTTCATTGTATGTATGTTTTGGACATGTGACCATATCCTAGCATATGCCTTATTAATAATGTATGAAAAAAATTGAATATGTATTTCCATCTAAGCCAACATACTTTTTATTTTCATTTTTGGACATTATAAAATGTCCTTGTATGTATCAATTTACCAAAATTAGTGACATGTGCCCATGTCCCTTGTATTGTGGCTCATTGACCTACTTTTTGTACCTCACATGTTTGTATGTATGGGTTCATGTATTCATCATGACCATGACACTTGTATATTGCTTATTAATTTCACATATAGTTTTTGATTTCATGAGGGATGTCATGCATCTCCCCTTCCTTCTTAGGTGCCTTGATGGACATCATGCTCTATCCCCTAAGTATTTCAATTAGATTATTCTCATATTATGCAATTCATACACATGATTACATTTTTATATCTATCTTGAAACCCATGTGAATTCTAGATCTAACATACATTAGAAATTACCAAATTATGCTCAAATTATAATACATTATGATTTCATGCATATTCATTATTTTAGTTTATTACATAGATATCATATATGATTTTAACCTAACACACATCATCCAAAACTTTTATTTTGAGGATAATTATTACACAAGTAAAAAAAATCCCTTCAAAAGAGGGGGAATTCATAGTGGCTTATCACATATATCATGCCATTTTAGTATGCTCAAATTATAATTATTAATATACAAACATAAAATTACAAAGCTAAGAATTAGGAAAACATAGTGGAAAAGAATTAGATAGAGATCAAAGTCACTTTGGTATAAAAATAATGGAGAGGAAGTTATCATTACATAGAGAAAAATATCATGGTGTGTTATTATACAAGGAACCATGTTACTATTCATTAATATTATAAATATTAAAATCCATATTTGATAGAAGAACATAGTAGTTACAGTCTAGATTTACATTATTTTAGTCATAGATTATCAAATTTGATCAGTTTATGCTCAATTTTATAAATACTAATACCATGTTTGCTTATATTGGTGGCATAATTCACATCATGATCACTCACATTTTAGTTTAATATTTACATAAAAATAAAATAATACAACTGAATCTTGAATCCATATACACAGATATTAAAATTGGGGGAATGTACATAGCACATTATTTCCACATGATCAGTTTTGTACCACCTCATCTTAGAAAAAAATTAAAAATCCATGTCATTCTCCATGATATATACTTTATACACCATTTTAACCAAGATTCACACTATATTTATTCCTTATTACATCTACAATCATTCCCATTTCTTAATAGTCTCTCGCTTACATTCTTGAGTTCCTAAGAGGCGCCTCAACCATTTTACATTTTAGACTTTTTAAGTGTCCCTGGATCCATCCTACATAATTTTAGTTACATAATACAATTTTTTCATAGATTCATCTACTACATATGGGTAGGGAATGATGGATCTATACCCTACTTGAGTTCTTGAGCCACCTACATAGGCAGGTTAGACAAGCCATAAGTCCAATCCAAGTTATTCATAGTGCATGATCCATAGATAAATGGTGGGAAATGATGGATTGAAAATTGGATTGGGTTATTGATCCATCCACACAATGGGATTGAGAAAACCATCAACTTAGTCCAAGTTATTTATTATTTGATCACTAGTTACACACATAATATGTCACTAGGTTTTTGCATTGGTTCATGTATCTAGTGAGGTGTATATATTTATTTCTTATCTCCCTTATTTATTTACTCAGTTTTATATTTTTATTTGATATTCCTTAAGTAATTAATGATTCATACATGTTTCATTTATAGTATATGTAATGCATCATGGTTCATACACTAAAACCATATTCATAGACTTCATCTCTTAGGTAAGCCTAGGTAAACTTATTTGTCCTTTATCCTAGTCATTTCACTTTATTGTATTTATTGAATGGGGGGGGGGGGGGGAGGGGGGTCAGGAAAATTTATTCATATAAGATGTCACTTAAGTGTAATGAGTGTCACTTGAGACCACCCATCCCTAGGTTAGCCCTAAACCTATTTTAGTTCCTCTTTCAAACCTTATCTAACTTTTATATGGGTATTTCACATCCCTGGACATCCCAAAATCAGTACCAAACCTTCCCCTAGGGATTCAATCCCTTAATTACTTAGGTTCTACCACTTGGACACTAGTGAAACTATTTAGACATTAACATAGTGCCTTAGTTACTAAAGGAACAAACTATTGTTGATTACCTAATTTCAACCCCAATAGATATATTTTTAATTCCTAAGACACTTGAAATCAAATTAGATCTATTTCCCAATCTGCACAAGCACCATATTAGTATAAATATATGAATTTTATCCCTTTATCTAATAAATATAAATAAGAGGTAAATACTGATGAACTAACTCATAAATAGTTGTGCAAATCAATGCCATTAATCCATATTCTTCCCTACTACTATATATAGCCATATACATCATTCTTAATCTTATATTACTTATATTTCTAGTCTCAAGCAGAATCAAAACACTCAAGTCAACACTCATACTAGAATTTACTCATTATTTCACCAAACACTTAGGTGGGAGAACTACATCAGGATTGATCCCTCCTCAGAGTATTGGTATGTAGGGAGCATGACCATGCAAGGGTGTGGATCACATATATAGAAAATAAAAACCACTAACCCATTTTTATCATAGTGTTCATTAAAACCTTTACAATCATGAAAATATAGTGTTTTAGGAGTAAAATAAAGCCACAATAAAAAATATTGATTTCACAGACTTGAAATTTGGACTAGAGTTATAACAGGGCCTATTCTACAAAACATAGACATAATTTATAGATATTTTAAGTGTGACACTAGTTCACTACCTTGGATACTACTATATTTCACTATTATCTAGGCAACTAGGATACTATCTATGACGAATCCTAAAATTTGGGTGCTATTTATGACACTTAGATCAGCTTCTACACTACTTTTTGGCCCTTAAATCATTCATCTCAATCAATTTCTAGATAGGTATATTTGTGTAATTTATTTACATTTTAATAAATATATAATTAGTTAAATTCTTAAGTAAATTAGTTTTTTATTTCTTTCATATTTATTCAATCATTTATTTTACTCAGATTGTTTAACAACCTAAGGTTTATGTTCCATTATATCTTAAAAATTAAATCATATGGAAAAAATCATCAAAGGATTTTAAAATTTTGAACATGATAGATTCATGAAGAGGTTATATTAAAATTTGTTTGAAGATATATTTTATCTCATTTTATACCATATAATTAGTAGTTTTAGCTATCATTATTTAGTAGCAAATAACATATTCAATGATTGGATCATTGGACCTTTACTTGAGTTTTTAACTAATATTAATAGATACGTATATAGAAACTAATATTCCAAAGGGTTAAATTATTTAATTTATTAGAGTGGAAGATAATAAAAGCATTAAAAATTATATTATTTGAGGCCTTGTGGAAATATATTTCTTAATAATTCCCCATTATATGCATAATCTAAGCATGTTGTATAAAATGATCTAGATGTTGTTTGGAATCATTTTAACATTCATAGAGTGAAATATTAGGGGATAAAAATATTGATCATAATGGGTAATTTTTTATATCAAGTTAAAAAATATTTTGAATAAAAGTATGAGATTCCATTTAATGTCTAATTCTATAACTCCTTTATCTAATTATAATGCATTAACATGTAGGGTTATAGTAGTCTGGTTAAGGGAATGTGCATTAGGTGAGGTTGGTGGTGGACCATGCATAATAATAAAAGTAGGTGTGTATGATTCCCATGTAAAAATATACATATTAACCAATTTTAAGAATTACTATGCCCGAATACATAGGTATCATGTCACATATGTAACTAAAGGTGTTGATATAGGAATATAATCAATAATATAAATTGGAAAACCTAAACTAGAAGTCTTATCTTGATAGTGGTGATTATGATCATGAATCCTAATTAATTATATTGATCCATTTTGTCATATTTTATAATGTATAATAAATAATTAATCCTATTTGGATTTGTTTTAAGATACTAAGTGAATTATTTGTCACTACCTTCATTTAATTTATTTATATTAGATTTATCAATCTCAAAAATCATGATAAGTCCATAAATATGGTTTGTGGTGTGTATTATAGAAACCGTAGAGATTAGGAGGAAAAATGAGGCTTGTGATTTTTGATTGGTGCATAGTGGTGATAAGTAGTATTTTGTATTAGATATTTTAATAATATACATTGAGTAAGGATTAATATTTTACATTATTTATTATATCTCTTTTATTGTATTTTAATTTGACCCATGAAAATATATAGTGAATCCAAATAGCACCATGGAAATATACATACAATGTTATGATAAACCTTATCATCCAAATTAAAATATAAGATAAAATCATCCATTATATAAATTATTTGAATTTGAAACTTAGAACTTGAAAATGGCATTATATTTGTAAATAAATAGAGTGTGTTTGATTTTTAGGTTTTTATATATATTAATCCCATTTGTTAATGTTGAAAAAGGTCCAATAGGGAAAAAAATATGGATGATTCCACCATCATGTAGCCATAATATTATATCTCTAAGGTTCATTAAGAGTAAATTATCATATATAATAACTTATTGATGCAATACTAAACCTAAATGATGAAGGTTTCTTATGGATAAAACAAAAACCATATGTGATTTTGATATAATTGTTAGGTATGTGCAAATCCAAACTCAATATATGTTGTTGTCTAATGGATTCAATATTATAGAATCACCCATTAAATCATGGATCAAGTAAAAGTAGTGACCATTTTCTTGAGAATGACAAATCCTATGACTTTTAAAATTTCAAAAACATACTTACATAAATCAATAAGAATAAATTGAAAACAAACATATTAAAATATTTTTGTGCATAGAAATCATGAATTAAATTTCAAACCCCTAGGTCAATGATAAATCCAAGAGAAATTCTCAATAAAATTCTAGAAAGGATGATCATATTTATGTTTATTATATGGGAATATAAAATCTATTAAAACCTTAAGATAAAATTGAAAAAAATAATGTTTGAGTAATATATGAGTTCAATAATATGATCTAGTTTGTGATCTAATGATAATTATAATTAAGAGTCATGTAATTATCATTTTATATTTTTTGGTTGGTTGAGTAATGCATTTTATAGTGGAAAAATAGATAAAATAGGCCTTAAAATCTTAAATCTAGGAACATAGTTTATGACTACATTTTGAAAAGTCCATGTTCCCTGGATAACTATAGAAAGTGGCCTTGTCATTTGATTTTTCATTTGTCCAATATGAGTGTGAAAAAATCATAATTTCTCTAAAATTTATTCCTATGTCTAGTGAGAGGACTAAGATATTCTTATTTATTTAATGCCATAAAAAAACATTTGTTTTCCTTCTTGCATTGGAAACTCTAGGTGTAATTGTGTGAGATAGAAAACTATAAAAATAATGGGGAATGTAATTGTGTACTATATCCCCAATAATCCTTGTTGATTATTCACCACTGACTTCATATCTATATTATTTGAGTAGGGAATCAATAAACATGTAGTTCTCACATGTATCATGATTTTTCTCTTGTGTTCCTTCAATATATACATGTAATTAGTAACTTGTCTTTGATTATTTAAAATGTTCAATCTTTAACTAATTTTAAATTATTTAGAATTAGATTTTAATTACTCCTAGTGATTGATATTTAATTTAGAAAGAATGACAAATATTTTATCAATTTAAAGTAGTGTATAGATAGTTCTTTCTATTGATATCTAGTGTTTAGTTATGAAGTGCCTTTAATTTATGTTTATAGGAACTCAAATGAATAATTTCATTTATCTAACTTTTGAAACATGTGGGATGATGTTTATGAATATTTTATATTTTATGAACTAGTAGTTAAATTGTGTGGGGACAAGGTAACACTAAGTGGACAAGCCCAAAATAATGGACGTATTTGGAGATCACTAGCATCTCCTACTAAAGCATGAATAACTATGTTAGGGATTATATTATTTTTAGAGTGATATAAATTGGTTTGGGAAATTAATTGATAATTATTATCTAGTAATGATGGAAAATGGAGAGGTCAATCCTACATATAGATAAATGTCTAGAGGAATGGTGAATAAGAGTTATCTATTTGAGTGTAATTATATTGGTTTAATATATGGCAATAATTATCATTATAAAATACCTATGACTAGATTTAGTCATTTATATTAGTACTAACATGTTACACATGGACATATATATGTTGATTTCTCTTTACCTAGTGGTCACATTAGGGCATATTATTCCACACATTTTACTATTACATGTTATATAATTCTATGACATTTACACCATGCTTATTCACCTATATTTTTTAATCATACCATGATAGTTACTCATTGGTTACACAGTGATACATGTTATGACATTTTATTGTCATATGACATAAATAAATATGTATGTTATAAACTAGTTTATTTTTCTATGTTATTTGGATGTTATTACTTTTTTACATGATAAATTATTTTATGTGTGAATATTGTGTGTGATCCTTGGGATTTCCTATTGAAACATACATTTATTTCCCTTATTTATAACACTTTTTATGTCATATTGTGTGTGGAATTTAACCTTCATTATTATGACTTATCTATGTCCTTCATATATTTTTAACATTAAAAATATAGATTGGGGTTATCTATGGTTAAGGGGGATAGAGATAACCTAAGGTAAATGGGTGATAAATTATCTCTAGAGTAGGTCAATTAGATGTTATACTTAGATATAACATACGTTGAATTCATTAAACTGAGATAGGATAAAAATAGTAAGTAAAATTACACCAGATTTGGAAATGACAAAGAAATAATGTACTTAGTTGGTTATTATGATGACACATTTCTATATCTAGAATAGCCAAGAAGCATACTAGAAATATATTCTATAATAGTCATCAAATTATGGATTAAGTACCTCTAGATCCATAGACACTATCATCATCCTAAGATAATTACATTAACACTACTATAAAAACCTCATGTAGGTATCAAATATGGAATACTTGATGGAAAAGGATGCAATCACCTTGATGCTTTTAGGTTTGTCTTCCCCTTTGCTCAGGTGAATTTAGATCTAGGTCATGGACTATCACTCCTCATGAAATTAAAAAATCCTAGCTATTCATCCTCATAGTGACCTTGGGTAATAGTGGGTTAACAGGCACATAGTGTTGAGATGAACCCAAAGACCCCTCTATCAATGATCACTACCTACATATCCAATACTTTGTAGAGGGCCTCACACTAATTTCATTCTCCCCTACATGTTGGCTTGTGTGTGAATCATGTAATATGTAAAAACAAAGTACAATAGTTACATATCTTATAAATTAGAAAATAGGGATCTTAGGCTACTAATTTAGTAATTTAGACCTATGTATGTGTTTTTATTGTGATTAATATGAAAATAGAATAAAATAGTAAAGCTTTTTATTTATTGAGTGCTTGATTGAATGTTTTTGATAGTTTTCTCTTATTTGTGCTAGGTGAGGAATGAATGATGATTGATATTATATTTATATCATTAGTTTTGGAGAAATCAATCATATTAAATCACTTAGTTTGACCATTAGGATACATTCCACTTTAATATTATATGACTTTAAGGCACTAGACACCTGCATCAGAGGACATGTATGTGAACATAAGTGTCTATCTGAGATAGTAGTGTCGAAGCAACATGAAATTAAGTACAAGATCATAACTTATAGTGTTGGAAGGTAAGTAGGTTTTAATAATTTTGGGAAATATAATGAGTCTAAGTCATCAACTTAATATTGGTCAGACCAAGAGATAGGCCAAGGGGAACAATATATATTAGATGCAATACTTATAAAAGTAGGAAAGATACATAACTGAGATCAATATCCAAGGTCTAAATTTTCATAGTGCATAATATTGAGGAGCTATATAATCCATAAATATCATCTATTTTTCCCCCCTTTAATCTAGTAATGAAACTATTGGCTTAAAAGGGAGGAAATGTGTACCTAGGTGTGTATAACACACTTTACCTTTGCTTGAGTCCATAGTTGGGATTAACTCAACTATGCAAACTAATTATACATATAACCCAGTGAGTATGAGTTAATAAAGGCAACTCACACTATCAAATTAATGAGTCTAGATGATAGCATCTCATCCAAATTAAAAAATTGGCAAGATTGAGGGATTTAATCACCTCAACCATACCAAAATTAAAACAACGACTACATTAGATTGGATCAATATAGTCCATACAAATCCAACCTAGTAGGTGATGGCAATCCTTGAATGTGTTTTTAAATTTGAAACTAATTTGGATTTTGAAATATTAGTTGCACATTATATAGTATATGCACCATAGATATGTTTCATGTTAAAAATATGCATAAAAATGATACCAATGTATATAATTCTACCAAATTGTGAATCAAAAGTATATAAATGTGTGTTTTGGATAATTTGGAAACTATGTAAGTGTGGACAACATGCTTTTAAAGTATTCCTCCACTATATATAGAGAAATATTAAAATTTAAATAAGTTCCAATATGGATGACATGTTTCAAAAAAATGCCTCCATTGATTATAGATGTTATTAATACAAAATAAATGTGGAAAACATGCTTCAAAATCACTCCCACACTGAATCTAAAAATTATGTCAAATATGAATAATTTTGGACAAAATGCTTTGAAATCATGCACTCACTGAATCTGAGAACTATTTCAAATGTGAATAAGCGTGGAGAAAATGATTCCAAAGCATGCCCCCACTAAATTTTAAAACTATGACAAATATTGAATAAGTGTGAAGAACATGCTCCTAATTCTTGGCACTACTAAATTTAAAACTATGAATGTGTGAAATCTATGCCTATATGAAATTCCCCAATTGAATCTAAAATTGTGAATGTGTGGAAGTCATGCCTATATGACATGCCCCCATTGAATCTAAAAACTATGCTATATCTGGAGAACACTCCTCTATGAAATAGTGCTATAGATATTTTTTCCTTATAGGTGAATTAATAATATAAAAAAGTAGTTACCTCACCTCAAAAGGATAAGACAAATGTATAATATGTGAATGGAACCATATAGAATATAGAATAACATGTCTAGGTAAATGTATATTTGGAGCACACAAAAAATTTGATCACATTATGATCTAATATTCATGATAAATATCATGGAAACATATAAATAGAAATATTATAATCTAAAAAACCAAAAAAACACACACATAAGATCACTCAAAAGCAAGTCAACATATAATGGTCATAGTAGACCATAACTAAGGGGTGTGTTTAAATGTTGAAAAATAAAAGGGCCATGGCATAGTCAAATGTACATAAAATCAAGGATTACATATTCAAATTTCCATAAAATAAATAATTATACATTCAAATGTCAAAAAAATCACACATAGGCACAAAGGATGAAAATAAAGTAGCATATTGAAATGATCAAACAACTAGGATAATAGTAGGAAAAGACACTCAAAGAAGTCCATAGAGGAAAGAATAAGAAACTAGCATGAACATATCATAGTAGCCCATATATTAAATGTGTTACCAAAAAATTTAAAATTCATTACATATCAAGTACCCTGTGAAATATATAATCATGGATAAAGGCATGTTTAAGAACTATATGAGATCAAATATGATAATGTAAATGACCATATAATTATATAACCTAGATTTATCATTATCATAGATATAAATTTCCTAAAATTTCTAGTGATATGAGTAGAGGTAAATCCCAACATTTAAAAGTGTAATAATCATGTATATGTGTATACATGTATCATACTCAAATATAAGTGTGAAGCATATGTATATGTAAAAGTAATTGATATGCCATATATTAACATGGAACTAACACATATATGCCAAGGATGTAATAGATTACGTAGGTGGAGTAAATATTTTTGAATTTTTTGGTGTTTTTGTAATATTTGAAAATGTATAATCAAGGAACTCTAAAAGAGTGAGGGACAACCTAAAAAAATTTCAAGATTTGTTTATATCGATGTAATGCCACTTTTTTAATGTTTTTTTCTAATGGTTTACCTAAAGAAAATGGTGCAGACAAATAATCATACCAATCTTGTTGTGTGTAAATATATGTACCCATATCAAGAAAATTAATAATCATGTTTATAGTATCTAACTTATGATTCCACTTGACTCGCCAATTTGTCCAAACATTAGTTTCAAATGTGGTTTATGGTCTACTATCTATATGGTGGAAGTTTCCACATGTGGGCCAGAAGTTATAGGTAAATGAATGTATCCTCAAAATTATAGAATTAATGGAGAGTATATTAGTTAATTTTTAGTATGTCCCAATTATTGGATAAATGTGATGCCATGAGATTGCATCCCTTTTGTTATTATTAAACTAGATATGGTGGTAATATACCTCATTAATATTAACAATAACAATTAAATCTTCACGCTTTGGTCATTTTGAGAGTTAATTAACTTCAAAAAGATATGAAGGATTTTACCCTTTTCTCATGTTGGACACAATGTGTATGTATAATTTGTTCTTATATTTATGTATTAGTTTCTTCAATGCCTCACATTGATTGGTATTATTACCAATGATCTAATGATATTTATAATATGGTACCTTACCATATGTAGGTATAATTTTATTGCATTATTTGTGTTTGGTATATGGTAAATAAATCATTCTATGTTCAACTAACATAGATAACATGGTATTTGGAAAATTTTATTTTGTTGTGATCTATGAAATCTACTTGAAGCCTTTTGAGAAAACTCCACATTGTTCACAGGATGGAATTATATTTAACACTTATAGGGTTGACTCAATAATTTCATCTTGGAGGGATGTATGGAATAACAATCATTTACATGGTCATTTAGTATTTTTGTTTTTACCTTATTTATATTCAATTTTTTATCTTCTAAAAGTGGATTTAGCTTAAATGTAATAGGACATGTAGGTTCAAATAAGTTATACAAAAGGTGATCAAGTTTAAATTATAGCTTTCATATTTTTTAATTTGTCATAACATAAGTGGTATTTTCATAACTATCATAGTAATTTGAAACATCTCCATCTTTTTTATTAACATCCAAGAATAAAGGAAGCTCAAATGTTGGGGGTTCTATTGGTTCTAGTGGTTCCTTTAGTAATTTTTCTTGCTCTTTTTGTACATCTATGTGTAACTCAATATTTAATGTCTTATTTTCATCTAGAGATGAAGGATATATTTTAATTGAGTCACATATTTCATATGTGTGAATCTGATCATGAGGAATGCATTATTCAGGTGGTACCACTCTAGGATTACCTTTAGTTTTAGAATGTATAATTATAAAAAAATTTAAAGGTTCATCATCAATATGCAAAGATTATAAGTTCTCATCATGTATGAATTTTACACATTGATTAAGTGTATATGGGATATATATCATTAAATGTATCCAAGGTCTACCAAATATTAAATTATAATGTAATGAATGAGACAGTGCTTGAAAAGTAGTTTAAACTATTTTTTGTCCCAATGTCATATGCAATGTTATTTTACCAACCAAAAAATTATGTGAATTATCAAATAATTTTATGTGCATAATCATTTTTAAATAATATTGGCACTAATACCCATGTAGTTATGAATTTTTTATTACATATGTTTGGGCACAATCCATTATCAATGAGCACCATTTCGATACCTTTATTTTACATGGTCACTTATATGAACAAAGGTAAATTTTTGTCAATAATATATTTGGATGGTAAATATGTTACATCAAAGGTAATGATTTTACCAATGTTCTTGAAATATTTCATGATATTCACAAAATAAGTAGGTTAAATACTACTTATAACTTATGTCTCATGCAATGCCTCATATAAGATATCCTTATAAGTGTTAGATTGATTTAGGAGATCAATTATTGAAATATTATCATGTGTATAGCTCAATTTGTTAATAATTCCATATCCCTTAGATTTTATTAAAGGCTTAGGTTTAGGAGGCACCTTTTGTATATTAATAGGTGGAAGAATGTGTTGAAAAAACTTACCTCTTAAAGTAATAATAAAATGGACTAAAATATCCAATATACATTATGGGTGAATAATGGGTGTGAGATGGTAGTTGTAATTAAAATAATATTTAGGTATAATAAAGGGTTTAAATCATATATATTTGTGTTTAAATAATCTTTCTATAACATTACAAAAGGAATTTTGAAGAAAGATCAATTGTTGTTTATGCTTTAAAACCATCTCATGATATGTATGAACTTACTTAAATTTTTTTACAAGGAAATTGATATAAAAAACTATAACAAATATAAAAAATTGGAACCAAAAATGGGTGAAAAATACATTGATGTTGTACATATTTTATTGTAATCTGGGATTAACAATAAAAAATTAGAAAACCCTAATTGACCTAGGGTTTGAAGTTCAAAGGTTAGACCAAGGAATATGCCAAGGGTCAAAATATAAATTATATGTGAGACTTACCTAAGAGATAACGGTATAGGACATAGAGGAATATCCAAGGTATATGTTTTCTAAGTGTATAATATTGAGGTGATATATAATCCATATATATCATCTACAATATTTGGCCCTTTAGCCTACCTATGAAACAAAATCTTGGTATTGTTGTACTTATTTTGTTTATTGATATTGATGACATTAAGTGGTGACATGATATATAACATCCACTATTAGTGTTTATTTCTATTAATAAATAATTATGCTATGTGATTTGTTGACTAATTTATCTCAAAATGACACTTACATGCAATACATTACATACATGCCTTAATTGTTAATACATTTGTACGATGGCATATATTCCACATGATCAAATAATATAACATGATTATAAATTTATACATGACATGATGGTACACATATAAACATGGTATCCACCTAAAGAGACCCTCTAGTTTTATGATGCTTAGATATTCATTCAGACAAATGCACACAACTTAGACCAAATATATAGATGTGAAAACTTAAAAATATTCTAATTTTAAATAATTAATACATTTAAATAGTTAGAAAAAATATATTATTTTGTATATGCCTTATAGGCTTATTAAAAAACAAAAACATGAATAAGAATGTTCATCGCCATCTTTCCCCCTTCTTCACTAGTTTGTTTAATTTTTAAAACTGACTTATCTAATTAAGAATAATATTCATCTAACATACCTAGCTTCACGGGGTATCTCTTTATCTTATTTGGTCTTGTTAAAAGGCATAAAATATTGAAATATTTTACTTTTGATGTTTTTGGGGATTAAACACCAAAAATTCAACATTAACTCCTTTAAACACGTCACTTAAAAACACAATCCCATGAAACTATCATAATATAATTAATGAATTCTAATAAATAATAAATTCAATATGTAGTCTAAAAATGAAGTTATAAGTACCTTATAAAATATCTACTACTCACTTGATTAAAATTTTTAGAATTAACTATGTCAAAAATCTTACATTAATGTTGTGTCTCCATATGACCTGAAACTAAAGCAAAAATCATGATATTTATATACTATCAAAAATGATGCATCTCTACATTTAATAATCATCTTCACCAAATGTCTTAAACTTAAGAGATAAAATAGAATGATAAAAGCATATGAAATATCTCTGTACTATTGTGAAACAAAGAAATATTTTTAGAACATCATTATCAAAGGTTAAAAATATTAATCAAATAAATAAATGTATACAACACAAGTAAAAATATAAACTAATGTAATTTGGTTCATGCAAGATTTACCTACACCTTGGATGCTCTTGCATTAAACACCCAAGATAATGAAAATTTCCATGAAATCTTGTTCATGAACCTACTATGAGATCTCTATACTTTGACAATGTTTTTTAATCTTCATATGCATTCATCAAAGTCACATATTTATTTTTTCCATTCTTCCACTTGACTAACTATTTATAGTATTCATTTCCCCTTTTCTTTTTATTAGTCCAAATGTCTAAAATTGCTTCCATTTCACCTCTAACTTCTAGTAATAAATGTTCTATCCAATCCAAGAGTAAAACTTCCATATTACCACTTATATTTCCATAAAAATATGGGTACAAATATAGTATATATAATATAGGCTAAATGCCTACTTCATCTAGCGATTCTAACTCATAATTATTAATTAATAGCTTCTTCAAAATCCTTAAAGGCATAATATTATTCTACATGATCTTATTTTAGTCAATTTTTGGAAACCTTTCCTTTCATAAATATTCCAAAACCAATTCCACAATCTCAAAATTAAACTCTCTTTTTTGCAATGTCATCATGTTTCATATATTTCAGCAATCTCTTCAGGTATTCTCCTAACTTCCTTATATACAACATGCATAAATTAAGCATATTATTATCCCTACACACTTGTTCTAATGATCTCAACTATACTCTTAAAATCAAATTCAACTCTAGGGTTACTCTCATACACTATTTTAAAAATAATTAAACTTGTACTTCAATTAAATAAATCATTGTAATCAAACTCAGCTTGATCCAACATTAAATCTTGTTGTTTATTCTTATCTCTAACAAAACATCTCAATATATTTCCAAAAAATACATTTAAAACATTTTTTTATCCACATATTCAAGGGTGATAAAATTTGTTTACGTCTAATATTTTGACAAACTTATTCGATAGTATCCTATAAAATTACCCAACAAACATTGTATTTGTATTTAATACAATACTTCTTGGCAACCCATGTAATCTTACAACTTCTTTAAAAAATAAAAATACAACATGTGTGACATCACTATTATTATTTCATCTTAAAAAGTGATCCATATTATAAAAGCTACCAACAAAAACAAATATGGAATCATTACCTCATTTTATTCTTGGTAATCTAAGAACAAATTCCATACTGAATGTATCCTACCATTAGTCTAGAATAGGCAATGGCTGATATAATCTATTATTCTAACCTTTTCCATTGGCATGTTTGTAAACTCTACATCTTTTCCCAAAATTATTTACCTCCATACTTATCCACAAAAAAATAAATTTTTCACATAGATGTACCAAGGTATTATCACACCCAAAATGGCCAATGAGACCTCCACTATGTTTTTATTTCAATAGGTTCTCTCTCATGAAACACTAAGATATATAACCTCTTTTATTTGAACAACATATCATCCTTAAATATGTACTAAAATAATGGAGTTATATCTACATTTTTGTATTCATGCATGATGTCCATGCATATCATAAATCAAAGTCTTCTACATACAAATCCTTCATTAATAAAACCCTAATGATCTTTAATTTGAGCTCATTAACATCAAGATATCACCTACCTAATGCATCCAAAACTTAATTGGACTTGCCACTTATTTATTTACAAAAAAAAATAGTAATAAAATTTACATCCATTTAATGTGCCTATGATTGATATTACTTTAACTTTTTATGAATTATAAAACCTGATCCTCCATGTAAAAAATGAACTCTTTTGGAATCAACTACTGCCACCACTTCTTTAGATCTTGTATAATTGCCTAGAAATATTTTTCATAGAGCGAGTAATGGGCTTACCTTCTTGGCTCAACACCACTCTTATGGCTATCTCAATTACATCACAATCCACTTGAAACACTTTAATAAAATTTGGTAAGGCTAACACTAATTGTTATATCAATTTTCTCTTCATAAATTATAAGGTAGTCTATACTACAATGGTCCACTAAAACTTGTTTTTGTCTCCATTCATAATTTCCTTAATGAGTGTATATAGATTGTTGAGTTTTATAACTAATTTTTGATAAAAATTTACCAACCCATGGAAAGTTCTTGCCTAAAACATGTTATTTGGGTAAGGCCACTCAATAATTTCCATCACCTTCTTATTATCCATCCTTAACCCATCATTATATATTAGAAACCTAAAATATATTATCTCTTATTACATTAATTTTCACTTCTTCAAGTTAAGTAGTAATTTTTCTTCTTTTAGTTTATCCAAATTTAATTTCAGATTATCCAATTTAGAATGAATAAAAATAACAATTTCATATAAATAAACAATCAAAAAATTAATCATTAAGTTATTCAAACATTCATTTATGACTCTCATGAATATACTTGGAGTATTTGATAAACTAAAAGGAATGATCAACAACTCTTATAGCCTACCATTTATCTTGAATGATTTTTTTCTACCTTATATGGATATGGTGATACCCCTTCTTCAAATCTATCATGGTAAATTACCTTGCTCAACTCAAATTTCCATTCAGTCATCCATCCTTGGAAATAAAATCATGTACTTAATGGTGATATTATTAACTAAAGTTAAATCTATACACATCCTCCACTGTCCACCTATCTTGGATGCTAACACAAATAAGACTATAAATAGGTGATGATCCCATAAAATTTCTCATTACATCTAGGTAATTACTTCATTCCCTTGTAAAATTCATCATTTATGTGGATTTAGATGCACATAATAGAACTCATTATTAATTAAAAGTAGAAAATCAGTGTTTTACCTTAGTTATTATGTGCAAGTTAGTGTTCCCTATTTGAACCACTGTATTTAAAAATTTTCATAGGAAATACACAATTTTTGTATTTACATGTCATAATATTGTGCTATAGTAAAATATAGTCTCTTTTGGTACTATAAGACTCCTAAAGACTAGTCAAGATCATTTCGATAAATCACCAATATAGATCCATAGATCACCAATTTGGCTTTAGATATGCCCAAAGTAGATCCAAATAATTATAGAAAGCTTAGAAAATATCACCTAAGGATTGTATATTGATGTTAGCACATACATGATTGATAATAATAAGTTTAGTATATTTTTTGGGATAATTCTAAAAACACTATATGTAGACTTTAGAAAAATAGTAATATCTATTTTAGCTATGGTATTTACATAAGTCTTATTTTAATTGGATATAAATATTATATTTTAATCTACTACTAGAATTAAAGATAAATTCTATAAACTAAAAAATAAGTTGCAATTGGTAGCAGTCAAGGAATCACATGAGAAACTAAATTCAACACTTTTCACTAGATTTCCTTATAAAGTGGAAATGATATTCATATGATATTATTTTGAAATAAACAAGATCATATTTAGAGTTGATCTTGATAGGTTGTTATCTATTTCAAATCACTTTTTGTAAATGTTGTGATATATAATTAATGTCCCTTTGGGTAGAAGGTAATATAAAAAACATAAGAAAAAGATATTAACATTAAGTTTGACTTTTCATTTCTAGCATTATAATAATTCTCTATAAGTAATGAGAAATTTATTTCATAATGTTTTTAATAAAACTAATAGTAGCTTTTTAACCTTTTAGGACTTAGTGAGTGTAAATCCTATGTTAAGGGGTTGAGTATAACAATAATATAGAATGAAAATTGGAAATAATTGATTTAACAATCCTTTCCCATAATAGCAAGTGTGGAGAGAAAACATAATTATTTGGAATAAATTAGGTATTTATATAGATCAAGGAGTTGGAATAGGCTGGAGAAATAGGTCGACACCTTTCATTTTGTGACTATGGTTAAAATATGGTATTAGACAGTACCACCAATAGTATGATAGTAACACCATGTGGTTCTAGTGTCCAATTATGGTGCTAGTGTCCCTCTTATAACTTTTAAGGAAGATATAAGAGGTTCTAGGGGTCCTATAGTTGGTTTTATGTTAGTTGGGACCTAACCTATGTGACTATTTTAGATGAATCTCTTCCAAAATCCTAATGAGTATCTACACACATGAAACAACTAGATGAAATGTAAAAAGGAAAAGAAAATTGGGTTGTGGGATGTTATGATCATGTAGAGAAAAACCCATATTATCCTAGCTACTTCCTACATTAACCCCAATGCTAGGGTTCTCAGATCACATTTAGTTCTCCCTTAGGGAAAATGCATAGTCAACTTGCATGGTATGATATAATGGCATTCACTTAGGCCCTTTTTTGATAAAGCATATAATGTCTATACATGATAACAAAGTAGTATGTAGAATATTGAGTTGTACTATTGATTGATTTTATATAATTATGTTCCAAGATAGTAAGTTTTTAATGTAAAATGCCATGTGAGTATCTTTATATAAAATGAACATTGATTTGAATATAAGACCTTATTTACTAACTGAAAAGTTGTAAAAAAGGATAAAACACATAAGGGAAGGCTCAAGGTAGGGTTAGGATTCAAAAAAAAGAGAAAATGACCATCAAACACTAGATCCATAATTATAAACTAGAGCCACATGATGTGACTATCCTAAAAATGGTTTTAGTGTCTTTATGACTAAAAATAGAGCTAATACCAAGCAAGATAGGCTAAGGGCCCTTATGACTGGGAGAAGCTGATTTAAGACCATTTAGGGTGAAATAAATAGGGAAAAAATACTTGATAATATTAAAAGAATCAAAATTACCATGTAACAAGGATTGTATTCATCTCTAAGACCTTCATGTCAAATAACAACAAAAGACATAGTACTTTTAGTTGCTTGACCAAATTAAGGTGTTTACATTTGCCACCTTTTAATTATAATAATGCAATGAAACGAAAGTACTAGATTAAAATAAAAAGAGGATTGTTTCCCTATACTTACATGTGTGGCTATGTTTTTGACTTGACCTACTTCTTGGATAAAAAAGTGAACATGAGCTAGAGTGAAATATGCGAAGAGGAATTCCATAGAGTGGATGTCCTCTATACTGAATTTGAATGGTGCACATAATTATGAGGAATAAAACCATATTTTCCCCACTTAGATATCTATATTGAATTTTATTATTTAAACTAAATTAATGGATAAACAAATCTTGATTTCCCCTACTCTAATATCTGAACTAAATCTAGGTATGTGAATTGCATTCATAGAGAAATAAGGCATGCTTCCCCCACTCTAATATTTGAACTAAATATGGGTATGCAAACTAAATGTGTGGAGAAATAAGATTTGATTTTCCATAATATATTATCCAAATTGAATTTAGGTATGTAAACTAGGTTTGGTGGAAGGCTATAGATCAGCTGTTAGAGATGGTCTTATGACCCAAACTTGTGAAAACTTGGTGATATCCTAGTGATGATATCAAGTGTAACTTGATAATTTTTAAATTGAGATAAATGACATGTGATATAAAAAATTCACTATAATATTGATATATATGTAGTGTATCTATATATTTAAATCAAAAATGTATATCTGAGTGGTTGTAATTGAGTAAACCTATGTCATTGAATATATGCATATCTATGTAGACCCATGTGTTATATCTATATCTGAGTAGACTATATATATATTTGAACATATGAATCTAAATATTTTTATATCTAAATATACATATGCATCTGAATAACTATACATCTGAGTGAATTTTTGTTTACAAATTTTCATGTTATTACGGTTTGGCATTGATGTCAAAAGTTCTTGAGAAGGTCTTCATGAGCTCATTGAATGGTGTAGCTATGAGAAAGTGTATTGATTAGTATTTTAGTGATTATGAATGTGTAATATATTATTTTTATATGTTCTTATGACTTCAGGAGTGATGTGAAGGTCGGCATGGAAGGTCCATGTTGTCAAATTTGTTAAGTGTTTGAGCCCTGTAGTATCATGAGAAGATATGTGTATAGGATGCCTACTCTTTTTTATTAAACAACATGATATCTAGGTTAAATTAATATACATAGGCATGAGTTTTTTTATGAGGTTATTTATAATGAATATGATGCATTAGATCACTCACGAGAGTCTCAGGGTAAGCCTATAGGGGTTCGACCTTCAACCCAACTTTACACTTAGACCACTCCTAAACCCTATCTACCTTAATAAGGCATCATGATCTATTATCAAGGCATATGAAATATTTATGATATTGTTTAATCATGTATGAGTTTTATTTAGTATGTGAGAGTGGTGGGGAGTGCATGGAAAGAGGCATGAAGGTCAATTTTAAGGCCTAATATAGTTTTTAGGTCAAGGTCTAAGTGAGGAGAGAGAGAGAGAGAGAGAGAGAGAGAGAGAGAGAGAGAGAGAGAGAGAGAGAGAGAGAGAGAGAGAGAGAGAGAGAGAGAGAGAGAGAGAGAGAGAGAGAGAGAGAGAGAGAGACCTAATGGGGTATCAAGATCAATTTTAAATTAATGTGTGAGTAGGGGAGCATTGAAAAATGTTATTCAAGTTTATTTAAGAATTTTCATGAAGTTATAGGTTAATTTTGAAGGATAAGGCATGAAAATGTGGTTTAAGGTCTCTCAAGTGTACAAAATGAAGGGTTATCTACTTGAGAAGGATTTTCTTATTCTCATTAGCTCATCAAAACTATGTGTGAGAACCTAAGATATTCATGGTACATGGGGAAGGGTCTTCACTCAAAATTCCATGAATTATTTTTTGGATTGAGGGGCTATTCTTTAAGAATAATCCTTAATAGTAAAAGTGTGTTTAAACCCTATTAGAACCCTAATAAGAACCTAATGTTGAAGAAATTGATAAAAGTTTGCCTAGAATGGATTTTTATGCTTAGGTAATATATTTTAAGTTTTATTAAACTCTCCCAAGACCTCTATGTGTGTTTGATCTATCATGTTTGTGAGTAGACCCTATAAGAAAGCACTAATTTCTTAAAGATTTGTTGTAGTAGTCAGTTTTATCCTAACCAAATTATGAAAATGGATGGAAGATTAATCTTGAGACTTGTGTTTCATTTAAATGTATATTTATTCATAAAATAAATCCCTTAGATTTACTAAACTAATCATCTGACTTATCCATTTGCTAACATGTGTAATGGTGGAAATAGTGAAAAACCTAGGTAGTAGTAAGAAGAATACTAAGAATGTGTTAATATGATAAAGTGATGAAACCAATTATACAGATATTTTTTTTAGTAATTGTAATATATTTTCATGTTTATTATAAGTTTTTAAGGTCAATGATTATAGTGAAAAAGTTTCTCACAAGTTGACTTGTCTTATTTATATGAAACCATGTGATATAAGGTTATGAGATTGGTCTACAAGACCAATATTGCCATTTAAGCATATTATATTTCTATAATATAATTGTATAATTATCTCATAAGATAATATAAATGAATCATTAGTCATTTAATATGGATATACAGGTGTTGGAGGTTTGAGTCACAATGACTTGTCTTTGAGGAAATTTGGAAGTTTTGAATGAGCAAGTTGCAGGAGTGTTTTTGAGTCCTTTTCGCCCATGTAATGAATTATAATCAAATTTATGAATTTTTTGAGGTATTCAAAGTTCTATATATGTGATTTATTTTCTTTTTTTTTTGTCTAAATAAAATTTTATCTTTAGTTATTTAAGATAGACATTTCTATGTGTATGAAGGCCTAATGCGAACAATATTAATGATGTGCTTCAAGTGGTGGTTAGAGGTAGGAACTTTCATGGACATAATATGGTATTATTGGTAGTATATTTTAGTTATATATTAATTTTTACTATCATTTTTATATTTTTATATTTTTTTAATGATACCAAAAGGTAACGTGTACAAATGAAGTCCTCACTGATTTAGGTCTCCTTAAGGCCTAAAAGAGGTTTTGGTATTTTAAGTTTAGGATGAAATATTGTAATGGTTTATTCATGTATGTATTTTATTATAAGTCTTATTTTAATAATACTATAATTTATTGTATGGAAAACCAAGAGGTTTATGAGCTGAAGGATTGTATAAGAACAAGGCCTAATAGGCCTAATTAATGTGTTATAGAAAAAGGGTGTGCAAGTGAAGAAAATAACACTTTAAAAGAGTTCAAGGAGGTATTTAATACCATAATATTGGTTTATATAAACTATCATGAATATATAACAAGGGTACTTAATATTAATATCAATGTTATATGACCTAGTTTGTCTTGAAGAAACCTAGTTAAGCTAAGAAGCCTAGAAGACAGTTTGAGAGGGATAAAATAGTAAGAAGAGCTAAATAAGGTTAAAAAAATATATTATATGATAAAAAAGGTTTTATAATGTTAATTAATGGTCTAAAGTGGTTAATTTGGTGTTGATTCATTTAGGGGGTTGGTGCTTCCTTGTATGTTGGTGTTTGCTAAAGCCTAGCTGAGTTGGTGTTTATCTAGTTGGAGTTGGTGCTTCATTTGAAGTTGGTGTTTCACTAAATTATGATATTTTGTGATGTAGAGACCTCACTTGTTCTCTGCTTACCAAGATATTTTGTAAGATTTTTCAAATGTTCTATGGCCAATCACACTTCATGACGGGTTAATCAACTATCTATTTGTCTGTCAAGACTTATTTAAATTCATTCAAATCAAGAAAAACATCAACACCTTATTTCTTTCTTACCATCTCTTGAAGCATGCACTAATCACCACAAGGCAACTTGTCTTCTTAAGCCATATGAGGCATCAAACACTAATACTTATTCTCCATGCTTATATAACTATAAAAAAAACCTTAAAAATATCAAACAATATAATTGAGCAAGTTATCATGCCCTAAAATCCAACTTCTCTATCAAAATGGATCAAATGGCTTCTAGGCCTTGTAGCCCTCCAAACAGGCAAATATTCAAATCTGAAAACATACACTGAGTGTGAAAGAAAAAAAATCACAATTGTATACACCCTTTATCATTATTCAACTATTAACCAAGTTTTAGGACCTAACTCAACCTGTAGATGCACTTTCTCTTTGTGTCTCTTTCCAATTAGGCCTTCACTAGCGCTATGCAAATCAAGGCCTAATGGTTTGACCAATATGTAATATATATTGACCAGGTAATAATTTTTGTAGTTACCCTTTATATTTTTTATGCTTATCCCAAATTTTCAAGTCTTCACCATCACTGGAAATATCATTTCCTTCAACCCACTTGATCTCTTCTTGTTTGCCCTTAAGCTCAACTTCTTGGTTTATGAGACAAATCCATACTGTACTGATGGTACCACTTCAAAAACACCTGAATCATCCATGGTTTCACAAAAATAATTTTACAGCTCTATAATAACATCCCTCAACTTTTCTCTTTTGAAAATAATTCTTGATAATTTGTGGTTTGT
Source organism: Torreya grandis (assembly GCA_037957365.1). Taxonomy (NCBI): domain Eukaryota; kingdom Viridiplantae; phylum Streptophyta; class Pinopsida; order Cupressales; family Taxaceae; genus Torreya; species Torreya grandis. The sequence continues at coordinate 169,002 of JARHVA010007198.1, read as the reverse complement.
TCCCAACTATAACCTTTGCATGATCTCTAGTGCATAGAACCTTGTTTTAGCAGGCTTCAACCAAAGAAAACATTATCAAATCTGAGTCTTAAGTATCACAAGGACTAAAAAAATTCCAAATCACTTTTTCCTTATACCTTATCAATATTCATAAACTAATCAAACACCCATTAATATCATCCCATGAGGCTAATCTAGCTCAAGCACTTATATTTACACCAAGAACATGCATTAAAAGATCAATACTTACCATTCACACTCAAGCACTCCAGATGGGAAATTCAGAGGATTTTTCCTTTATTTTATTGCTTTCAAACATATACTACAAATCCATATGCATTCTAATTCACACCTCTATGTACAAGGACCTAAAAAGGTCTATAATACACCCGAACTTCAAACAATGTACTTGATAGTTCTTGAATCTCACTTCAATCCCTTTAAATGACTCCTAAGGCCTCTATCATATATATTTAGGCCTCCTAAACCTACTGATTCGAAATCCTCATCAATAGAAACAAAATATCTTTGTTTAGAATGGTCTTAAAACTGCCCATGATCTTCTCCTTTGATTTCTCAATTTTTAACAACTTGCCAACTTGCTTCTTTATCTTGACAAATTAGACTTTTCTCCCCCCTCCAACGTGGGGATTAGGTAATGAGATGTTGTTACTAAGGTAGAAACACATTTAAAAGTTGTTTTTACTTTCATTAACCCCTTATGTGAGGTTTAGCACTTGCCTCTTTTTAGAATTTGATTTTTCAACTCAATGTTTTTGGAGGGAAATTCTATGATTTGAATTCTCTTGCCCCTAGGGACCTTTTGACACCTAGAACACTTTCAAAACACCTAATAGAGACTATTAAAACTATCTAATACCTCATAAGGTATTTAAAATGCATTACATGCTTCTTAAGGCCTCTAGGCCTTTACAAACAACTTGTTGTTTCCCTAAGCCTATTTACATGTTTGAGTGATGCTCCTGCATCAGATTCCTGGGCTTAAAAAGTTTCATGAGCTCCTGCTTATGAGTTTCATTTGTTTTCCCATTTAAAAAGGTAAAAGTTTTACAAAACAAATGTCTTCTTCATTCAATTTTTCATACAAATGTGCATGTTCTTGGGTACCACACTTGTGTCTTTTTTTGCTTCTTGTCTTTTCCTTCCAAAGTATATCTTGTTGTCTCTTCATCTTCTTTTCAGCCTTATTCTTTACATATTCATCCTCTTGAATCAGGATATAAACTTCCATTCTCTCTTCTTGAGCTCTTATAAGAGCTCTCTTCTCCAAGTACTTGACCTCCTTATCAAGCAAACCTATACAATCACCATTCAAAGCAAAATTAGAAGCAAAAATTTGACCCTTGGGTCTCTCCAAATTTTTGAACCCATACTTGCTGTTCAAGTATAAATTCTTGGTCCTTTGTCTTCATTTTTTCTTCACAACAATGTTATACCTCCTCAAATATTGTTATAGGACAAGTTTTGTTCTTCTCTTCATGGTTAATGGCATATTCTAAGATTGCCAACTCTTCCAACAATTGCTCTTTGTTTTGATAGACAAAAAGCTTGTTTGGTTGTTCAACTAGAAACTCTCCATCAAGGTTTTCTATCTCCTTCAATATATCTTCTTCAATTGTCAAGGCTAAGAATTTAACCTTCTCTCCATCTTCTTCTTGCAGCTACTCTACCCCTTGGTATACAAATAGCCATTCTTGTTTATTATCAAGCAACTCGCCTTCACCTGCAAATTATTGATCAAACTGCCATATTTCTTTTAAGAGATCTTCATTAGTGATTAGTACATTTTGATCAAAATCAACTATATCAACATTATGAAACTGAAAATTGTCATCTTCAATCTTTTCCAATTCTGAATTTTGATCATTATACCTTTTTTCTTCATCAACATGTAGCTCTTCATTTCTTTTTTTCTCTTGAGTAAGGACTTCTTCTTCCTGCTTGATCAATTCTTTATGTTGGATTTCCAACTGATCCTTCTTCATGTATTCATCACTTGAGGCATTACAACAAGCCTCTTCTTCTTGTCTAGGCACTCTTTCATGAGGTGTTTCACCTCCTTGATCCATGAGCATCTTCATTGGATGATATGTTTCTCCTTCCTCCTCAACTTGCTTTCCTATAAACAAAACATCAAATGAAATTTCAGATACAAAAACATTTCACCACTTGATCTTTTGAGTGATTACTTGTTTTTGTTCTATTTCTTCAATGATGAGATCCGTCTCATCTACCAAGTATTGATCCTCTTCATACTGAAATTCCTCTTCAAACTGAAACTTTTCTCCAAGCTCTTCATTCTTGAGCTTATCCTTTTTTTATACTTCTTCATCTCTCTCCTTAAGGCAACTCTTAGCATTATTATTATTCTTTCCATCACTAATCTAACTGGCCATCTTACTCTTTTCTTCTTCATTACCCATCATTGCCATGGGTTTTGCATATTTTCTACCATGATTTCTATCATGGCTATCCTTGCCTTTATCTCATTCACTTCTCTTTGGTACTCTTCCTCTCTTTGTCTCTTTCTTTTTTCTCTTTCTTATTTCTCTCTCTTTATCTAGTTCATGTTTCTTCTAGGCAGTCCCTCTATCACTCTTCTCAATTCTTCAAACTCCATCCTTTACCTCACCTAAGTTTATTTCACCTTAGTCTTTTGGCAAACTATCCAAGCTTCTTCTTGGATCTTCTTCTTCTTCTTGAGCAATTCAATATGCTCTTCTTCTAGAGCTTCTATTGGCTCTTCACTAAGCCTTCCTTGGCTTCTTCTCCTCTTAAGCCTCAATGGCTTGACTACCTTGAACCTGCAACTTCTTCACTGCAACAACAGTTAATCTTTAAAGAGCTTGAAAACAACTTGTCAATAAATTTCTTATTACCTTCTTCACTTGCTTCAATCACAACAAACTTTTTTTTTATTATTTTATTTGCAACTTCACAAAGTACATTATCTTTGTAAAAACTGATTAGAAGAGTACAAAATTTTTCTTTTTCCAGGAGCTTACTAACTCTAATACCAATTTGATGCAGAGACCTCACTTGTTCTCTGCTTACCAAGATCTTTTATAAGCTATTTAAAATGTTATATGGCCAATCAAACTTCATGATGGGTTAATCAACTATCTATTTGTCTGTCAAGACTGATTTAAATTCATTCAAATCAAGAAAAACATCAACACCTTATTTCTTTCTTACCATCTCTTGAAGCATGCACTAATCACCACAAGGCAAATTGTCTTCTTAAGCCATATGAGGCATCAAACACTAATAATTATTCTCCATGCTTCTATAACTATAAAACAACCTTAAAAATATCAAAAAATACAATTTAGCAAGTTATCATACCCTAAAATATGACTTCTCTATCAAAATGGATCAAATGGCTTCTAGGCCTTGTAGCCCTCCAAACAGGCAAGTCTTCAAATATGAAAACATACACTAAGTGTTAAAGAAAACCAATCACAATTTTAGACACCCTTTATCATTATTCAACTCTTCACCAAGTTTTAGGACCTAACTCAACCTGTAGATGCACTTTCTCTTTGTGTCTCTTTCCAATTAGGCCTTCACTAGCCCTATGCAAATCAAGGCCTAATGGTTTGACCAATCTGTAATAGATCTTGACCAGGTAAGAATTGTTTTAGTTACCCTTTATCTTTATTATGCTTATCCCAAAGTTTCAAGTCTTCACCATCACTGGAAATATCATTTCCTTCAACCCACTTGATCTCTTCTTGTTTGCCCTTAAGCTCAACTTCTTGGTTTATGAGACAAGTCCGTACTGTACTGATTGTACCACTTCCAAAACACCTAAATCATCCATGGTTTCACAAAACAAGTATTTTAACCAATTTTTAGCTTCTTACAAGGTTTATAACTCCATTTTTAGCATTTTCTCCAAAATGAACTAACTTTTGCACAGTCCTAGACAGGCATGGAGAGGAAAAATTACATATCTTTAGCATAACAGGATTTAAAAACATCATTCCAACTTCAAAATTTCTGTTTTTTTATTATAAAACTTTTATCTTTAGGTACCTAAGGTTAATAATGTATGGATTTTCTCATATTACAAAATTTTGTCAAAACTAAATTCTCAGGACAACAAGCAGGCAGTTTGCAAATAATTTTATAACTTGAACACATTTTCCCTTCAGGCCTGAAATTTATTTTTAAAGCTCTATAATAACATCCCTCAAATTTTATCTTTTGAAACTAATTCTTGATAATTTGTGGTTTGTTCCCAATTATAACCTTTGCATGATCTCTAGTGCATAGAACCTTGTTTTAGCAGGCTTCAACCAAAGAAAACATTATCAAATCTGACTCTTAAGTATAAAAAGGACTAAAAATGTTACAAATCACATTTTCCTTATGTCTATGAATCTTATAAATATTCACAAAATAATAAAAAACCCATTAACATCATCCCATGAGGCTAATCTAGCTCAAACACTTAAATTTGCACCAAGAACATGCATTAAAAGATCAATACATACCATTCACACTCAGGCACTCCAGATGGGAAATTAATTGGCTTTTTCCTTTATTTTATTTCTTTCAAACATATACTACAAATCCATATGCATTCCAATTCACACCTCTATGTACAAGGACCTTAAAAGGTCTATAATACACCCGAACTTCAAACAGTGAACTTGATAGTTCTTGAATCTCACTTCAATCCCTTTAAATGAATCATAAAGCCTCTATCATATATATTTAGGCCTCATAAACCTAATTATTCAAAATCCTCATCAATAGAAACAAACTCTCTTTGTTTAGAATGGTCTTAAAACTGGCCATGATCTTCTCCTTTGATTTCTCAATTTTTAACAACTTGCCAACTTGCTTCTTTATCTTGACAAATAGACTTTTCTCCCCCTTCCAACGTGGGGATTATGTAATGAGATGTTTTTACTAAGGTATAAACACATTTACAAGTTGTTTTTACTTTCATGAACCCCTTATGTGAGATTTAGCAATTACTTGCCTCTTTTTAGAATTTGATTTTTCAACTCAATGTTTTTGGATGGAAATTCTATTATTTGAATTCTCTTTCCCCGAGGGACCTTTTGACACCTAGAACACTTTAAAAACACCTAATAGATACTATTCAAACTATCTAAGACCTCATAAGGTCTTTACAATGCATTACATACTTCTTAAGGCCTCTAGGCCTTTACAAACAACTTGTTGTTTCCCTAAGCCTATTTACATGTTTGAGTGATGCTCCTGCATCATTTTGACTTATAAGACTATTTTAAATTTGTAATTACCAGTGGATTTTCTTCCCATTTAGGGTTTCCCACATTTTTAGTGTGTTTGATGACCTTATATGGTTGCATATGATTTTTTAGATGTTTATGTTTGTATGAATGGTTCATTTATGCTTAAGTGTAATTAAATGAATGTGATAAAGACATTGATTCACACCCATTCTCATTTATTGTTCTTCCAAAAAGTGTTATCATATCATAATACTTTAAATCAATTCTAATAGCTTTAAGGTGATCCTAAGAAGTATAATATGTCTAGTGATCAAAAGAAGACAACATGTATGATGAAGTCTACTATGATAGTGAAGAAGAAGGATCTAAATTAGACCTTGAAGTTTGGACAATAATTTACCTTAATGACTTGAAGCATCAAAATAATACTATCAAATATCTCTAGAATCCATTAGAAGGTATCAATACAATTTTTTGATCAAAGGAAGCTTAGTATGAATAGTTGAAGATAGAGCTAGATTTATTGAAGGTTGATCATGACTAGCTCATAGAAAAGATGAGAAATTTTGGGAAAGAGTGTGAGAAGTTATAATAATGTAAGATTACTAAGATGAAAAGACTAATTAGGCATCCTAGCATAATAAAATATAATTTATCATGTGAACATGGGAAAAGGAGTGATTATTCAAGAGATAAGTATAGAAATGTTGTTTATTACATATGTCATAATATGGGACACATTGAAATTTTAAATTCTAATATATTTATAAGGCCCTAAAGATTAAAAATTAATATGAAGATCCTATAGTGCACGATAAGGGTCAAACCTTGGTATAGAAGCTAAAGTAAGTTAGGACTGATCATATTGAGCTCAAAAGTCAAGATGGACTATTTTGTATGGAGGAATAGAAGACTTAAAAGGATTAAATGATAGATTAGACAACCTTTCACAATCAATATGAAGGCATGAAATGATATATATATATATATATATATATATATATATATATATATATATATATATATATATATATATATATATATATATATAGTGGTTTCTCAATCCACATGGTAGGATATAAAAATAAGTTCATCTCATTAAAGAAAAATACTACAAGAACAATGAGGTTTGGAGACAACACAATTGCTAATGTAGTTGGGAAATGTTTCTTAATTTTGGACAATGGGAGACTAAGACACACAATGTGTTGTATGTGGAAGGTTGAAACATAACCTTATTAGTATAAGTCAAATGTGTAATCAAGGACACAAACTAAATTTTCATGATAGAGGGTCTGAGATAAGGAGAGCCAAATTAGGAAGGCTAATTTCCAATGCTAAGAGGACTAATAAAAATCTATATGTATTGAATGAGATAAATAAGTAGAGATGATTTAAGAGAAACATGGATGAAATTTTGATAAGGAATAGAATGTTACATCACCTAAACTTTGACAATATGGTCAAGATAAGCACTAAGAAGCCTATGAGTAACATGCCTAAGATCACCAAACCTACAGACATACTTTGTGAGGCATGTCAACATGGTAATTAGACCAAAAGAAGGTTCAATTATTAGTTGTAATATACTAAAATACCCTTGGAGTTAATACACACTGATCTTTATGGTCCTACAAGAATTAAAATCTTTTAAGGAGATAACTACTTCATGTTATTCATAAATGACTACACAAGAATGACTTGGGTTACAATCTTGAAAGAAAATTTATAAGTTGTTGATAAGTTCAGGGAATTTAATGCTGTTTTTAATAATGATAAGAATGGGAAGATAAAGTGCCTAAGCTATGATAGAGGAGGAGAGTTTTAGTACAATAAATTTTGTGATGTTCATGGAATAAAGAGACAATTTTTAATGGGTAGGACACCTCAACATAATGGGGTAGTGGAAAGAAATAATATGACATTTCAAGAGATGGATAGATCTATGATAAATAAGTCTATAATATATTTTGTATATTAGAGAGAGGTAGTAATCACTTTAGTCTACATTTTCAATAGAGGATAAATAATGACTAATGTAAAAAAGACTCCTTATGAGCTGTGGAAGGGTAGATTTGCTAATGTGGAAAACTTTAGAGTGTTTGGGAGCAAATGTTTCATCAAAAGAGATGATGAAGACTTAGTAAATTTTGATTTCAGATATGATGAAGGAATATTATTAGGATATTAATCAATTACCTCATTCTATAGATGTTATAACAAGAGGTTATAGAAGATAGTGGAAACCACCAATGTGAAGATTGATGAGACAAAGAAAACACAATCATAGTTAAGGGATACTTTAGAGAATATGGAATTCAAGAATGAAGAGGAAACTATATAGGTTGATGAGGAATAAGAATAAGTTAAGGAGAGATAGGACTAAAAAGGCCCTTTAAGATAAATTCAAAGAGATCATATTGAATCTCAAATCATTGACAACAAGAATGCAGGTATGCAAATAAAGAGAAGGATGGTAAGTAATCTAAATCAAGAGATCGGTGTTCTATTATATACGATTTAAACTAATAATATTATATAAGAAAGTAAAGACAAGTTTTGGATAGGTTCTATGAATGAGGAGTTAGACCAAATAGAGAGGAATGAGAGTTGGGAACTAGTTCCTAATCCTAATGATAAAAATGTCATTAGCACAAAATGGGTGTTTAGAAACAAGTTAAATGAATATGGAGAAGTCACTAGGAATAAGGATAGATTGTTATGGAAGGGATATGTATAAGTTGAATATGTAGGATTTGAGGAGACCTTTTCACTAGTAGAAAAATTAGAAGCCATCAGATTGTTTTTAGTATATGTATGATTAAAAGGGTTCAAGGTATACTAGATGGATGTCATATCTACCTTATTAAATGGGAATTTGGAAGAGGATGTGTACATAAATCAACTTGATGGGTTCTCACTATCAAGTGACAAGGATTATGTGTGTCAATTCAAAAATTATCTTTATGGTCTAAATAAAGCTCCTAAATCTTGGTATTCTAGGTTGGAGAGGTATCTCTTGGATCAAGGATTGAAAAGAGAAGTTATAGATAGTAATTTATATATAAAGTTAGAATATGAACATCAATTGATAAGTATTTATCTATGTGTATGACATCATCTTTGGTGTAAATGATGATAAGATGACTAAGGGATTTTTAGAGTGATGAATAAATAGTTTGATATGTCCACACTAGGATAACTATCATTCTTTCTTGGGTTGAAAATCACTCAATCTGAAAAATGTATATTCATTTCATAATTTAATTACAAAAAAGAGATGTTGAAGAATTTTGAGATGGAGTATTATAAATTAGTTAGTACACATATGATAAAATGGTGTAAGTTGTGAAAGGAAGATGAGTCTCCAAAGGTAAATCAAATGACATAAGTTTAATGATTGGAATTTTTTTATACACCACCTTCTTTAGACTTGACATCATGCATGTAGTAGGTCTTGTTGGAAGGTTTCAATTAGATCTAAAGGAAAATCATCTACAAGTGGTTAAAAGGATATTAAAGTATCTCAAGGGGACTATGGAGTATGGGTTGTGGTATCTAAGAAATAAGGAGTTTAATTTGATTACCTATATATATGCAGAATAGGTAAAAATTCTAGATGATATAAAAAGTACTAGTGAAGGAGCCTTCTTCTTAGGTGGCTACCTAGTTTCATGGATAAGAAAGAAATAACCATCATTAGCATTATCCACTTGTGAGGTTGATTAAATTGAAACAAATTCATTTTTCACTTAGTTCCTATGGATGAGATAGACTAGGGAAGACTAAAAGGTGGAGTATGATGATCTTATCCTTATCTATTATAAAAATACAAGTGTTATAAGCATCTCAAAGATCCCTATCATGCACTCAAAGACTAAGAATATTCACATCAAGTATCATTTTATAAGGGATAGGGTAAGTGAACAAAGTGTGATACTTGAATATGTTTCTACACAAGATCAAATTATAGACATTTTGACCAAAGCAGTTTCAAAGGTAACATTTGAACACCTAAGATAGGAATTCAGTGTAATTCCTACCCATAGAAATCATTGAAGAATCTAAGTACTTAGGGGGAGATAATTAAGTTATTTAACACCAATGTTAGGTGATTTGTTAAAAATAATTATGTATGGAGATAAGAGAGAATGTTTATATTATGTCTCATAAACTCATAATCCTGTGTGTTGATTATTTTGGTTGTAAGGAGTGTGATCTAAGGAGTTATAGACATCACTTTGCTATTTATGTCAAAGGGGGATAAATACTAGCATGGGGATATAATAATTATTAGTTTGTATTTATTATTACCATAAATTCAAAAGGGGGATATTTTTTATCATTTTTACTATTATTGAGGTTTTAAATTGATGTTGTCTTTGATGTCAAAGGTTTTTGAGAAGCTCTTCATGAGGTCATTAAAGAGTGTAGTTATGAGAGAGTATATTGATCAGTATTCAAATTATTTTGAGAGTGTAAGAAATGATTTTTATATGTTCTTATGACTTAATAAGTGATATTAAGTTCATCATGTAAGGTCTTTGTCGTGAAATTTGTAAAGTGCTTAAGCCTTGTAGTATCATGAGAAGATATGCCAATAGGATGCCTAGTCTTGTGCATGAAGGAGAATGATGACTTGGTGAAGTGACTATAAATGGGAATTATAATTTGTATGAGGTTTATTTATAATGTATATTATTTATTGGAATAATCATGAGAGTCTTAAGATAATCTTATAGGGGTAAGATCTTTAGATGAAGTCCACACCTAGACCACTCCTACACCCTGCCTATCTTGATAAGGCATCATGATATATTATCATAGCATATGAAGGATGTATGAAAGATTTTAATAGATTATTAGGTTTATTTATCATGTTATAGTGGTTTATAATTCATGGAAATAGGCATGAAGGTTATTTTGAATCCCTAATGTGGTTTGTAGGTCAAGGTCTAGGCAAAGAAAGAGAAAGAGTCTGGCTTAATGGTGTATAAAGATCAATTTTAGGGTAAGTTTGTGGATGGGAGAATTTAAAACGGTGATAAAAGTTTTTTTAATCATTTTCATGAATTTTTATGTTTAATTTTGAAAGATAAGACATGAAAATGTGTTTTAAGGTCTCTCGAGTGCAAGAAATTAAAGGTTCTCTAGTTGAGAATTTTTCTTATGATCATTAGCTCATCAAAAATATACATGTGAATATAATATATTCATGGTATATTGGGCAGGTTCCTAGATCAAAATTATAGGCATTGTTTTTTAGATTGAGGAACTATGCTTTATGAACAATCGTTAATAGTGGAAGTGTGTTTAAACCCTCTTAAAATCTTAATAAAGACCCGATGTTGAAGATGTTGATAAAAAGTGTCCAAAATATATTTATATGCTTAGGTAAGATATTTTAGGTTGTATTATACTCTACCAATCACCTCTAGGTCTATTTGAGTTACTAGGTGTGTGAGTAAACCCTACATGAAAGTGCTAATTTCTTAGAGATTTGCTATAGCAGTCATAGTTGACATAGTCAAAGTATGAAAATGGATGGAGGATGAATATTGACACTAATTTTTCCATGTAAATGAATTATTTTTTACATAATATATCCCTAGAGTGTGTTAAATGGGTCATCTATGTTATCCAGTCGCTAACAGGTCTATTGGTGGAAATAGTGGAAAATTGGGGTCGTAGTGAGAAGAAGACTATGAATGTGTTACCATGATATAGTGATAGAATAAATTTCATGAAGAAGTTTCTAAATAATTTTAAGACATGTTCATGTTTAGTATAATTTTTTTAATTTAGTGATTATAGTGATTTTTTTTTCACAAGTTGACCTATCTAATTCAGATGAAACATTGAGATATGAGGTTGTGAGATTGGTCTACAAGGTGAATATTAAATTTGACCATATTATATTTATATATTAAAAATGTATAATGATATCATATGATAATATAAATTCATCATAATTCAATTAATATTTATATATAGGTGTTGGAGGTCTGAGTCACCATGACTGGTCTTTGAGGAAATCTAGTACTTCTTAGTGAGAAAGTTGGAGTAATATTGAGTCCTTTTTCCCTATATAATGAAGTATAATGAACTTTATAAATTTTTTTTAGGTCCCTAATTTTCATTTTATATTATTTTTTTTTAAATTTTTTTGTGTCTAAATAACATGTTATCTTTAGTTGTTCAAGGCAGACCTTTCTATGTGTGTGAAGGCCTAATGTGAATAGTATCAATGGTGTGCTTCAAGTGGTGGTTGGAGATAGGAAGTGTCATGGACCTAAGATGATTTTCATGGTGGTATATATCAGTTTTATATAAATTTTCATTGAAATTTTTAGATTTTTAAAATATTCCAAGGAGATCAAAGCATAACATGTACTAATGAAGGCCCAATTGAAATAGGTCTCCTTAAGGCCTCAAATTTTTTTGGGTATTTTTAGTTGAGGATGATCTATTGTAATGATTTATTCATGTATTAATTGCATTATAAGACATATTTTAAGGTTAAAAAAGTGTTCAAGTGTGTATTTCCAACCAATATGTATATGAGATAAGGGATTGTATAAGAACAAGACCTAATAGTCTTAATTAATGTGTTATATTAAAAGGGAATGGATGAAAAGGAGATAGCAGTTTGAAAGAGATGAAAAATGTATTAAAAACAATAATATGGGTGTATATAAATTATAATGAATATATAAAAAGGGTACTACATATCAATATTAGGGTCATATGATCTAATCTATCTTGAAGAGACCTAGTTGAGTGAGGAAGCTTAAAAGGCAATTTGAGAGGGATATAATAGTGAGAAGAGATAAATAAGGTGATCATCATATATTTTATGAGAAACAAGGAGATATGAAGATAATTAAAGGTTTAAAATTTTTTAATGGGTACTAATTCATCTTAGGGTTTGGTTCCTCTTTGTAGGTTGATACTTTTTAAAGCCTAGCTGAGTTGGTGCTTAACTCGTCAGGGATGGTGCTCGATGTGAAGTTGGTGATTCACTAAATTGTGATCTATTGACATATAATAATATATTACATTTTTATGATGAACGGGTTTTATTCCCCTTAAGGGTTTCCCACATATGTAATTTGTTTCATGATTGTGTCAGGTCGCATATGGTTTGTTATGTGTTCATATTTGTATGAATGGTTCACCTATGATTAAATGGAATTAAATGAATATTTTTAAGACATTGATTCACCCCACCCTCTCAATGATTGTGATTATAATAATATTTATATCTATGTAAAATCTATATATTTATATTTTTGTATTTGAGTATACCTATGTGTTTGAATATCTATATATCTGTGTAGACCTGTGTGTCTAAATCTATATCTAATTAGATCGTATATCTATGTGAACTTGTGAATCTCAATAGCTATATATATGCATTTAACTATGTGTATGAGTAGGTATTTGAGTGAACATATGTATATGAACATTTTTATGTCTGAAGTAATCTATGTGTATTTCCCCCCTGTAGGTGAGAGTCAAGACTTAGATGAGGGTGTCCAACTAAAAATTGTAATGATCATATGTACTAGTGTTAATTAGAAGATGTGATGTTGTTTTAAGATTTAATAATTTGTTTATTGAGATGAAGTTGATTATTGAAAATTTTAATGTGATAAACATTTTATCTATATTGAGTTTATTATGTAAATATCATTTTTATCAATTTATAGAGTTAAAAGTGATTATCAAACTGGTTTAACCAATATAGGGTAAGGCACATTGATTAAAACTCCCATGTGTAAGAGATAATTCATAAATCAAAGTTACGGTTCTCAATATATCACACTAAAAATAAATTGGTATTAGTTGGTGAAATTGACATGCATGGTCAACCTTAATAAGGTGTCATTTTATTAATGTGACTTAATTAGGTTATTTGATTAGTTTGTCAATTAATTTAAAGAATTTTATTTAAGAGTAATTGTTTGTTTGAGATAAAGAATATGCTAAGGAGACAAGGAACCACTTTGACCTGATATGAGGAGTTAGAGACATAGATTGAGGCCAAAGAGGTAGTTACCTTGGTAAGAATCCCATACCATTTCTTATTGTTGTCATTTTTAGTGCATTTTTAACTATTTTTATTGAAAATTTGATAGTTTTAGGGCTTATTTTTGTAAATTTTTTACTTCTATCCTCATATGGGTGTTGTTGTATAAAACCTGGCACTATTGTCTAATTTTATTATCATGTATGCAATGCTACTATCTATTAGGCATAATATGTAATTCTTATTATTGTTGGATAACGTTTTATGCCTATTTTTATCTATTCATTTTATATTTTGTGTTGTTGATGTTTGATTTAGTTTCACTTTTATAGGTTGATGCATGTATGAGAGAGTTCTAGACTATCTGTATGATGGATACCCTATGTGGTCGACCCATGAAAAATGTTGAGATGGTTATGCTTGAGAAAGAAGGTATGAGACATGTGTCATTATTAGAGATGTTTACCTAAGATAAACACATGATGATTAAATTATGTGAGAAATAAGATGTAGATACCTTCACTTTATAGTTACCTACTTAGCGGGTGACTATTACCCTAGAGTATGTGTATAATATCTTATGACTACTTGTTGCTTAGAAAAGAAACATATTATAAGTAGATATTTGTGATTAGGATATACAATAGGTTTCTAGGTATTTCTTGGGTATTTTTATAGGGATAAATTTTATAGGGATCCATAATAATATATTATTGACACTAATTATCACTACTAATATTCTATGGTTATGAAAGTTCATATATATTTTATTAGCTTTATTTGTGTGATAGATAGGAGCAGCGTACCTATTTCCTATAGGATGCATCATATAGTGTAGGATATAAAGTATCATGGTATAGTATATTCATGGGGTTTGATGATTTTATCCCCCTATATAGGGATTTATATTATTTTATATAAGATATGTATGGTAGAGGCATTGGATCATCAACACTATTACACCATTGGTCATATGAGAACATAGCAGTAAGTAGGATAGCATTGATTTTATGATGCAATAAGTCCCACCTATAGTCATTTATAGAGAGGTGGAGTGGGAAGGCCTATTTTCCCAATAGAATCACAATTCAATGTCTACATGTGATAGATAGTTTAGCATCTAGAGGCATTATATAGGGCCATATAGGGGCTAAAATGTGTGGCTTAAGGATGGTGTTTATCTTAGATAAATTTGAATGAATTGATGGATAGATGACCATTGGTCAATGTGTATAAGTGGTTATAGTATGAGTAAGTTATGTGATAGTTTAGTGTGACTTAGGATGTGCCCCTAATACCAATGGTGTGGTTGAAGAGTTCTTAGGCTAATGTGATGCTAGGTAGTAGGCCTAGGCCATCATTTTCAAAGATATCCTTGATTAATTTGATAGAGAGGGATCATATGATTGGTATGTTAGATGTAGATAGAATAGGATTCACTAATTCTTATATAGCTTGGTGGAGAGATTATATATGGGAACCTCTATTTATGAGAGATGGGATTATTGTAGAGTATGTATTGGATGTGGATCCCCTTAGCATTGTCAATGTTAAGTTATAATTTTGTGTTTTTACATTATGCGTATTATGTTATTTTCTTAGGAATATAATTTTTTGTGTGGGTTTATGTAGGTTCAAGTGATGATGAGTACTTAGAAACTACCATTGATTCTACACTTTATGTATTAACATGACACATCCCTAATGATTTGATGGAATATGGATTAGTAGAGAGGGACACCTATGTTGCCAGTGTTCATGCCCATTTAATCAATCAAATGGTGATAGCTACTAAAATTTATAGATAAAAGGATGTATATAGAGATGAGACATGCATGAAGTTTAATATATAGATCATGACCACACTCAATGCTCTAGGTGGGGCTAGTATTTGGATAGTGAATTAGTAAATACATCAATAGTGACAACATGCAAAGAATATGGCTAAGCTAGGTAGTTATTGTGAGAGAAAGTAGATGTAGTTGTTGACTGAGTTCATGGAGTGAGAGTGGATCCTTTAGTTCTATCATGGATATGTCTAAGAGTGAGAGTGAGGGGGTTGGTCCTAGTGGCCATGTCCACATTATTAAGTGATGTATTATACTTGTATTGAAACTATATTTTGAGTTATATATGTGGATGTTCATTTTTATATTTGCACTATGTAATTGGAATCTAGAACTAGTTATTTTATGTATGTTTATATGTTTTAAAGTGTTTTATTATTTTAAATGGTGATATCATTATATGGTATTTGTTTAATTAGAATTAATGAATCTTTATCTAGTTATAGATGTTTAGGTATATATGTATAGTGGAATAGGAATTTTATTTATTGCAATATGTTTTACATGTATTTTGTAAGGTATATGCATGTAGATCATGTGACTATGATATGCCCTATCTAAACCCATATGGCATGGTGAACCAATAACCATACTATCCATTATGTTTTGGTAGAAGTAGACTCTAAAAATTAAACTGTGTGTGATACACTAATAGTGGTTAGGTGTGTAGACTCTATAGCAACGATCTTGATTGGTTAGTGTGATAAACCTATAATATAAGATTTATGATCCTTATAAAATACCTTGATCAAATATTGGACTATGGTTTTATGTTTATGATCCCTTTTAAAAGTATTGATCAACTATTGGACTATGTTCTAATTTTTATGATCTCTCATAAATATCTTGATTTGTGTTTGCATTGATGTTGTGCTCTGATATCTATAGTTGTATCCAAATATTTTGATTAGTGTTTAAATTTGTGTTGTTCACTCATATCTATAGTTGTGTATAAATATCTTTATTGTGTTAAAAATGATGCTATCTTATGATCTTTGTAGTTATTTTAAAACATGTTATTTGGTGTTTAAACTAATGTTGTGATATGATCTCTGTGAACTAGTTTCCATCTTTTCTAAATATATGGTGGACAATATCACTCATGAATAGGTGTCATATAACCATAAGGGTCATATGATGAGTAACTAATGGATCCTAAATTATAACATCTTAGGATAACTCTATCATTGAGGAATGTGATCTAGGAGAATGTGGAGATTGATATGTTAATACCCTATCTGTGATTTCTATAATGTCTTAATTAACATATTAGCCAATACGAGCTTGGAATGCATAACAATGATCATCTAAATGTCCATTTATCTTATGAAAAATTTAATATGGCTTATTTTTTAACTTGTACAAATGGTGTGCTAGATGATGATTAGTGGGAGGAATTATGATCATCTCCTTATCTAATAATGTAATCAATATGTCATGAGGCTTATTCTTATCTAAAAACTATATAAACCCCTCCATGTGTGTTATTGATTAGTTATTTGTGTTCCACTAGTTTTTGAATTGGAAGTGAAATAAGTTCTTATATTTTTTTAGATGACTAGGGATATCAAAAACCTACATCTAAATCTAACTTTGAATGTGTAACAGCTAGTCTCAACTTATTTTCTATTAATATAGTTGTGTAACATATATTTTTGAATGATTGTGATGTTTCATATAGAAATTTATCTCAAATAGGAATAATGTGACCTCTATTAAAAATTTATTATAGCTCTAAATTGGTTGGTTGGTAGATCAATTTGTTGTATACATGTTTTGATCCTATTGATTGACTATCTCTGATTATCCCTAGTGTAGTGAAGGAAACATCTCATATGTCACTCAATGTCCCTTGTTCCAAATGTAACACATGAGAAAGACCTCTTCTAACTCATTGTATGTGTGAATTGAACCAAAAGATAGTGAATGATTAAACCACTATATTTCCCAATCCTATAGAATCCTAGGAGTTACATATAAAAGAGTCAAATCACTAGTAACATGTGCCATAAATTTCTTGTAAAATTCAAAATTAATGTATGGATCTTCATTTCCATCAAAATTTGGTAAATATAATATCTATGCCTTTTATGATAATGTTTCATTGAAAATATTGTGAAGGATGGGATTATTATGAATGGCATTAGAATCCACCCATGATTGGTATTGTTTACTTTCCAATGTGACATGTTGTACTTTTTTATTCTAAATAAACCATATAATACATCAAGGAAATTACCTCTTTTGAAGGTATATTATCATCATCATGGGGTTCATTTAACTTTTGAATTTTTTTATTTATCTTAGCCATTGTTATATTGCATTAGAAGTATTTTTTAGGGGTGGTTGGTTTGCTCTCTATAACCTTTGGAGGTGTGATATTTTTGACGTAGTTAGAGGGAAATGAGATATCACCCTCATTTAGGTTATTTTGAGAAACATGTTCTAATATATTAAGGGGGGTTGGGGGAGATTCATTGCTATCTCTTATTTTTAATTTGTAAATAAAATCACATGATAATTTATTAAAAGGTACTTTATTTTCAATTAAATGTAATTTATCAACCTAATAATAAGTGTGTGTGTGGGTGTGTGTGTGTGTGTGTGTGTGTGTGTGTGTGTGTGTGTGTGTGTGTGTTTTACATGTGATCTAGTATTTGTTTGAACAAAAAAAATAGGTGGAGTAAGAAGAGAACTAGAAGGTGTAAACTCCATGTCCTCTTCATCATAAACATGGAAGTAATAATTATTGCAAAGGTTCATTAAGATCATATTTTAATTCACTTGTATAAGTAAGAATAGAAGAAGTATCATCCACATGCTCACTAAGAGAGAGAGAGAGAGAGTAGGAGAGGATTTTAACTTTTCACCACTATGTAAGGTGTTATCGTCTGTGGATGTAATGTAATGCATTTATTCACTATTTATGTTTGGAATGCATGAATGATTATTAATTTCAATATTGAATTTAATAGTAGAAGAAGTAGAGATCATGTTTTCTTTTTGTGTATTATGACATGTAGGATAAGAGTTAAAAATATTTGCATTATCAATTTATTGTAAATAATTGTTGCATTGAGCTTGAAATGTAAAAAAGGTGATACAATAATCTCATATACCTTAGTTAGTGCATTGGTAAAAGGTGTACTATCATTGGTACATGTTTTTCAAAATTAATTGAGAAGGGTAAAGAATATGCATTACCCTTATCTACTTTGTTTGAATCATTCAAAAGTGGATTTAATATATTTCACTTATATTGATTTAATTTGAATAACAAGGTACAAAAATTTGTTAAAAATATAGGATCACTATGGAACAAAGCACTACCAACAATAGTTTTTTTTGGAATTATATTGTTAGTTTGATTTTTAGGTGTAATAAAAGATGGAGAGGAAAGATAAGAAGATGTATCTAATATATCATCATCTATGATTTCATTACCATGCTCATAATAATCCTCATAGCCATCATTATAAAAATAAACATCATCATTGTCATAAATCAAGTCATTATTGTGTTCTAATCTATAATATTGTAATTTTTTCCATTCGTTATTATGATTATGAGAAAAATTCAAAAAATCATCAATTGGGTGAGGGGTAGGAGACTTATTAGATGTTATTTTAAACTTGCCAAAGAAGATAATGTAAACAATGTATGGAAAGAACAAAAGAGGTAGAATGTAATGTAATATATGTGCATATGATAAATTGTTCAGCAAGTATGTAATAAAACCTAGGATTATAAGTGAAACCCTAATTGTTAGTATTTGGGTGTATAGGGAAATAGTATGTGGATCTAGGTTTTTGAATGAGGGTTGTTTTATAAAAAATTAAAGTACATTAAATTAATGAAACCCTAATATATGATTAATTTCAATGAGCTAGGTTATGCCAAAAATTAGTAAAAAACAGAAGTTTGTAAACCTAATTTAATGTAAAAGAATTTGGAAAAGGTGAACCTAGGAAAAATTGGGGTTTTAATAAAAATTCAAAGTAAGTTAGGTTCATCAAATGTTTTAAACTTATAGGACTTAGTGAGTGTAAATATTATTTTTTTAAAGGGATGAATATGATAATAATCTAGAAATAAAACTAGAAATAATCCATTTTAACAAACCTTTCCCAAAATAGTAAGTGTGGAGAGAGAGAGAGAGAGAGAGAGAGAGAGAGAGTAATTATCTAGAATAAAATTGGTATTTATATAGATTAGGGAGTTGGAACAGGCAAGATAAATATGCAGACACCTATGTTATATGACTATTGTTTAAATCTAGTCTTTGATAGTAGCACCAATATTAGGATAGTTTAACCATGTGGCACTAGTGTCTAATTATGGTGTTAATTTCCCTCTTTTAGGAACTATTTAGAACTTTTAGGGAAGATATGAGAGGTTTTAGGGGTCTTGTATGTGGTTTTGTGCCATTTGAGATCTTTCATATGTAAATATTTTGGTTTGATATCTTATAAAACCCTAATAACTACCTACACACATGAAAAAATAGTTGGATCAAATGCAAAAAGGAATGGGAAAACAAGGTTATAGTAAGATTTCATATAGCATAACCCTTATTGTCCTAATCATTGTGTACATTAACCCTAATGTTATGGGTCTCAAATCACATGTAGTTCTCCCTTAGGAAATGTGCATAATAAACTTGCATGGTATGATATAATGAATTTCATTTAAGACCTTATTTGATCAAGGATGAAAAGTATATATATATATTAGGTAAATAGTATATAGATTATTGAGTTGTAATATTGAATGATTTTATGTAATTATCAACTAAAATATTACGTGCTAGATGTAAAATGCCTTGTCAGGATCTTTATATAGATTAGACTTTGATTTGAATATAATACATTGTTCATTGACTGACATGTTATAAAAAAGGATAAAACACATAAGATAAGGCACAAGGTAGGGTTATGAATTAATCATGGCATTAAATGACCATAAAAATTATATCCATAATTAGACACTAGCACCACATGGTTCTACTATCATGAAAATGGAGCAAGTGTCATGAGGACTAAAAATACAGCTAAGACCAAGAAGGACAGGATACAACCCGTATGATTGGAAAAAAGTGATTTAAGACCACTAGGGGTGAAATAAATATGGAAAATAAGAAATAATAAATATCAAAATACTCAAAATGACCATATGAACAAGGAATATATTCATCACTAAGACCTTCATGTAAAAGATCAAAAAACTACCTATAGCATTTGTGGTTACTTAACCAAATTAAGGTGTTTACAAGTAGTCTAATCCTATTATGATGGATATCAAGAGCCAACTCAACTGGATAAGTATGATATATTTTTTTATTTACATATTTATTTAATATTATTATGTGTCTTAAATTTTTCATCCATTATCTTGTGCAGATTATTGTGTTATATGTCTCACCTATAGGACTATGTGTTAATGTGTGTGTATCACACAAGCTTACTTTCAACATTTTACTTCCAAATCACTTTACCTTGCAAAAAATATCAGTTTATATAAAATATATTAGTTTCTTGTTTTTATTTCATTCAATTTGCATTTTTGAAAATAAATTAAAAATGTGTTTACTTTAATGGAATTTCAATTTTAGCAGGTGCTTCACTTCCAAGTAATCTCAAATCATTAAGAGTGTTTGATTTCATAATTTATATATTATATTTAAATTAAATCAATATTAATATAAATTTTTAATTAAATTATCCACAAATCACCCCAAATGGATAACTGACAAAAACCATTTGGCATACCTTATTATTGACTATCATTAGACACTATGTAGATTGACATGACATATTCATTTAAATGAAGAGGACACAAGAAACATCATCATTTTTGTCACAATTTCTAGGGATTTTATATGAGTTATTAGGGTATAAAATATTTAAAATTATAGTTTATTAATAAAAACCTCACATAAATAAAATAAATTTATGAATAGACAAAGAGATTCAAAGGGAAGATATATTCCTAAAAACCTCCATCAAAGCATAAGTACTAGTAGGTCACAAGAAGAAATTTTACTATAAAAAATTATAGTAAAATAAATTTAGACTATTTATGAGGAACCATTGTTAGCCTCACTTTATATTTGGAAACATTCCCTAGAGGTACATGCATCCTTCCAAAAGAAGCAATCTAGGTTGAAAATATTGTAAACCTAAATTCCAAATCTCAATCAAGTCTATTTCCATCCACTTATGACAATCCACCACCTCCCAAGAAAAATATTTAAAACATCTATTGGGGATAAATGAGAGAAAAAATTTGAAACATAGTAAATCTATAAAATAGTGCTAAAGTAGGTAAAACTCAACCAACAAAGAAAATATTTATCTATCCTATTGTCCCATATCCATATGAAAATGCTCCAATGAAGAACATGAACCCATATATATTTTTTTACTTTTAGGTTAATGTAAATAAAATATAGTGACCAATTATTATTTGAATCTAAGGTGTTATGTTAGACATATGACTAAAATTTTGATAATAAAAAGTTGAAATTATCTCTTTCAACACTTAAGGATTCAACCATGAAGTGGTTTATTAGATCATGGTTATAACACATTCACATCTAGGATTAAATGGAAAATGTATTCTTGGTAAAATAAAATAATTATTATAGGCTACAATATATAAAATAGGAATTCTTGTTTATAAAACAAAAATAAGATTAAAACATGGAAGATTATCTTGACTATTTCTTTTTTGTTCTTAGAAGATGTGGATATGAATTAGATGACGAACTACTAAACTTTTTTTGAAAATATATTAGATAATTATTCTCATGAGTTACTGAACCTAATGGTAAGAGGAGAGATAAATAAACCCAGTCTCAATGACATTTATAAATTATGTAGGAACTATTTAAGAACAAGGACTAGTGTTAATAAGCTGAAAATATGAAAATGAAGTAATGATGTAGGATAACTCATGGAAGAGTTTTCAAATATTGAAATAAAATATTTAGTTCAATTAAACACCACATTATATTATTTAAAATAAAAATATAATTTCACTACTTAATCCTTATCTATGTATTGCCCAAAATGTAGGCTAAAACATGCCCTTGTAGACTTCCCTCTTGACAAGACAAATATGTGTTGTATTTGTGATGCAAATACCTATTACTTGAATTGTTTCCTCATTTTTATCCTTAAAAATCAATTTAAAAAAATTACCCAACTATTTTAATATATCAATTATATACAAATACAAGGTTAAAATGTCTATTCAAATTAAAACCCAAATCACTATGTTCTTAGAGCTCCTTCCAATCCATGGATGATGCCATGGGTTGGACAAACACATCCGAAAAATGGGGATCACCAACTTGGTATCCAAAAAAGTGGACACCAAAATAACCTTCGGTATCATAGATAACACAACAACCATGGATTCCATAAACAATTCAATAATGGGTACCTAATCAAACATTCAATTGATAAAAGAGGTTTTCATCCCAATAGGTGTTGATTCCTAATCATACTAGCCAACACTAAAAAAGTAAACAAGTAAATCAAACTCAATTACCTACACATCTATTATAAAATGATAAGAATATAAAAGTCACCCCTCTTCATGGAATAAGAAAATAATTAAAATGAGAGTAAATGCAATAGATTGTATTAATGTGTAGTTACATTTAATAAAAACATTGACTAGTCCTTTTCCACTCATTAGCACATAAGTCCCTAATGAAAATGAAATTAAAATATTATGTATGATAAATTTAATGAAAAATATGACATTTTAGAGAAATAAAAACATCAAGAAACTATTGATATACTTCTCCACCAATTCCATTTCCTAAAAGACTTAAATAAACAACAACTAAAAATGAATATCACTTATTATAACAACTAAGAAAACTAAATACTGAGATACTAGTACCGCAATCCATAAGATACATACCTAATATTAATATAATAAAAAAAAATTGCATCAAAACTACATGATAAATAAGAGTGTATCCCAAAACCATACAAGTAGATAGAAATCTTGTTGATCTCTTACTTAGAAAGTTGCTTCTCCCAGACTATGGGGAGCCTATAAGTCAAGTCATCATCATATCTATAATAAATAATTAAATATCCAATGCATTAGTGGAATTAGGAGATGATATCAATTTCTTTATGTCAAACACATCGAATTCAATCTCTCTTAGCAAGGTACAACTAATTACTTTCATCATATATATGGGTGACCTATCCATTGCCAAACTAGAAGGGGTTATAGAAGATGTATTACTAATGTTAGATTCTTTGTAATAAATTTTATATTTAATGATAATAAAACCAAAGATTATAAAATTGTGTTATCCATTGATCCTAGGAAAGCCATAGTTGGCCATAGTTGTAGGACTCATAGATTTTAGGTTTGAAGGTTTGACAATCTCTAATGGATTAAAAGAAAATAAAATATCTTTATATCCACCTACAAAACAATTTAAAAATTTATAATATCACTTATGGGTAGATTAAATAGATAAAAATTTAAATGTTATTAATTTTTTGGAGATGGTGGAATTTAAAAACCATGTAAATGACCTAGAAGAGGAGTTAACAAGTTATATGGAAGGAGATAGTCTCGATACATAGACACCCAATATAGATCCAAAGATCACTACAATAGAGATAGAAATTATCATATGTATAAGGTTATCAATGTATATTTTACGACCTTCATAATTAAATTTATGATCACACACCTCTCCAGTCGAGTATTGTTAGCTAGTCACATAATAATCAGGAATCCTTTCTTTTTGTTTTCTATTTCTCATTTACATGTTTTATTTCATATGGAGAATCCTTCTTCAAATAACTAACCAACTTCCACATGTTTCAACATCATAATTTACCCTTTAAATATCTCATGAGTGAATTTTGGCAAGTTAATTAAATCTATCTAGGGATTAAAAAATTGAAACAAAACTAGGAAAAAATGTTAAACATAAATATTTGGTTAATTAACTAACATGAAACCAAGTTATCTGATTTACTAAAGATTTATACTAAATATTTTTCATGGGAATATATTGATGTGATAGGTATTCGTATAAGTGTGTGAACCCATCACATCTAAAATAAAAATATTAATCTAATTAGACAACCAAAAATAAGAATAAATCCAACACTAAAAGACATGGTCAAAACTAAAATAGAAAACCTATTGTAAGTGTGAACTAGAAATTCGACTAAAGAGAGGATGATTAGTATGGTGTTAATTTCAAAATGAAAATAAAATGAAAGAAACACACTAACTAGTATAACATCTCTTAGACTAGACACTAGGGAGAGCTTAGTTAACAAACATGAATAAAACACAAAACTAAAATGCAAAATAAACCCTCTTTTACCTTCCTTTGATGCTCCAAAATGATTGTTGTAGTGGCTTTCTCTACTTGTGCTCATGAAGTCTTTGGCAATGGAAGCTTGGCTACCTTCATCTCTCCTTGGCACCTTTGGATTGTGGCTTGGGATGGCTTAAAATCAATTTGGAATGGTAACACTAATTTTAGTGGCTTCTTTAAGATATTTATGCATTATAATTTTTTACCAAAATAGCTTAGAAATGATGTTCATGGCCTCTCTATTTATAGATATTTGAGAATGTCTAGAATCAACCTAAATTGTCCATCTCAGGATTGAGATATGTGGCTAAGTATTAATCCAATTTTATAATTAAAATTAATAAATAGGCTCATCAATATTTATGATAGAGGATAAATTAAGATGCATGGAGGGATTTGATGAGGCATGGGAGGCATGAATCTTAATATTTGTGGCATTTATGGCTTAAGGATGTCTTTCCAAGAAATGAGGTCAACTGATGATGTAGATATTCAATACTAATTTTCAAAACAAATTCTTCAACAAGTTTCCATGGAATTATTAATTATGCCTTGATTTGGGTTAATTAGCTCTTAATCATGTTTAAGCACATTGTGCACAAATTACTCAAATTGATCAGAATGCCTTGTTATTGGTTCAAAATTTGACTGGATTGGAA
Organism: Torreya grandis; assembly: GCA_037957365.1. Classification (NCBI taxonomy): domain Eukaryota; kingdom Viridiplantae; phylum Streptophyta; class Pinopsida; order Cupressales; family Taxaceae; genus Torreya; species Torreya grandis. Next base: position 143,839 of record JARHVA010007198.1, on the reverse strand, counting down.
TTAGAAGTCAATGTTAGATGTGTTGAATCTATTATCCCATTTAGGATGTTACCAAAAACAATTAATAAAGGTACATGTCTTGTGAAAGAGATTTGATATGAAAGAGCAATCCTAAGAACCTAGGTGCAAAATTGACATTTTGACTCAGAATGATCTTATCAAAGTTAGATAGCCCATAAATTACACTACCCCATTTAGGGATACCCTAGCCAAAATCAGAACTTGAATATGTCAATTTCAAATATTTTAATCTGCTTTAATAATTTAAGGCAAATTATGAATTTTGGGTAGAAATTGGTTAAAATCCTGGTTGGAGGTTATTGGTGGCTAGATTTAGGTGTCTATAGTTTGCCCTTATTTGGGAAGATGTTGCAAACCATAGCCAAAGCAATGTCTCAACAAATAATGAGAGATGGCCTATATGACAAAAAGAAGATAATAGTTGAAGAAAAAATATCCAAATGGTTTTGGGAAGCATATGATGATGCCCCCTTAAGGGATTACCCATCACAACTTTTTATGGATGGTCCCTAAAAAAAAAAAAGAAAAGTGGAATTAACCTATGGTTGATATTAATCCAAATGAGAAAATGCCTGCATACATTGATTTATAAAGGATGCTAATTTTCCCAAATGTGGTTATAATCAATAATAAAATTCAAAATAATGATTTAACCATAGGTGGTTATAATCATTAAGCAGAATTAGATTGGCTAAAAATAATGGTGCCCCATTTAGGGTTGATTAGCAAGCATAACTCAAGGATATAACCTAGAATATAGATTAAAGATGAGTGGGTTCAAAGTGTTGAAATAAATGAATAGAAGAATAATATTGATCAGTGTGAATGATTCAATTGTACCTATCAATGAGGAGATGCTCATCATGATTAAAAATGATACAAATAGAATGGTCAACTAATTTATATTGATCAAAGTGGGTGGGAGGATTTTCCAAGGTGCTAAGGATAAACTTCTATGGCTCCATTGATTGTAGACATTTCTAAAGCTAATTTTTGTTATAGCATGTGATGGTAAGCATCATGATAGAACACCATGAGGACTTGGCTAAAAAATGCATAAGGATTGACTCCTAATCCAATAAACACTTGAAAAGAATGCACCAATGATAAAAACTATGATGAAAATGTTGATGTATGAATATGGATAGACTCAAGAATAATGTGCTCAAGGAATCACCTAATGAATGCATATAGATTAAGTCAAGGAAATAGTGCTGAAAGAAAAAAAATAGGCAAGTGAATAAACAAACAAAAAATTAAAAAATAAAAAATAAAAACCTAAAACAAACAAACAAACAAAAAGTATAAAAATAAAAGAAAAATAAAGCATCCTAACAATGATAATTCCCTAGTAACGTAGATCAAGGATAACTGACTAGGCTTAGATAGGAAAAACATTTTTTGATTTTGAAATATTATGAATGTTTTTGGAATTTTGAGGTATCTTAACTCATTGGAGAATGACAAGATACCTGCTCACAAAATAAAAAGTATGTTTGTTGTAGGTTACTCACAAAATGGTGAGAGCATATGGAAAGGTGGAATGAGGTGACCTCGACATGAATTGAGCATGACCTAAATAGTCCTAAAATGACCTCAAGTCATATTAATTCTATCTACATAAAACATAGGAAAAATTAAACTAGGTCTCAATAGGTTCTCAAATCTGACAAATGGCCAACCAAGTGAAAACAATAATGTCAAGGTGATGTGGTAATTCATGATAAATAAATGTTGCCCCTAGTTTACCCATAGGTGTTTATAACTAAGATACAATGGCATAAGTCAATGACACTAATTTGTCCATAGGTGGTTATAATTTGTAGTAAGACTAGTGAAACACTAATTTGCCCATAGGTGGTTATAATCAAGCTCACATAAACAAACTTGATATGATGAAAGATATATGGCCAGATCAACTATCACACTAATTTCATAGACTATCATTGTAAATGTAGATTTGAAAAGAGTTGAAACCTGATCAAAATCCCCTCATTAAAAGTGTGAGAAGAATCAAAGTAACCAAGATCAAAATAGGATTAGGTAGGATGACTAAAAATAAGCTTTAGTATATATAGGAATGGAATGGTTAGATGGCATGGTCTTGATAAGGATAATGATGGTTTGATAAATTAGATAAAATGGTAAGAGGGTTTCCCCCAAGTGATGGGGTAAATGGTGGGAATGTGTGATAATGGCACAAGGATATGTAACAATGATCAATGGCATATGGTAATGTGAAATGGTATGGTACATGTTTTTGGAATGGGTGTGGTTTTTAATTCTATATTTCATAATGATAGGGAGATGCACATCCTAATAAAAAAATGACACAAACAAAATACTTTATCATGTAATTACTATCCCACACATCATTTGAATAACTTTTCCATCAAGAATTGGATGCAGATTTGATTATTAAGATTGCTTTTGTAATCTTCCCCGGTTGTTGATTCTAATTCCTTTAAGTGTTGAGACAAGGTATCTTTGTAGCCTCTTTAAATAAAAGTGTAGCTATGGATGGTAAACAAGGACAAACAATGGATGGTAGGTTTGATTATGAAATGGAATGGTAGATGATAATGGAATGTGGAAAGGTTGGGAAATAAATGATGATAAGGACATTTAGTAACACGTAATATTATTGATGTTGGTTTTAACATAATTTTGGTTGTGGTGGAGCCGAAGACTTGTTCTCTCAATAGGACCACCATATTTTTTTGTTGTTTTATCTTAAGATTAACTACCATCTGATTAGACTATAGATTAGCAACTATTTTAATTAGATCTTTGATTTTGTCTTCATCAAGTAGTGAAGAAATTTTGTGCTTAGCTATTGGTGCTTTAAAAATGTTTTCACTAATGAATTTATCTTGATTATCTCATAATGCCTTCGAGAAGGTTTCACTAAGTAATTTTGACTTTTGACTTTGATTATATTCTAGATCTTCAAAAAACTTATCACAGGAATATATTAAGTTGGAACTTTGATTGTATCCTAACACCTCTAAAAAGGTTTCACTAGGAGAGTGTTCTTTCTCTACATGAATGTGGTCTTGACCTCCTTACTCTTATTCAAATTATATGTCTCCATGGATGCAATTCAACAAAGTGTGATTCTATCATTCCTAATCAGCACATTTAGGAAATGGAATGTTAATGATATGGATATTTTGGTTGATGGTAATGTCATGTAGAATGGTAATGGAATGGGGACAGGCTACATGATCCTTGTATAATATACTAGGATAACTTATGTTGAAGATGAAATACTCATCCTCACAAATATATTCAAATTTATTTTCAAGGCATGCATAACCAATGTTGTAACAACCATGAACATATTCTTCTTCTAAATATGATTCTAACACAAGGGACTCTGAATCTAATTTTGAGAGTAATGTTGATTTTAATTTTGATGATAAATCCAATGTTGGTTTAAGAATAAAACTTGACTCTAACTCTGATCCTTCATTTGATAGGTACTCTATTACAATGATGTCTTATTGAATGTTTAGTATTAGATAAGTAACAACCTGTGATGACATAATGAGCTCCACAAATATTGGTTTGTCAAAGTGAGACTCCTCTAGGATGCAAAATAGGTCAAGAGACAACTCCTTAGAGATTATCTTGTCAATAGGAGTTTATTGAAAAATAGGCACATGTTTGAGGTAATGATTTTCCCAAATGCAATTACAATCATTAATAAGTGAATCAATAAAGACTGGATTGTCAGAGTGAGACTCTTTGACAATTGTTATAGGATCAATAGGAAATTTATCATAGGTTGACTTATCACAAATTCTTGATTCAATAGAAACATCTTAGATTCATTGGTTCTCTTGGCCTTGGTTTCTAATGAGTTAAACAATACCAATTTTAAATATAGCTTGGTCTTTGATTGATTAGATGGGTTGAGGTTTGTATGAGATTGGTATTAAATGAGGAATAACTTATGGATATATAATAGTAGGGCATTGGGGAGAATGATGTCTTACATAAGACAAAGGTTGGAGTCCTAAAATGGTACTGATAGGGTGGTGTGGAGCTTGATTTCCCACACAAGCCAAAGGACTAGGTCCTAGTGTGATAATGGTATTCCTTAGATATTGTAGAGCTTGATAACATGTATAATACAAAGGAGGATTAGGAATAACTAATTATCCAATAACAAAATAATGTCATAGAACTTGATTGATTTCACAAGCTAAAGCATCCAAGTGTTCCCCATAAACCATATCATCCCAATCATGAGTGGGATCATAAGCTGGTTATTGACTTTGTTTTATGTACTGATTATTGTAAAGAGGATATGGATTCATATACCAAACAAAATTATCCATAGTTGGGTCTTGAAAGTCTTCCTCGCAAGCCTCTTCATGCCAATCAAGGTCTCAATTTAGATTTTGTGGATTTTGACTATGTTCCCCATATGGATTGTTATAGGGAGAATAAAAAAACTCCTTAGAAGATATTTCTCTATAGGGGTTCCTAGTAGGATTTTGTGTAGCCATTCTATCATAATTTGGATTGTATATGACTTGACCATAAGTGTAGCTAGACATATCCACATAAATTATGAAAGATTTGAAACAAAAGGATTATAGTTTTACAATCTCTAAAAAACTATGTCAAAAAGGACAAATTGTTCAAAATTGTTCTAACTTGGTCAAAGGAGTCGAGTTCTATCTCCTATATGGTCTGAAATTAGAGTTGTATCTCAAAAATTATTTGTGCTAAGACTTGGCATATAATACTCTACCATAAAATGTCTAATGTCAAATGGCATATGCACAAAAGGTTAAGCATCTAAGTAAAAACTAGTATGGCAAAGGTTTAAGTCAAAGTGTTCCAAATAAGGTCTAAACTGGGAAAGGGAAAAGTTGATTTTATAGGTTTTTTTGGTCCAAATGTGGAGTCAAAATCTAGGCTCAAACAAATAAGCATATGCTAGGACTTTTAGCCAAATGACATCAAAATCTAGAATTGAAACAAAGGCTGATGTGATTTGATTTAATCTAAAAAGTTTGGAAACAACTTTGACATAGACCCGACACATAGAATCAAACATAAACATGATCAGTTGACATAAGGCATAATACCATAGACTCTTTGAATAAAGACTATGTTTTCCTAAATAAAGGAATGAACAATGATGAGTATAGCTACTAAACAAACAAACCATCAATATTTTTCAAATTTGAGTAATCGATTAACTAAAGTTATGAAACCAAAAGAGAAAGATCTATGTATCAGCCCCATGAATTAAGACCTAAACAAAAATCAATCCGTGTTTGAATCCAAATTTGATAAGGCTAACTGAAAGCTCAACATTTAAAATTATGATTTGACTAAACAAGCTAGACAAGATCAAACATCATGATGGCACATAAATGAGGTCTAAATGACTGATATGACATGGTGTGAAACAAATGGTTTTTGGCACAAGTTTAAATAAGTCTTAAAACAAATTGCGTAGCCTAACAGTGTAAGCATGATACAATGATGTGATCTATGCTATATTTCAAAGACTCAAAAAGGATCAAAATGTTTTGAAATTATTTTGGTAGCATAACACTACCCTCCACAACTCAAATGACACACAAAAAAAATCTTATCAAAAAAAAATTCAATGCACAAGTATGGTGTAAAATGGCTAGCATAATTCCTCTTTAGACAAAAGAGTGACATGTAGATAAATTGGTTTTATCATGGCTTATGAACAAAAAAACAAGTTTTAGTCTCAAAACATACCAAGAAAAAATGATCAAAATACATGAAGTATAATCATCTAAATCTTTGCAAGGGTATGCCAATGTGGGGTTGACTAAACTAGTAAGCTTTCAAATGTTTCTAGAGGAATAAATTACATAATGACTTTCACGTCAAATGATGCAAAATATAAGCATGAAAATTGGCTGCCCATAGTATTGGCTAGTTGTAAAAAGGTCTAGTAATTTTTACAACCACTATATCCTACTATTCTCTTAGTGTAGTGTGATGTACAAATGAAGATACATCCCATGTGCAACTCCAAATGAGTAAGTGAAGTCAATGCTAGGAGATGAAACCCTAGTTCAAAGCTTCCCTAAATAATTCATAGGAGGTAATTACATCCGCCTAGTAATCCAAGATGCCATGAAATGATAGACATAAAAATAAATACTTTAGGGTCATTTTCAAGGTCACCTAAACTTTGATGAGTTTTTGGGGAGTGCTTTAGATGACATTCTTTATAAGCCTTGGAATAGGATTTTTTTGCATAAGAATGGTGCTTTTGATTCCAAGGGTTCACTAAATGGGATAAACAGAGGAGTATACACATACCACCCCTCTTTTTTCCAAACAAAAATCTAATTTAAACAACGAAGTGAATACAAAAATCTTGGAAAGGTGAGTTCATTTTTAAGCACAAATGGAATTGTGTGATTGTGTTTTTTTGACCCCTTGGTCTCAACTGCAAAATTTAAAAACATTCACCATGAGCATCTAAATTTTTCATTAAAAAATTAAATAATATTACTAATTCATTTTAAAACCATGCCAAATATGTCTTAATAGCATGTTTTAACAAGTTCCATGTCCGTTGGTTACCTGTCTACCCTTAAGGCATCACCCCAAAAGCAAATATGTTAGATTAGAAACATTTTAAATAGATTTTCAATTTTTTTTAAAAACTATATGAAACTTGAAGCTTAAATAATTCCAAATTCTAAAAATTTAGGAGGAAACACCTGGTTTAAAAAAATAATCCAAAATGGAGTCTATATGACCCCAAATGAAGCCTTTTAAAATGGCCTATTTAGCTCTTAAGTTTGTGTTTTTATGTCAAAAATAGTGACTGACATCAATTATATGACTAAAATTGGTTACACTTAATAACCAATGGTAGTTATCTAATCGACAATAGTTATGCCAATAGTGACTGACGATGGCTGTGCCAACTGATGACAGTTTTACTAATTGATGTTGGATACTGTGTAAACACGTGACAAAGAAAAATAGAAAAACAAAGTTAGAAAACCAAATTAAAAGAGTTTTAATGATCGAAATGAATATTTTAGAGTTACATAAATATTTTCTTCATTTGTGAGATATGTCTGGTCCCATCAAGCATTCCATTATGTGAACTAGGAATATGACTCAAGAGAGGATGGTTAGTATGGTGTTAGTTTCAAAATGAAAACAAAATGAAAGAAACATACTAACTAGCATAACCTCTTTAGGCCTAGACATGAGGGAGAGATTAGCTCATAAACAGGAATAAAACACACAATTAAAATGCAAAAAAACCCTCTTTTACCTTCCTTGATGTTCTGAAATGCTTGTTGTAGTGGTTTTCTTAGCTTGTGCTTATGAAGTCCTTAGAAATGGAAGCTTGGATACCTCCATCTCTCCTTGGCACCTTTGCCTTGTGGCTTGGCTTGGATTAGAATCAATTTGGCATGGTAACACTAATTGAAATGGCTTCTTGAAGATATTTGTGCATTATAACTTTACATCAAAATAACTTATAAATGATGTTCATGGCCTCTCTATTTATAGATTTTTTAGAATGTCTAGAATCAAGTGAATCTATCCATCTCAGGATTGAGATGTGTGTCTAAGGATTAGTCCAATTTTTCAATTAAAATTGATAAATAGGCACATTAATATTTGGGATAGAGGAGAAATTAAGAGGCATGGAGGGTTTTTATGAGGTATGGGAGGCATGAATCTTGATATTTATGGTATTTATGGCCTAGGGATGTCTTCCAAAGAAATGAGGTCATCTAATGATATAGATATTCAAAATTTGTTTCCAAAAAAATTATTCAACAAGTTTTCATGAAATTATTAATTATGCCTTTATTTGGGTTAATTATCTCTTAAGAATGTTTAAGCACTTTATGCACAAATTACTCAAATTGATAAGAATTCCTTATTTTTGGTCCAAAATTAGATTGGATTGGAATTAGAAATCAACATCAAATGTTTTGGATCCATTATACCTTCTAGGATGTTACCAATAGTAAATAATAATGGCACATGTCTTGTGCAAGATATTTGATAGGAAAGAGCAATCTAGAGCACCCAGGTACAAAATTAGTATTTTGACTCAAATGATCTGATCAAATTTAGCTAGCCCATAAATTTCATTCCCCCATTTAGTGATATCATGGCCAAAATTAGCACTTGAATATGTCAGTTTCAAATCTTTTAATGTGCTTTAGTGTTTTTAGGCCAAATTGTGCATTTTGGGTAGAAATTGGTCAAAAGACTGGTTGGAGGTTATTGGTGGCCATATTTAGGTGTCTAAAGTAAGTAGTATTAATATATCCAATATCAAATACTAAATAGGTCTCAACACTAGTAATAGTACCTAAAAACATGGAAAATGGAGAATATTTATAGATGAAAGGGAACTTAACAAAGCAACTATGAAAGACTATTTTCCCATTCCCTTCATAGATTAAGTCTTAGAAAATCTACACGAAAATAATCATTTTTTATTCTTTGATGGATTCAATGGGTATAATGAAATAATAAGAGGTATTAAATACTATAATAAAACAAATTTAACATGTCCTTATGGGGTGTTTACATACATAATTTTACCTTTTACCTTATGCAATCCACTAACCACTTTTTAGGGAGTAGTCCTTCTGATAATTTTCAAACTTACTAATGAGTGAATTGAAGTATACATAGATTATTTTAAAATTTATGGGGACCCTTTAGATGAAGCCTTAACCAATTAAGATAAAGTGTTGACCAAATGTTAATAACATCAATTATACCTAAGTCATGGGAAATGTCTAATGATGATAGATCAAGGAACTACCTTAGGTCATCACATCTACTTCCAAGGAATATAGGTTTTAATTATAAAGATTGAAGTCATTTCAAAGTTTCATAAACCAAAAAACATAAGAGTTATAAATATATTTCTAGGTTAGGTAGGATATTATTATAATTTTATTGAAGATTTCTGTAATATTATTGCACCTTTGTTTTTCTTGATTAACAAGGATAGTGAATATGTATGGATTGACAAATGTCAATTTTTTTTGAGATAATAAATGAAAAGCTTATTTTTACTCTAGTCTTGAGAGGTACTAATTGGGATTAGCTCATTAACATATATAATGTCACCTCTGATAATTTCATGGGGTATTTCTTAGGTAGAAATATGAAAAAGGTAAGATGTATAATATCTATTACATAAGTAATAATTTAAATCCTAATAAAATTAACTATATATCTAGTGAAATTGAGTTCCTTTCATTTATTTATGTTTTAAAATAATTTCATCACTACATCATTGGATACAAAATATTCATTTATACATGTCATTCAGCCATAATATATCTAATGAACAAACCACTGATAGTAGTTAGGATCATTATATAGTTACCACTATTGTAGGAATTTGATATAAAAATCATTGATAAGACAAGAAAATCTAATGTAGATGTTGGATTCTTGTAAAGATTAAATTTTTGAGGTGAATATGATCTAATGGAGGATGATTTAATAGATGAATAGTTTTTCACAATTTCATCCCACTCATCATGGTTTACTGATATGGATAATTATCTATCCATAAGGAATTTTCCTTGCTCATAAAAAATTAAATTTTTGATTAAAAAATAGTGCTAACTGTAAATGGTTTAAAGGTGTATCATTCAATGCAGACCTAATTCGGTACTTCACAATTATTTATAATATGATGAGATAGATGACATCTTGATAACTTTCTATGATGAGTTAAGAGAAGGTCATTATTTAGCCAAAATTATAATTTAGAATATCCTTTGGACTAGATATCATTGACCCTCAATTCACAAAAATGTGAAAAGTTATGTTTGGCTATGTGATTCTTGCCAAAGGATTAGGTAACCTACATCATCTAATGAAATTACCCTCCATCCTCAAGTGATCATAAGACCCTTTAAGAAATGGGTGTTAGATTTCATTGGTCCCATTGATCCACCATTTGAAGAAAAGGAGTACATCATAGTATGTACTAATTATGTCACCAAATGGGTAGAATTTGAAGCCTTATTAGTTGTCATTGAAGAAAAGGTTGTTAATTCCTTGTACAATAGGATATTATAAAATTTTGGAGCACCAAGAGCAATAGTTTTAGGCCAAGTCCATTAATTTGCATCTAATATGATAAAATCCATCACATAACACTATTATATCACCCATAGAAAGTCATCACCTTATCATAATCAAGACAATGGTTAAGTAGAAGTCATCAATATAGAATTAGAGAATGATTTGAAAAATATAGTAGACATTAATAGAAAATATTGGGAAACCAAGTTACCTAAATTAGTTACAACACAACAAGGAATCAAACCATGAGATTTTCTCCATACGAACTTCCACTTTATTTTGAGTTGAAAACAGTATAGACCTAAGAAAGAAAAAATAAAGAATTATTCAATTAACTAAACTAGATGAGATGAGACTTGAGCCATTTCATCATATAGAGATTATTCAATATCAAAGGAAGGAATGACATTACCATCACATCAAGAAAATAAAATTTAAATCAAACGATTGGGACTTATTATTTGATTCAAAATACCATCATTCCAAAGGCAAAATTTTCACTATATGGTTCGGTCCATACCATGTCAAAATTTTTTATGATAATGGATCTACTCATTTGGTACCAATTCATAGTAATAGGAAGACACTTTTGGTAAATGGACATAGATATAGGTTATATCATAAACCTCTTGATATTGAGGAGTTCCATATGTAAATTCAATCTCATGTATAATTTGGCTATATGGAATAACCTTGTTCTTACATCATAACCAAGAGATGAGATTTTTAGTCAGATTAAGGAAGACAATTGATAACCAATAAATGGTGATCATCTTCCCAAAAATAGGTTTAAAAAGTGTGAAAAATTAAAAAATATAAAATGGCAATTTTTTCAAGGGACAAAATAATAAAAATACTACTCCTAATTGACTTGTATAATACTCTAGATTGACTTGTGTGTGCTTTTCATCCTAATAAATGTGGTAGAACTAGGAATAATGACAAACATAGGTAATTAAATCAATCTATATTTCATTTTTATATGAGTAGGATTAATTTTTATTTTTTTAAATTATCCCTTAAATATCAAAATTTCAAAAAGTATTCTTCCAAATGAGGACATGTCAAAAAAGGGTCTTTACAAAGGTTTTCTTTCCCAAAATGGACTAAAATGGCATATTATTCAAAATTCATTTAAAAATACAACACACCATTACAAGGACATGATGTAATTATCATGCCACACTGAAATGTATTCATAATAAAAGTTAGTTTTAATGCTCATGATGACATGGATCACTTGTGGCATAAATAAAGGGTCATAATGGTGAATAATAGAAAGAATAATGACATAATTAGCATGAGGGTAAAGATATAAAAAAAACATTTATCCACCTCGAATACTTCCACATGCCATAATAATCATTTATTTTTCTTAAAGATGTCTAGCCTCATAAATAACTAAGCTCTGGGATATTTGATGAGATAAGAAAATAATTGTAGAATTTTAAAACTTAAACCTTCATCTATTTCTTGAGATAATTATTTTCTCTCTTTATTGATAAAATACTCTCACTTGTTTTTGAAACCCTACTACATCCTTGAAGATATTTGACAAACTTTACAAATGGAGCAAGAAAAAGTAAATTTGGTCCTAAATTAGCATAGCTCCTATTACAAGATGAAGATATGGTTATGGTGTTTGTAGAAGTAAGATGCCTATGTTTTCTCAATAAATTTCATGAAAATGAAGATAAACTAATTGAAGAGTTTATCACAAACCTAAAATGGTAGCATTCCAAAGTGAAATAAACCAAGATTCTAGCTATCATCTTTTTCATCAACCAAATTTTTGGGATTCCTAAGAAAAGAGTTACAATATCACATAAATATTTATTTAAGGACCTGATCAAAAAATTTCATAAATAAGGAAATTTAATTCCTAAGTTTCTCATTATTCCAAAAGTGATAAGCAAGTGAATTAATAGAGAAAGTATTCCAAAACCTTTGAAGACCATAGCCTACTAGGTCATCAATTTTTTCACATGTGATGGACAATATCTTCATTATGAGGAGATGCAATGAATATTATGAATCATCTCAGACATGGAAGAGAGAAAGCTAAGTAGAGGGTAATCATGCCTCCCTTTATTTATGGTAAATTTATCTAAATTTTGGTTACCATAGGATAGGGTCATAAAATTATTATTTTAAAATGAAAATTACCTTAGAATTATCAAATTTTCCTTAAACTATGTAAAAATTATTCCTTTTGGAATGCATGTTAACATAGTTAAAGGTAATATTGATAAGTTTAAGGTAATGTTCATTTTGATAGTATGCTTATCTAAGTCATTTCATGTCATGTTTCAAGATCATTGAAGTGATGCTAAGGACTTAGTATGTGTTTTTAAACTATATTAAATTAGTCAAAGTTATGTTATACTCTCTTTAGTTTGTACAAGTGCCAAAATAGGCTTTATGTTGTATACAAGCTTGATAAGCCATTTTCTAAACTCTTATATATGTCACTAGCATGTTTAAAATTGTTAAAAATCAATTTAATAAAAAAGGGGGTGAATAACACATACAAATATTATTTAAAATTATTTATGAAGAGTATTATAACCTTAGATATCATAAATTTCATGACAAGTTAGTATCAAATAAATAAAAGTAGTTACAAGTGATTTTCAATGTTTAGAATAGACTTGTCACTCAATTATATAGATCAAGAAGGATTTTTTACATGTAAAAATGATTTAAGAGATGCATCTTCATCTTCTTTAGGTCAAATCCAGGTTTTTAATAAGGGTACATGTAAAAAAAAATTATATAATACTCTCTTTCTTCCATCGGCTCGTTAGGAAGCTTGTGAAGGACAACATTAGATGCTCACTATGTATAGTCAAGAGACAGTGGTAACCTAGGATATTTACTAAAGGAAGGGGTCATAATATAATGAAAATACATGTTCATAGTTATCAAATTTGTGGCCTCTCTTTTATGAACAATTTCTAAGACCCCATGGTGCTCTAAAATTGCTTGTAAACCCTACAAGTTTAGCTTACAACAATATTTGAGTAAGAATAAGAGATTGAAAAAAATGGATGATTCAACGAGGTCCTAAAGAGATTACATATCCATATCACAACAATTTTTAGTATTTATTTGTCATGTGTGACCTTCTAAGGAAGTAAAAACTCTATACATGTCGAGGTGATAGCAATTTTATTAATTTTCTTAAAAGTTTTCATATGTGGATTGTTTGGATTGATGAATATTAATTTTATTAAAGTATTATAATTAATCCATTCAATGTCAATATCATTAGACCTTTAAATATTAATATCTAAGAGAACCCAATGTGCATACATGTCTATTATGGTCTTAAAAGAGGAAAGAGACTAATTTGTAGTGAATGAAGAGTTAGTTTCTAATGAGAATATGAATGGGTGGAAAGAGGGTCAAATAGAATCTAGAATAAATACAATAAAATTTGGCTATATCATCATAAACACATCAAAGTAAGTCTACAATTATGCTAGTTTTAAGACTTTATTATACCCCTACCTACATAGAGGTGAGGTTGGCAATGTGGTTTTTGGGTTATATTCTCATGAGTAGGTTATGAGACAATGGAATATGATAGTTAGTGTTGGAATAGCCCAAAATTCATGTTTAAAGGGCTTAAAATGACAAAAATTAGACTTAGAAGTCTACACACTTGTAAGTTTATTTTTCATAGGAATGGAATGAAACTTACTTAGAAGATGAGGGCCAAAGCCTAATTAAAAAAAAGGAATCATGGGAAAAAATGTGAGGATGTTTTTAGGTTGGATAAAATATTAATAGTGGATTGGAGAGTTAATTTTTAGTCTTAACAAATCTCAAACCCTATCCTAGTAAGGTAGACCTAATGAATAGACACAAACCTACCTATGACAAACCATATGGTTATTTTTTATTATGAGATCAAATAAATGGTTGAGATATTGGAATAGGTTAGAGAGATAAAATATAAGGTTTGTATCCCTACTAAAATCTTTTAAATATAAAATCCAATAAGTAAATCTCAAATCTCAATGTCTAACGAGTGTAAATAGTGCATATATCTAATTTCAATATGTAAGTTCATAAACTATAAAGACTATAAATAATTAATATATTTCATTTTATCATGACCTTTGAATAATTTTAATGGTAAATGGAGGCAAGTTTCAATATTTTAATAAGCATGTTTGGGCTTGTTAGGCCTAAACCTTCACACATAGTCTATGTGTAGAATTGTGAAGATGTTTTGTTTCTTGTGAGTAGATGTAATAATAAAGGATATGAAAATAAATATGAAAACACTTAAAATATTTTTAAATGACATAAAAAGTTTATACACTTTTTTTAAGAGGGTTTCATTCTAAAATCACAACCGAAACACCTAATGTATACCTACAACCAAGGGAGTCTCAGTATAAATAGTGAGAAAATGGATGCAAGGTGGTATTGAAAATAATGATTTGAATTGGAATGAGGTGTTTTTGAGGTGATAATAATCCATGTAATGTGTCTCCAAATCATTTTTATGCTTTAAAATGAAGTAAAATTTATCATAACAGTCCATTAGGGTCTATTTTACAAGGTTGATCACAAACCCTTGTGAGGGGACTATGTATGTTCTAAGCCATTTGAGGGGGTTAAGATGTTTTAAAAGTGTTTTATAACTTAATATGGGAGCAATTTGAGATTCTAACATATTGAATGAGGACATGCATGGTAAATAAAGATATTAGGAATAATATATCACACATAATCACTAATTATCCATAAAATTTGGATGTTCATTAATGGCATGAGCTCTATGAACAATCCTTAAGGGTTTAAGGCACCTAAAACCCTGCCTAAACCCTTCTAGTGACCCAATGAGAGAGATATGCACTAAAATTCCTTAAAATAAGTTTATTTCAGATTGAAATGAATTTAGTGACCTTTAATATTCTAATGGACATTTGGATATGGTATTTGGTGGCAAGTGGGAAGAGTACAATGTAAAAAAAATAGCTTAAAAGGCATAGTTATAGGCTTGTTTATGAGTATTCATGGTAAGGATAGGGATTCACATAAAATGTAAGGAATTTTTAATCTTATGAAGAATATACATAATACTATAAAAAAAAATTTAGGTCTCTTAAGGTGATATATAAGCTAGTCAAGTTAACAATTTGGGTCAAAAGGGAGAATTTCACTACTTTATTTTCTAAGAAGCCTATATGTAGACCCATGGAGTACCGCAAGAGATATCACTAAAAAATTATTGAGTTTTAATATGATGTATCAAACATAAAAACACCATTTTACATTTTTTTATTTTGAAAAATTCTTTAGAAACCACTCTAATTACCTCTCAACCCTGAATAAGCATCTAAGTTAGGGTTTTGACCATTCCTTGGTTCACCCATCCATACAAGATTTCAAAGCCTCAAATTTGGCAAGGAGTATGGTCATGGAGTATGGAAAGTGAATAAAATATTTAATATAATTTTCACACATGTTAGAATAAAATGGATCCAAATTTTAGTTTTTAGGCCTAAAGATATAATTAAGGGTTAATTAGAGAGAGAAACTAGTGGAATAAGTGTACTTTCACTTAATGTTTGGCCATGCAATTTTACATAGAGATATAAGATCACACTGGATACTCAAAAATATGATTATTTTATTAATATAATTGCTATGATGTTATACATAATGATATTTTTATGTTTTGAGGGCTATATGGAATTAAAGGCAAATATGGCATTTAGGTGCAAAGTGAAGCCTTAGAGAGTGTTTGATGCATCAAAATATGTTAATATAAGTTTTTTAATATTAAAGAGGAATTTTGTGAAGATATGTTGTATTCATGAGGATAGGATCAATATTTGTGGGTTTTGAGCAAGAGTGGCATAGTGAGATCAAATGGATTTCAAGACACCTAAGGAGTTGTGTGAATGATAATCACTGTAACATCAGTGTGAAGAGATCTTGTGTAGATTAAAGGTGTTAAATAATAAGGAACGTGGTATTTTAAGGTGATTCGATGACCAATTATGCTATTTGTCATTCCTCATAAGCCAAGATGGGAATTTTTAGAATAGATGATGAAGCATTGAAGAAATAAAGTCTCCTATGACAACTCTCTTAAAAACCATGATTCGAAAAAGATGACACATGTTGAATGACCTAATAAATTTTCACTTTTATACTTTATTTCTTATAACTTAATATTTCATGAGGATAAACTTAGCATAATTCTTTCCTATTCTACACCTCTCTCTCCTTCTCTCATTATCTATAAATATATCCTTGTTTGGCTTTGTGTGGATCCTCCACCTGAGTATAGCAAAGCCATGATCATTTGTATGTATTTTATCAATGAAATACTACTAATTTTACCTCCTATGACTATAATTAGTGTTTTTTCATGGATGGTTGATCTTTTCAAGTGATTATCTTAGTATTCCTTGGGATTTTATCATATTTTAACAACTGTATGAAATTTTAAAGATCTATTTATATTTCATGTGAAGTGCGTAAGTGTGGTGAAATGTTTGAGTGAGTTTGTCTATTCATTAGTTTCCTCCATACTTATTTATTAGTCATCTTATCCTAAGAACTTATCACCGCCACCATAATGAAATGTTGATGTGAGATATTCAGATTAGGATTAGTGTATGTTAAGGTTAGTACCATCGTATACATGTGCAAATGCATCTAGTTGGTAATGATTAACTAATTTGGTGTATGCCCCACTTAATTAGTTTTCTTTCATGTTATCCTTCTCCATTTTATTTTTCAAGTTATTAGTGTAGTGAGCCTAACCAATACATCAAGGGGAGCTAACCCTATAATATAAAGGTTTATTTTATCTAAAATTTTCCCATAGCCTAAGACTAATCCCAATGGATAGCTCAAATTGAGATGGATTGAGTCACCCTCTTAAGGGTGAAATATTGATCTATAATAGTTATGACACACCTAGTTTGATAGAATTAAAAATTAGTTAAATAATGTTTGGTGTTGTTTTTCAATACATAAACCTTTAGAGGAAATAATTCAAGCATTAATGTCATCTCCAAATTAATCTCAGCCAGTATAAGTAGTCTAAGTGCCTAAAAAATAGAAAATTGTTATGTATCATTAATTATATGATAAAAATAATTCTTGTACACATTCATATCTATATTTTCATGTTAATGGTGTTCATTCTTTTTCCTCAAGTATCCCTCAAATATTTCCTTTCCAAGTTTATCAATAACCCACCTATCTCTCTAATCAATCCTATTAGATTTGTGTTTCTCATTCTTCACTTTTACTTAGCTTTAAACAAACCATACTAGATATTTAAAAAATAATGATAAGGACTAATAGATAAGTAGAACATGGTGTAGTTTATCCTATTTATACCATTCAAGATGTTAAAGAGTTAGTACAAGGATTTGGATATTGAGGGCAAGTTTTGAGAAGGAATATCACCAAATCAATAAGAAAAATGAGATTAAAAATATGAAGCACTTAATGGAATATACGATAATGAGATGGTAGCATGTGAAAACTCAATTCAATCAATCTTATATACCTCCTCTTATCTCAAGTCAACATTCATTTGCTTCAAGACTCTTTCAAAATTTAATATATGATCAAAATATGCTTAATAGATCTCTTAATAAGTCCAATAGCTACATATTTACAAGTTTAAATAATTTTACTCCCCAAGTGAAACCTATGTCTATTCCAAATCCATTCATCCTTCCTCAAAATCCTAAAACCATTCCATCTTGGAGGCCTTTTTAGACCATGGCTCTTGATTATGTCTTGCCTATCTTAGAGAATGAGTATTCTCCTATACCCATCTAAATTTAAGAGAGAGAAGAGTTTTTAAATTTTAGAACAAATTTTTTTATAAGTTATAAGGAGATTCTTCATATTTAAGATCAAGATCAATAAGGAAGAGTGGTGGAGGTTAGTTCAAGAAAGCCTATAATCCCTTCACGTCCCTCATCTACCATTCATGTTGCAGTTATCTAAAAAGCATCCAATAAACCCACTTATCTTAAAATAATAAGTTATAAGGACATTAAATCAGGTTTCAAGAAAGATAATAAAGTATCTTTCCCTTCCACTCTCTCTTTTTGTGAAGGGAATCAAGTATATTGAGGGAAGAAGATGGAAAATCAATTGATAAAGAAGAATTTTAAAGGAAGAATGAAGATGTTACAAGTATAGGTGAATTTCAATAAGGTTTTGTAGAGAGTGATTATAGTGATCATTAATAATAAATCATAACTATAACTCCCTTGGTGGATAATAAAAAAAATTATCTTTCATGGATGAGTAGAAGTTTCTACCTTTTAGATAATAGTTGGACATCTCGCTAGATGTCATAAATGATCAAGTGGATCAGCTTTATTGGTATGGATTTGAGGTTGATGAATAATTTAAAAAAAATTATAAAAAATAAATCATGAGGTGATAGATCTCAAGTGGGAAGATGAACTTCCATTATTCATGGAGGAGAAGTAGGATCAGTCTAGTCTTGATGAAGAAAAGGTTGACTATACAACAATTGAACAAATTGTAGTTTAACATGAGTTTATGGAACTTGAAGAGTAAAATTTAAATCCATGCCATAATATTTTTGATGAGTTTGAAGTGTTAGATGAGCTTGATGTTCCTAATGATAAATGTAAGGCTAGTAGTGCAGTTGACATGTTTATAAATGTTAAAGAAGAAGCTATATTCTGGGAAGAACTAGAGACATTTTGTTATAGTTTAGATGGTAAATGTATATCCCACAAGGAGAATGCTAATGATGATGTCATGTTAAAGAAGCATGATCAAAATATTCATGACAAAACTATTGAAGAGAACACCATGTTTGATGACCTTATTGAGTCTCATAGATAAGTACAAGGAGGCCTTAAAGACATGTGGAATTCATAATTACACATGGTTAGTGATTTTGAATATCTTGGTAAGATATAAAGATAAGAGGAAGTTGTTGGTGAAGATTTCAAAGATCTTAACAATCCAAATTTTTTGATCAACCACCCTTAAGAAGTTCAATCTCATGATGTGGTAATATATGATGAGTATGACACTATTCAAGATGATCAAGAGATATATTTCAAGGAACCAATATAATATAATGATTTTGTTGTATTTATAGACCAAGATTATATGATAATCACTATATTTTAAATTGATATTTCTCTAAGTGAAGGTTTTTAAGAGATCAATAAGGTAGCATCTCGTAAGTATGAAGATATCATAGATAATCAAGATCATATTATTGATGAGGAAATAAATATATTTTTTAGGCCAAGAAATCAAGATTGGGATTAGGATGATGTTATTATTGACTCGCATAGTCAACTCATGGAAAAGGAAATGAAGCAAAAAGGTCTAATTATTGGAAATCGATATATTAAGAGAATGCAAATCATGTTATTAATAAATAAACATGATATATGAAATGATAAAATCAAAAGGAATTTATTTCCATAATATGTCTCATATCATGAGGTAACTCATCTAAGAAGCTTTCCATTTAATCCTAAAAGATTAATATTTTGAGGTTAGTTGTACATACTAGTTGTTTTATTTTCTTTCCCTAAGTGCTTGTAGAACAAATGCATGTAACAAAAGTGTGTGCATTATTTAGTATATCTTATTTTGCTTTATGTGTGTTTGGAGGTTAATTTAGTTTTCTTCTCTTGGTCAAGGTTCTATATCAGTTCTGTAGTAGAGTGAAAGTGACTCCATACCCAATGGATAGACTAAGAAACTAGTCTATTAGCACAGACTTTATGCCACCCTAGGAAGTCAATAATGATGTTAGCCAAATTTTGGATACAATAGGATAGGGTCATTAAATTCCTCCTTTTTCAATACATGTTAGTATATTTTACGGTAAATTTGATAAGTTTAAGGTAATGTTCACTTTTATCCTATTCTTGTCTAAATTAATTCATTTCATGCTTCAATATGGTTAAATTTATGCCAAGGGCTTAGGATGTATTGTTAAGTCATAATACATGTGAAAATTTCATGGCATACTCTGTCTAGTCTGGACAAGTGCCCAAATAGTCTTTATGTTGTGTATAAAGTTGATAAGTTATTTTCCAACCTCTTTTATATATCACTAACATGTGTAAAATTGTAAAAAATAACTTTAAGACCCTCAAGTGGTGAATATAATGTAGAGATATTCTTTAAAATTATTTTTAAGAGTGTTATAACATGAGGTTGGCAAAAATTCTATGACAAGTTAGTTTCAAAGGAAGAAAAGCAATTACAAGTGATTTTCAACACTTAGAGGAGGTTTGTCATTAATTTGTATAAGTAAAGAAGGATTTTTGAAGGTGAAAATTATTTAATATATTAATATTCATCTTATCCAATTTAAATCTATATCTGGAATATTGGTACAGGTCCAAAGAAGGCATAAAATACTTTTTTTATTCTATCAACACCTTGGCAAACTTGTGAATGCCATCTTTAGATGATCATTACATATAGTCAAGATAGAGTGGTGATATGATATAATTAAATTATGATGGGGTCATAATTTCAATTAAATCCATATCCATATTTTTTTATACTAGTGTCCTCTCCTTTTTAATCAATTTCTAAGAGCCCATGGTGCCCTAAAACTACATATAAACCCTACAAGCTTAGTTTTTAGGAGTCTCAAAGTAATAAAAAGAGAGTGAACTAAAAATATTATTTAAGAATGTCCTATATATATTTAATATCCATCTCAAAATGTTTTTTGGTATTCATTTGGTATGTGTGACACTCTGAGGAATCAAAATATCCATGTATGTTGAGGTGCAAGCAATTTTATTGAAATCCTTAAAAGGTTTCATATGTGGATGGTTTGTATTGATGTATATGTACTATATTAAAGTATTATAAAACATAAATTCACCCTAAACATAATAATACCTTGATATCTTAGCATATAAAAGATCCAAATGTGCATGCAGGTCTATTACAGTCTTAAAGGAGTAAAGAGACTAGTTTACAGTGAATGAAGAGTTAGTGTCTAATGAGAATATGAATGGGTGGAAAGAGGGTTAGATATAATATATAATAGATCAAATAAAAAAAATTAATCTCACCATCAAATAATCAAAGTTATTTTTTTATTATTCTAGGTTTGAGATTGTGTTATAGCCTTGTCTACACAAAGGTGACTTGAAAAGGTAACAGATGTTGCATTGGTAGTGTGGTTTGAGGGTTATAATATCATGATCAGGGTATGAGACAATGTAATATGATATTTAGTGTTTTAATATCCAAAAATTAATGTTTAAAGGGATTAAAATGATAAAAATTAGACCTACAAGTCTAAAGATTTGTAGGTCTCTTTTTCATATGAATGCAACGAACCTTGCTTAGAAGATGAGGGCAAAGGATAAGTGAAACAAGGAATAATGGTAAAAAATATTGGTATTTCTTTAGGTTGGATAAATAATTAATATTATATTTTAGAATCACTTTTAAGTCCTAATAAATCTCAGACTCTAGCCTACTAAGGCAAACCCAATGAAGAGACACATACCTACCTATGACAAAGTAGAGGGTTGTCTTGATTGTGAGGTCGAGTGAAGGATAAAGATATTGGAAGAGGTTAGAGAGAGAAAATATAATTTTTATATCCATAATACCTAAATTATAATATCAAATATGATAATCAAATCTCAAAACTAAATGTCTAATAATTAAGGAGACAACACTACCACCTACAAGCCTGTTTGGATGAATGCAATAGAGGTGTGAGTGATATGTGAAGTCATGATGTATAAAGAGTGTAAATAATTAATATATATAATTTAAATATGTTCCATGACATTAATATAATGTTTAAGGTAAATGGAGGCATGTTTTAAGGTTTGAATAATCCTATTTAGTCTTGTTAGGCCTAAACCTACACACATAGGCTTGTGTGTAGAATTTTCAAGAAGTATTTTTTATTATGGTTAAAAATAAGCATAAATTATCTAAAAATAAGTATTATGACAATTTAAATTTTTTTAAATACATAAAAAAAATTATATACTTTGTTTAAGAGGTTTCCATTCTAAAATTATTGTGAAAACACCTAATATGTATCTATAGCCAAGGGATTTTCAGTATAAATAGTGACAAAAAGTATGAAAGGTGGTATTGAAATTGATGATTTGGGTTGGAATGTATGGTTTTTGAGGTGATAATAATAAATATAATGTGTATTTAAATCATTTTTATACTTTTAAATGAAAGATAATTTGTCATAATAGTCGATTAAAGTGTATTTTGCAAGGTTGACCACAAACCCTCATGAGGGGAGTGTGTATGTTATAAAACATTTGGGGGGTAAAGATGTTTTAAAATTGTTTTATAACATAAAATGATGTTTTAAATTCATGTTTTAATCATATTAAATCACCAAAATGCTTTTGAGGGTGTTAAGCCCAAGAATCTCTCTCTAACTCACTAAACACTATCTACCAGCTCGAGAGGAGCAGTTTGAGATGCTCACATATTGCATGAGAAGATGCATGGAAACTCAATATATTATGCATAATATACCACCCATATGAACTAATTATCCATTTAATTTTGATGTGCATTAATTTCATGATCTCTATGAAGAATCCTTAAGGGTCTAAGACACCTAAGACACTACCTAAACCCTTTTAGTGACTTGATGAGAAGGATATGTCCTCAAATTCCTTAAAATATTTATTTTGAAATTTAAATTACTTAAAAAACCTTCATATGTGTCATGGACATCTGTATATGGTATTTGGGGGCATGTGGGAAGAATATAGTGTATGAAATTGGCCTAAAAGGCATGGTGGTAAGCTTATTTATGAGTATGCAAGGTAAGGATAAGGCTTCACATAAAGTGAAAAGGAATTTTAATCCTAGGAAAAAGATTTATAATCCTATACACATTTTTAAATATCTCTTAAGGTGAGTTATGAGCTAGTCAATTAAACAATTTGAGTCAAAAGGGTTAAATTCACTACATTGTTGTTTAATAAGCCTATATGCAGACCTATGGAGTCATTAAAGAGATATTCCTATAAAGGTATTGAATTTTCATATTATTTTTTAGAAATTAAAAAATGGTTTACAAGATTAGAAACTTATAAAATTCTGGGGAAGCCACTCTATTTATCTCTCAAGCCTAAACAAGCATTTAAGATAGGGTTTTGGCCATTCCTTACTTCATCCATCCATATAAGGTTTCAAAACCCAAAATTTTACATGGAGAATGAGTAGTGGGTATGGAAATATAATAAAATATTTAATGTAGGTTTCAAATTTGTGTTAGGTCAATCAATCTAAATCTTAGTTTTTATGAAAGGAAACCTAATTAAGGGCTAATTAGAGATGAAATATGTGGAAAAGTGTAGTTGCACTTAATTCCTAGTCATGAAATTTTTCACATATTTTTAATAAAATAATGGGTATTAAAAAATATACATAGGTTTCCAAGATCATCTGTAAAATTTTCTACACAAGGATCTTTGTATGTTTTGAGGGATACAGAGAATTGAAGGCAAGTATGGGATTTAGGTGAAAAATCAAGTATTTGATAGTGTTTGATGAATCCAAAGGGGTAAAAACAAGTTTTTTAATAATAAGAGAGGCATTTAATCAAGATATATTGTATTCATGAGGATAGAATCAATATTTGAGGCTTTTGAGCAAGACAGGTATAGTGAGATCAAATGTGTTTCAAGACACCTAAAGAGTTATGTGAATGATCACCAATATAACATAGGTATTAACATATATTAATTAGATGAAAGATATAACATAGGAAGGTATAGGGAAGTTCAAGGTGATTTTATAACCAATAATACCATTTGTTACTCCTCATAAACCAAGATGGGTAGTTTTTGAAATGATGATGACTCATTGAAGAAATGAAGTCTCCTACGCCAAATCTCTTCAAACCCATGATTATGATTAGATAACTCAGGTTTAAGTACCTGATAATTTTTCACTTGAAAACATTAATGCTTGTAACTTACTCTTTTTTGAGGATATACTTTGCATAAGTCTCTCTTATGCCCCTTTTTTCTCTCCTTATCTCATTCTCTATAAATATAACCGTGTTTGGCTTTGTCACTTGAGTATAAAAATTACCTAATCATTTTTGTATCCTTTATAAATGAAATACTACTAGGTTTACCTCCTTCTATGATTGTACTTAGTGTGTGTGAATGGATGGTTGATATTTTTAAGTGATTGTTTAGTCTTTTTTATCATGTTGTCATATCCTAAGACCTATATGTAGTTTGAAATCTTAATTTTTAGGTCATGTGAAGTTTTTAAATATGGTTCAAATGTTTATTTAGGTTATATATTCATTATTATCATCTTAGACCTCTTGATTATTCCTCTTATCCTAAACATATATCACCACCTCCACATTGAAATGTTAATGTCATAGATTCAAATTACAATTAGCATATGTTAAGGTTAGTCCCATGGTATACATGTGAACATGAACCCATTTGGTATTAATCAAATAATTTTATATATCACCCTCTAAATTTGATTATTTTTCATCCTTCTCCCTTTCACTTTGCATGTTAGTAGTGTAGTAAGCCCAACTAATATGTTAATGGAAGATAGCCCTATAATCTAGAGTTTTAGTATATATAAAGGTCACCCATAGCATAATAATAATACCAATGCATAGTTGATGTTGAGAGGGATTGAATCATCCTCTCAAGGGTAAAAATTTGAGTTATAACATGTACCATATAGGGTATGGAAGAAGGATATGTTGAGGGTTTGGAATATATTAGACACCATGGGTTAATATAGTTGATATGTTAGAACAATTTATTAGGGAAAAAATATGGGTAAGCTAAATGAGAGGAATTACTCAAAGACAATTTGAAGAAAAGGACCCAATAAAGAGAATACCATTGTATTCTTCCTTTAAACATATATCTAACCTAAGAGAAGAAACTACAAGTGAGGATCCATCTTTGAAACCAAAAAAGAATAAAAAGTAGAGCATAAGGAATGTTAAATATACCTCTAAGGAGGATTTATAGCCTACTATTTCAAACATACATATCATCAAGATATCAGATGATTAAGAGGAAGATATAGATATATCTCATCTTATTCTCTTTAGAAGTGTCAATACATATGTATATGTGTTGGAAGACAGATAAATATACTTCTAAATCTCAATTTTAATTTATATATTTGGTGCCACCCTATCCATATAGAATTTGGACTGTGCCATCCATGTAAGGAGGAGTAAAACTTCAATTGAAAATTCACCATCATAAAATCTACCATAAATAAGGAGAATCATCCTTTCTATAGAGGATGATATTGATAAAATATAAATTGTTGTATAAATCCTTGAAAGTGTCAATCAAAATAAATTAATGCATTCTCTAAAAGACTTGGAGGATATTTCATAGGATGAAAGCATCATGGATGATTCATCCATGGGTATATAGGATCTTATATCCATGGTAGAGGAGTTTAAATTAGAGGAAACAAAAGAATAAATATCTAAACCTACTTAATTAAATCTATAAGGAAATAAAGGAAAAGATCTAATTGTGTAAAAATATGAGTATCCTTCCAATCATAATGAAGAAGAGTAGATGAAACAATCCATGGCCTTGTTAAGAGAACAATCAACCATTAGAAAAAAAGAGTGGGAAATAACATTCCTCAAGAAAAAATTAAAAGGTAAGGAATAATTTATTTTATCTTTATAGTAAGAGTCAAAAGATACTAAAAATCAGTCCCTTTATAAATATAGTGAAATAGATTAGTTTAAAGAGAATGAACCAACACATATAGACCAAGTAGACCATGGTGTGTAAACCCTATTGTATTATAATGACATCATGACTAATTGTGAGATAACCTTTAAAAACATAAGGTAGGTTAGGGTATAAAATAGAAATTCAAAGTTTGATCTTGAGGAAGATAAGAAACAAAAGGAAAATACACAATCCATATTATATGCAATCGGTGAACTAGGAGAGAACCTTATTGTTTATAGAATACATACCAATATGTATGGTTATTATATACCTAAATTTAGTTTTTGATAATTTCATGTGGGTTACATCATGACTTACAAGATGAAAAATAATTCTTTGAATGCTATCATGATGGTACCATTGAGAAACAAAATCTATTGTGTGAATTCTACTTATGTAACTTTATCAAATGGCACATGACCTCCTTGATTAAATTATGTGTGGGATAATATTAGATTAATTATTTCACCTCCACATTATAAAATTGTATTTAATTGACTAATAATACAATACTATTTTGTGTAAGTCAAAAAGTTGGGCTCCATATGAGGCTTGAATTGCCTAATCTGGACAACTAAATAAAAACTTTATGAATTATATTATATAATCCTAATATTATGAAGTAGTGTTAAAATTTCCTCATAAAATTCATTTCTTATTTTAAATATTATGAACAAAACAATTTTATAATAACCTTTACTACTTGTTATTAGAGGTGGGATATATTGACTACCCCCTTGAAGAGAAAGGATGTCATTTCTCCCAATAATCTTAAATGGTATTTTAGAATAACTATGACTATTATATAATTGATACAATAGTTTGGATATAAATATGGTAAATTATTTATTGGAATGAGGTATGAATCACTATTTATACTTAGCCCTATGTCTCCAAAAAAGAGCACAACAACTCAAGGAGAAGAAATTTTCTTAAATGTGAAGGTCTAGATCCGAGAATATAAAGGTTACATTGGCCGAATAGAACTAAAATGGGATAAATATTATAACAAATATGACCTAAGAGACTATGATACATAGTGTCTAATAGAGAATAAAGGATACCATAGCTTGCAAAAAAGATGTGTAATAAGTAAAGTGTGGGGGAAATGATGATCCCATAAAATAACTTATTATATACAAGTAGTTACCTTATTTCCCCCTTAAAAATATCCCTTCTAGTGTATTGAGATGTGAATAATAGAACTCATTACTAACTAAAACTATAAAATGAGTATTTTACTTTAATTATTTTACAGACATAATTTTACCTATTTAAATCAATTTGTTTTAATATTTACATGAGAAAGACACTAGTTTTGTATGCATAAGTCATAATAATGTAATATAGTCAAAGATAGTATTTTTTGGGAAAAAAAGACATATAAATACTATTATAGATCATATCTTAAGATCACAAGTCTAGCTCTAAATATCACAAGTTTGGCTCTAGAGATGACAAGTCTAGCTCTGAAGATCACTAGTTTGGCTCTGAATATGCCCATATTAGTTTCAAATAATTCTAAGAAGATTTAAAAAGTGGATTATACATTGATAAAAGGACGTAAATTATTGATAAGAATATGTCTAATATATATATATTTACAATTATAAAATTACTATGGGTATGTAAATGAAGTTGGGGGACAATTCCACAAACATTTATACAAACACACATGTGTTATGACTATAACACATATATTTTATTAGAATTTAGGATTAAGATCAATGATCCATAATGTGTATTCATTATGTAAACATAACACATACACATTATGACCACATAACACATATCCATTATTACTACATATACACATTCCTTTAACATAGCATAATAGACACACAAGCCCCTTCCAATTCTCTCTTTTTTGTTATGAATACATAATGTGTATGTGTTATGTTTTCATATAAAAAATTTAATTGTAAGTGGCATGTGCATCTATTGTGTTATGTGAAAATAACCCATACACTTTCCTTTCACATTGCACAAAAAAAGAAAAAAAAGAGCTATAGGAAGGGACAAATGGTTCAGTTTACTAAAATAAATGCTAAGTAAAGGAATATAAAAGTAATAATATAAAATTATAATTATAATTTTAATTTTGAATTTATGTTGTTACTTTTATTTTCCTTTTCTTTAAATTTATTTTAATAAATATGATAAAATAGCTTCACTCTACATCTGATAGAGTTGGTCTCACAACTCCATGCCTTATAATGTGGGAGATAGTTTTTCAAAACAAAATATGGTTAATACTTAGGATTTTTTTGGGTCTAAGTACTAAACACAAGGATTTTATGGCATAAATTTTGAAATATATGTCCATTTTGGGTAAACATATAATCATTATTTATGTTTTATACCTTATAAATTATTTTATATCATTTTTAGGAGTCCCAAGTTTGTCAAAATTCAATTTTATGAACCACTACGTTTGAATTCAATACAAAATTGTGTAATTAGGATATCATAGGTCACATTTATTACTTAAACACATCAAAAGATCACCTTGTATTATTTTAACTTTCTCATCATCCCTACCTCATCCCTAATCAATTTTTCCTCATCCGTCATCACCCTTAATCACTCTCTCCTCATTCCTTGTTATCTCTAATCACTTCCTTAATAACCTTCACCATCGGTCATCATCTCTAATAACTCCCTCATCATCCCTACTCACTCGTTCATTGACCCTGACCATCCTTCATCATCTGTAATCACCTCTTCATCAAATTTTACTATCCTTAATCACCCCCTAATTTACCCTCACCATCCCTCATCATCTATAATCACTAATTCATCATCCCTAATCACTCCATCATTAAACCTCACCATTCCTCATCATCCTTAGCCACAAAATCATCATACCCAATCATCATTAATAACTCTCTCCTCATCCATCATCACATATTATTGATCCCTTATTAGCCCTCATCATCCAAGACTATACCTAATTAATCCCTCATTAACCTCACTATCCTTTATCATCCCTAATGACTCCCTCATCATACCTAAACACTCACTCCTAATACCTCCTATTGTGCACACTAGGAGGGAGAGAACATTTAAGTCCTACCATTAACTCATGTTTTTTATGGGTTTAATAACACAAATATAGATAGTAATTTCAACAAATATTTGATGTTCACATAAAAAATATCCAAATACCAACATTAATACAACATAATTTAGATTTAACCAATGCCACTATTGGTCTTATTACATACACAACACAAGAAATAAAGATAAACACTTAGATGTCATACACCAACTTATACCTTTGTATTGATAGTCCAGTAGATGTCTTATATGAAGAAAATAAAAATATCGTATAATTTTTGTCTTCTCTATTTTTCTAGTCAACCCCTCCAACAAAATGTCTATTGGATTATAAGTATGATAATGGGAATATGATGAAATTATCCTCCCATCCCTTTATATTGTACCAATGATTTAATATAATTACATGTATTTTATAAAACCACATGACATAAAGTAGATAAAAACCCCATTACTCACTTAGGGTGGTTCAAATCTAGTTTTACATAAAACATAATAAAATACAATGAATATGATTTTTTACCAAAAGATAAAATTAGGATTTTTAAGTATTATACACAATGCATACGTGTTAGGTTTCATCTAGGTGTTAATATCAAATTTGAATAATCAAAAGACCTATTCCATTCTAGATAATTCATAACACTACATCAAAACATTTTACTTTTTCATGACTCCATTGGGATTTACATAACTAGTTTACCATTATGAAAAAACTTGTATGTATAGAAGACATTTGTGGGCTTCCAAATTTTGAAAAACATAGTCAAATACCATGTTTATTCCTAATGACCTAGTTGTGGCTTATATTAGTACATATGAATATGTGAAATAACATATCATGTTTAAGGATTAGTATGTAATTAATCTTTCCACAACCACTACTTAAATACTTATTTTTGAACATAGACTTATGTGGGTGTTCAGTCATGAATATCACAATCACTTACTACTTGATTTTTTAAGATATTCCATTGAAGTAAAAAATATGATCACTAAAGTAAATAAACTAAGTTGATTCTAAGACTTATGTGGGATTCACCACTTTGATTTCTTCTATCAAGTAACACAAAAGGAATCTAAAGACCCTTGCGAGTTTTCCTTTGCCAAATAACATTATGGATTATAAAAAAGACATAAATCCAAAAATAAAATTAAAATTTATAATTAGAGAAACATGACTCCAATATTATAGGAATTGAATAAAATATTTCACTATGATGAAACCTATCACTGTAATCTGAATAAAAAAGACACAAGTGACAATGTCTCACCAAAGAGCAAACCAACCAACATATAATGTATATTTTTTGACAAAAAATCCAAGATAAACATAATTATGCATAAATTAATGTAGAAAGTGAAATTTATAACTGCCAAAAATAACGACACATAGGGATAATAGCTAATATGTACATCAAGGAACAAACCTCCCCAAACAAATTACACCAAAACTAAGACTAAGAAGCAAATGAAAAAGATAAGAATGCATTCTATTTTTTGTGATGAAATATTTCTTAAGACTTTAGATTATACTACATCACCTCATCATCCTTAATCACTCCCTCTAATACCTTGATAGTGGGTGAATTATATTCTTACTTGTGCTTGACTGGCTTATGTTCCAATTAAAATTTTTACTCACTCAAATAAGGCTCAAAGAAACTATTATTTCACCCATCATCTTTCACACAAATAAGGAACTCAGAGATATCATCTCATTTTATAGTGTGATTCATAGATTTATATGGAAATACACTCTTATATATAAATATATATGTGGTTACCAATATATTAGAGTGTGTTCAAATCTATTAATTGATAAAGTGTGTTTCCCAACCCAACTCGATATATCTCTAACATGATATATACCCAAATTGATATATAAAGGGAATTAAGGGGATATTCCTTAATCTATTATATCAAATAGGGAAAAATTAGAGTTTGGTAATTTATCAATGCATCCTAAAATCCAAATTGGGCTTTTATTATACTCTAATATTGACAAGTTCCTAATATGGTATATCAAAGGATATCATATGAGTGGGGGCCCAACCATAGATATATAGGGGTACCTTTCATAAGGACCTACCTCAATATCAAATTTTCCCTACCTATTAAGGTAATGAAATCTTTCCCTACCTAATTCATCTATGCCAACGAGTAGGGAAAGGGAATCTTGACTAATTTATATCTTGCTTAGCTTCACCTAATAATATATCAATAGAATATTTCTTTCCCAATGGATATCAAAGGAGTAAGGAAAAACTATTAGGGGAAGTTTAACTTCCCAATATGGATCTTTTCTTCGATTATGAATTAAGGTATGGATATCAAGGCAAGTTTAATTTCTAATAGATATCTTTGTTCATGTCCTACCTACTTAGTTATTCCATAAGTAATAAGGTAAGGGAAGGTTCTTTACACACACACACACACACACACACACACATTTGTTCTTATCACACATACTTTTTCTTCATTAATAGATTCTTAGATATCAAGGGAAACTTGCTTACCAATATATTACTTACATATATTTATTCCACACTTACTTATCTATTCACTTCTTACTTATATTTTATTTATGGTAAGGGAATCTTGCTTAATGATTGAAAAAATGAGAAATGATGTTTTAAATAATATTTCATAGTCAACTATATATAACCTGATAGCCAATCAATGCAAATAAAAAATAGATAATATATCTCTCTTAATCCCAATCAAACATATATATCTATATATATCCCAATAAATTAGTAAGATCAATGAACTATATATAGCTTCATATATTGTTGGGTCAATATTTATCAATCTGAATTAGTATGATCCCCATAAACATCCCCATATATATAAAGGAATGGAAAGTAAAGGAAAGAGGATGGAGAGGGCTCAATCAGGAATTGTCATCCAAATCTAATGGACTATGTATATGATCAATTAATGGTAGATGATATAATGAAATTACCAAGATGTTTGCATAGATTGATTCTATATTACATATAATAAATATATATGAGAGATCACATAATAATAATTGAAAGGAGATTACAATACTGGATAATATAACAAAGCCACTTCGAGGGGGCAACCTCCAAAATAATGCACTAAGAGCATAATACTTAACATAATGATCAAAGACTTAACACTACCTCTTATATGTATTCTACTTATCCATGGTTATTCCATAGGCTGACCTAACTAAGAACATAGAGAAATGTAACAAGAATATAAAAGAGTTATGTAAGCCACAAGTCGGCCACACATGTCCCAAGACATGTGAAAGGTTAACAGTGTAACATACCCCTCCCATTTAAAACAACATTATCATCAATGTTGAGTCAACTATTGATGTTTTTGCACAAAGGATTCATCTTCCCAAGTAGCATTTTCACAGGGAAAATTCTTCCATCTGATCAGGTACTCCTTAATCACTGAAGACCACAACTATTTAGTGCACATTTAAAGGATTATCTGAGGATCAAGAATAACTCTTCCTTCCTCATCCAATTTTGGTAACTCATTTTGGGTAGTAACTTTATGTCTAATGTATTTATTCAAGCATGAGACATGAAATAATGGATGTATGCAAGTGGAGGAAGGAAAATCTAACTTGTAGGTCACACTACCAATTTT
The DNA here is from genome assembly GCA_037957365.1 of Torreya grandis. NCBI lineage: Eukaryota > Viridiplantae > Streptophyta > Pinopsida > Cupressales > Taxaceae > Torreya > Torreya grandis. Next base: position 111,227 of record JARHVA010007198.1, on the reverse strand, counting down.
CTACAAGATCATATTATGCCCATCATAATTAGGGGACAACTTATGATCTTTTTTTAATTACTTCAAGAGCATATAATTATATAAATATAAGGGAAAAAATACCCAATCCCTAATGTCAAAGAGACTCTCACTCATGTGTTGATTTGCCTACTATTTCATGTGATTCTGGGCCATGGCTAAATTTTCATGCAAATTGCAAAGGACCTCATATTTATGGTGAATATGTTATTCAACTACATGAACCTTAAGATGGACCCTCAAGGTTTAAGTAATGGATGGAGGGTGGTAACCATATAGTGCCAAAAAATGAGACATATCGAAATAACTATGAATAAAATTATTATCCCACCATTCAACAAGTGGCAACCAATGAACCCATTTATCCTATTTATCAAAAACAAAACAATGGAGATATCCTTCCATACATTTTTTGACTACCTTAGTTTGTCCATCTGATTGAGGATGATAAGATGAACTATGAGCCAGCTGGCTATCCAAACATATACATAACTCATTCCAAAATTTACTAGTGAAGATGGGATATCTATCATTGATAATGATCTTAGGGGTACCATGTAATTTCTAAACTATATTGAAAAAAATATAAGCTACTATACTATCAACCAATGATTGTGATAAAGAATAGAAATGAGCATACTAACTAAGATGATCTACCATAACCATGATAACATTTTGACCATTAAATCTTGATAAACATGTAATAAAATCCATAGAGACCTCTTCCCAATGTTGGATAGGGATGGATAAAGGTTGCAAAATACCTAGGGTTTTGATGGTTTCTCCTTTATTTTGTTGATAGTTAATACATTTAGCCACATATTTATAAACATGCCCCTTGAGTCTTTCCCAATAAAAATCTTGCTTGGTTCTATGATAGGTTTTCAAAAATCTTGAATGATCACCAATTGGAGTTGTATGATATTCTTGAAGGATTTTTTGTTTAAGAAGAGAATTCTTACATAGGTGTAATCTATCTTTATACCATAATACATCACCCTTCCATGTGAATTTTTCAAATGCACCCAAACCTTGTTAAAGATTCTAAATTAGATCATAGGTAGCAATATCCTTGTCCTATTCTGATCATACTTCCTCTAGCCAATATGCTTATGGAATGGTCAAATCATATAGTAATGCCTTAACTGATTCATCCTTCGTAAATAGTGCATCTACCACTACATTTCCCTTACCTTTCTTGTAAAGTATTTTAAAATCATAGATTAGCATCTTAGTTACCCATTTTTGTTGTTATTTAGATAATAAAATATGTTTGACAAATTTTTTGAGACTATCATGATCATTCTTTACTTGAATACAATGACCCATCAAATAAGGCCTCCATTATTTGAATGCATGCAAAATGGCCATCATTTCCTTTTCATAAATGGGCTTGTGCTAAATTTTACCCTTAAATTTATGAATTTAAAATGCAAGTTGTATTATTTCTTGCATGATTAAAGAACCCATACCATACCTAGATGCATCACATTCAATTACAGAAGTCTTGGAAATATCAAGAGTAGCCAACACTAGAGTGGTGTAAATCACCAATTTAAATTATTCAAATGCTCTGGTAGCTATATCTATCTACTAAAAGGATTATTTATTTAACAAGGATATGGTGTATTTTTTAATCCAAAAGGCATAACCAAAAAATCATAATGGCCTTCATGAGTCTTGAAAGTAGTTTTAGGTATGTCTTCATCATGGATCTAGATTTGATGATACCCAGAATGTAGATATAACTTGGTAAAATAAAGAGCACCATTTAATTCATCTAGAAAATCATTACTAATAGGAATAGGAAACATATATTTGATAGTGTAATTTCTGAGTTACTTATATTTAGGAGACATCATCCAAGTTTAATCTTTCTTTCACACCATGACAATTAGTGAAGAATATTCACTTTGGATATGGTGAATGATTCTTGCATCTAACATCTCCTATATCATATTTTCAATTTCAATTTTATAGGTATAGGGATAACTATATGGCTTGATGTTGGGTGGTGTAATTTCAATAATATGTTTGATATAATGATCATGTATGCAACTAGATGGAAGTATTTTTGGCATGTCACCGAAAACAATTGAATGGGAATCAATCACTTATTGTAGATCAAGAGGTGTAAATGACTGATTTGAATGAAATTCAATGGAAAATAAGTGACCTTAAAATCCTTTAATACCCTTTCAAATAATCTTTGTCATTTGATAGGATCTAACAAGTTGAGGAGATTAAGCCCTTAATCCCCTTAGCTCAAATGTCCTTCCCTTAGAATGAAAATCCATGAATAATTCCTAGATATTCATCTCAATAATGGCCAATGTGGTGAGTCATTGTACTTCAACAATAATGTTATCTCCCCCATAGGAATAACAAGCATAAGCAAATTCAATAAGTAGTCTCCCATGGCTAGCTTAATATTGTGGCATTTTCCGCAGCAGTTGATAGTATCACCATCTATAATCATGACCTAAAATTCTAGAGTAGGATAAATGAAATAGTTCATGTGAGTAGCCAACTTATTATTGATGAAGTTGTGTGTGCTCATAAAATCAATCAGAATAGTGACGTTATTTTTATTTAAGAAACCCACCACCTTAAGTGTTTTGGAAGTACTAGTACCTAAAAAGGAATAATAGGAAATAGTCAAATGAGATTCTTAGAATTCCTCCTCAATACCTTCTTTATCCTCTCAAAGTGCCTCCTCCTCATCATCATCTTCATTGGCACCTTTGATGTAAATTAACTTATTTTTAGCACAATGATGGTCTTTGCTCCATTTTTTTCACAACAATAACATGACGCTTTGGCTCACTTCTCAATTTATCAAGGTGTCCATCAGGTAGGTTAAGGATATGATGGTTTTGGAATGGTTCAATCATGACTATTAGTTAATGTTTTCTATTGACCATCTATTTTTCCTCTACCATGCATGACCATGGGATAGATTCTAATATAGATTATGGGTTAAAAATCCAAACCTATAATTGGATTCTATCATTGAGACCACCCAAAAATATATGAATCAAATTTTCCTCAGTGATGTCTTCCACCCATAAGGATAGATTCTAAAACTGATGAATATAATCCTTCAAAGTTACCATTTGCCATAGTTTGGCTAATTGGATAAATTAGTTCTTAAAGATATTATTCTAGTAATGAGCCAAAAAATCATTAGTGAAAATAGACCATGTAATATGAGCACCCTTCTTTTTATTTTAAGCACAAAATCAGTGATACCAAATAAACTACTTAGGTTCCAGATACATAGACACCACTATTACCTTCTGAGAACTAGGAGTTTGATGTAGATCAAATAAATTCTCAATTTTTATAATCCAAGTGAGATGATCCTTACCATTAAAATTATTCATGTCCACTTTTGGAAACATCATTTTCACACAAGAATTTTAGTTGTTAGTGTTGAGAGGAGGAGGACTTGAATGATGAAGTGGAGGGTTATTTAACTGTAACTAAGATGAAAGAGCATCAAATGAAGTAGTGACCTAATTCAATTGATTGTGAACCCCATTAATCTCTCCATGGATCCTTAAAACATTAGTTTTAACTATAAAAAGGTCATCATGCAATACCAAGCCCTTTATATTAGCCTAAAGTTGAGAAATCAATGGATTTAAAGTTCTAAATTTGTTGTCATTGGTAGAAAGAGTTTTAGGAGTTTTTTGTCCCCCTTTTCATACTTTTTAAAAAATATTAGCCATATACAAACCCTAGGAGGGTTTTTTCCCAATAAAAAGTGTCATAGGAAATGGTACCATTGTGATCACCTCACTAATATGAATCTAATGACTACCTCTATGCACTAGGGTAAAAAAATTCAATACAAAAAAGTGTATTGGTGAAGTATACCATTGTGATCATCTTATCAAGATGAATCTAATGACTGTTATTGTGCAATGAAAAAAAATCATAAAATTTTGTCTTTTTATTTTCATTTTTTTAATTATTTTTTTCAAAAAAGTGTTTCAAACAATACTGTGTTGATAGAGAAAATTATTTTTTCTTGAATTGCAGGTTATGTTTTTTCACTCCACCTCATAAAACTCATACCTCGAATTACCATTTTAAAAGTCTGATACCACTTATATTGAAATTAATTAGATGTTTGCATATAATGATTTTATATTGGACAAAAAATATGAGAAATCAAATAATAATAATTGATAGTAGAGAAAAATATTGGATAATATAGCAAAGCCACTTTGAATGGGCAACTTCAACAATAATTCACTAAGAGTATAATACCTAACATGATGATCAAAGACTAACCATTACCTCCTATATATAGTCTATTTAGCCATGGTTATTCTGTAGGCTGACCTAACTAAGAACATAGATAAATGCAACAAGAGTATAAAAGAGGTATATAAGCCACAAGTTGGCCAGACATATCCCAAGACACATCAAAGGTTAAGGGCATAGTAGATTCTCATATATGGTCCTATATCAAATGAATGCTTGGTATTCTAATAAAAAATGGTTGATCAAATCTGAATGACTATTTATATGTTTAATTTAATCTAGATATAAGGCCAAATATATCTAATCAACCTCTATCTATTAGTAGGCTGCCCATAAAGATAAATGGATAGGTCGCAAGTAATCATATAATGGATCCTTATCTATATATAGGGCCCACATGTCTATTATAATCAATTGATAGGATAAAATACCATGTATATAGAGGGAACAATCTAGAATAGCCAAGTTATATAGTTATATACAAGATAATTATTTCTATTAAAATATTTATTTTCATTGAAACAAAATTGGAGATAGTGAATTGCCATGGGAAGACCTTTCACCTAAATTAGTTTATTCCCTCTCAATAAAAAATATTAGTGGTCATGAAATAATTGGCATGGTTATGGGATATGGTGTAATAATGGTAATCAAAATCAAAAATAAAACAACATAGTCAAGTTTATGGATTTATGACACACCCCATAGGATGGTTATAAGTATGGCTATATATCTAATCTATATATATTGCCCTCAATCCATAAAATACTAGTGTTCATATATATTTATGTGTGTGTGTGTGTGTGTGTGTGTGTGTGTGTGTGTGTGTGTGTGTGTGTGTGTGTGTGTGTGTGTGTGTGTGTGTGTGTGTGTGTGTGAGTGAGTGTGTGTGTGTGTGTGTGTGTGTGTGTGTGTGTGTGTGTGTGTGTGTGTGTGTGTGTGTGTGTGTGTGTGTGTGTGTGTGTGTGTGTGTGTGTGTGTGTGTGTGTGTGTGTGTGTGTGTGTGTGTGTGTGTGTGTGTGTGTGTGCGTGCCTAATTTTGAATCTCATATATCTATAAACACTCACACCTTTTATATTTCCCTCACCCCTCGATCGACAATAGCTAGGTGAATAGTAACTACCCATCTATCTGGAAACCTGCTAATCATTAAAAATGACCTCATTATGAGATAGATGGGATTATGAAAAAATATATAGCCATTATTCGCACCAAAACACACTTATAATAATGGAATATCATTTAGTTAAAACCTATATTTTAGTTATCCATACTCATTTCCCATGAAATACATATATCATCTTCCTTCCCCTATGGAGCCCCTATCTATGTATGGTCCCAATGCAGAACAACCTATCTATAAAGTAATAGATCAAGAGTGAAGGCATAAGATAGAACTTTAATAACCCCTCTACTAAGAGGCATCTTTATTTATTCCTTCTAATTTATGCTTGAATGGATATATATACATATATATATATATATACCCCTCTACTAAGAGGCGTCTTTATTTAGTCCCTCTAATTTATGATTGAATGGATATATGTACATATATATAGACATATATATATATATATATATATATATATATATATATATATATATATATATACCCCTCTACTAAGAGGCATCTTTATTTAGTCCCTCTAATTTATGCTTGAATGGATATATGTACATATATATAGGCATATATATATATACATACATGCACACACACACACATATAAATAGCGTATGATTATCTAGATATAAATATATCTCTATCTATCTAGAAGGCTCATATCCTAAATAGATAAACAAGACATATAGAGGCTGAGGGAGGAATAAATATAGAGATCCATGAGGAAGGGAGGTACCTAGGGCTCAAACCATAGGAGAGGTTATTTTATCATATGAATGGGAGATAAAAAAAACCCTATACTCTTGGCCTCTTTGGATCAAGAAAGAGGACTAAGAGACCATAGTGAGGAGAGAGTACAAACTCAATTTAGAACATCTAACCTTAGGTAACTATGGATAGGGTTTGGTGTTAGAACTAGATATTATATCTATCTCTATATATTTCATGTCAAGTGAATCTATAGTCATAGTCAATAGTTGGAAACTGGACCACCCCTCCACTATAAAGCTCAAGCCTAAATATGGGTTTAGACAACTTGATTGAGAACTGACCTAAGTAATCAAGGAGGGGATGTAGGGGATTTACCAATAGAATAAATTAAGTTGAACAATGAGCCCTACAGTAATGTTACTTATATAGTATATAAAAATTCACATATAACATATCCATTTACTCATGTTCCCCTTTGTAAGTAATCATGTTACATATATAGTTAAGTTACTCATGTTACCCATTCCATAGAGTCACCCCCATAATGACTCATGTTACCCATCCCATATATTGATGTCACTAGTCATTCCATAGGGAGACTATAACTCTACACATTTAGTCCAGTCATGCTACATGAAAAGAGACACTTGAAGGGGGATAAGAAATAGAAAAATATAAGTTATACTACTTTAAGGGTGAGGCCATGAGGAGGGTAGAGACAAAATATATTATGACCAATTATACTTTAATACCCAAGGGATAAAAAAGACCGAATGTTGGTCTCCTGAATGTGGCTAAATTATTGATTAATGGGGGTGAAAATTCTTAATAAATAATTTGATAGACTAGAGAAATATCCCCTATAGAATATTTTAGTTGATAAAATAGATCACTATCTTACCCATGTAATTTAAGTTGGCCTGAATAAGACTAGTGATGTAGGTAAGTTAAAATATATAGGAGTGGTTAGAAATCTAAGCATGATTGGGTTTAAAAAATAGATACTCTATATGGATTGGATGGTGATATGGAAAATGAAATTAGAGATAGTTGTCTCAATTAATCAAGGATGATGAAGTAGTGATTAGGGATGATGACGGATGTGAGTGGTAATGAGGTAGTGATTAAATATTACTATGGATGGTGAGTTTCAATAAAATAATGATTAGGGATGATGAAGGATGAAGATGGAGTGATTTGAAATGATGATGGATGATGAAACAATGATTGTAGATGATCAAGGATGTTGAGGGTTAATGAGGGAGTGATAAAAGATGATGAAGGATAGTTAGGGTCAATTAGAGAGTGCTTAGGGATTATGAGAGATGGGGGGGGAGTTATTAGAGATGATGAAGGATGGTGAAAATCAATTAAGGAGTTATTAACAATGATGAGGGAGTGAATAGAGATGATGAGGGATTGTGAGGTTCAATGATGGAGTGATTAGGCATTATGAGGGACAAATGGGGAGTTATTAAAGATTATGAGGGATAATATATCATTAATTAGAGATGGTTAGGGATGGGGAGGGTTAATGATATAGTGATTAGGGATGATGAGGGAGTGATTATGGATAATTAAGGATTTTGAGGTTCAGTAAGGGAGTTATTAAGGACAATGAGGGATGAGGATGACATGAGTAGGGATTATTATAGATGAGTATGTTGTGATTAGGGATGATTAGGGATGATGGATTGATTATGGATGATCAGGAATGGTGAGGGTTAATGAGGTAGTGATTAGGGATGATGGAGTGATTATAGATAATGAGGGATGGTGAGGGTTAATGAGCGAGTGATTAGGGACAATGAGGACTAAAGAGAGAGAGTGATTAGGGGTGATGACGGATGAGGAGGAAGTTATTAGGTATGAGATATGGATGATGATCAAGTTAAATTAACATAAATTGGTTATTTGATGTATGTAGGTCATCAATATGACCTATACTTCCCCAATCACACTATTTTTGCTTCATTTTCAAGTGAGTGGTTTGTAAAATTTAATTTTGACAAAAATATGACTCATATAAATGTTAGGAAGCAATATAGAAGGCATTAAACCATAAAAAATGACTATATGTTTACTAAAATAGACATGATATACAAAAATTTTACCCTAAAATCCCTATATTAAATATTGAGGCCTTAAAAATGCCTAGGTACTGACCATCTTAGATTTTCAAAAACAATCTTCCACATCATAAGGCATGTAGTTTTGGGATAAACTATATTAGATGCAAAGTGGCCCTAATTTATTATATTTACTAAATTAAATATAATGTATAAGGGATTTAATGTAAGAATTATATTGTTACATTATATTTCATATACTTGAAATTTTTTATTACACTAATGAGTTCATTGCACTATAACTAATATGATTTATTAGTCTTAGTGGTAATACCTGATATGTGTTATTACCACTAATAAAGTGTACATGTTTTGGTTGTTTTTCATTTCAAACTAACATGTTTTTTTAGTTTAAAGGAATTATGAGGGACAAATGGGGAGTTATTAAAGATTATGAGGGATAACTGATGAGTAATTAGAGATGGTTAGGGATGGTGAGGGTTAATGATATAGTGATTAGAAATGATGAGGGAGTGATTAGGGATAATTAAGGATGTTGAGGTTCAATGAGTGAGTTATTAAGGACAATGAGGGATGAGGATGGAATGAGTAGGGATTATTATAGATGAAGATGGAGTGATTAGGAATGATGAGGGACGATGGAGTGATTACAGATGATTAGGAATGGTGAGGGTCAATGAGGGAGTGATTAGGGATGGTGGAGTGATTATAGATAATGAGGGATGGTGAGGGTCAATGAGGGAGTGATTAGAGACAATGAGGACTAGAGAGAGAGAGAGAGAGAGAGAGAGAGAGAGAGAGAGAGAGAGAGAGAGAGAGAGAGAGAGAGAGAGAGAGAGAGATATTAGGGGTGATGAGGGATGAGGAAGAAGTTATTAGGTATGAGATAGGGATTATAATGAAGTAAAATTAACATAAAGTGGTCATTTGATGTATGAAGGTCATCAATATGACCTATGCTTCCCTACTCACGCCACTTTTGCTTGATTTTTGAATGAGTGGTTTGGAAAATTTAATTTTGACAAACCTATGACTCATATAAATGTTAGGAAGCAATCCAAAAGGCATAAAATCCTTAAAAATGACTATATGTTTACTAAAATGGACATAATTTGCAAAAATTTTACCTTAAAATCTCTAAGATCAATATTGAGGCTTTAAAAATGCCTAGGTACTGACCATATTATATTTTTAAAAATAATCTTCCACATCATAATGTATGTAGTTTTGGGACAAACTATATTAAATGCAGTGTCCCTAATTTATTATATTTACTAAATTAAAGTTAAAGTATAAGGAATTTAATGTAATAATTATATTGTTACATTATATTTTGTCTACTTGACATTTTTTTTTTACACTCATGAGTTCATTACACTATAACTCATATGCTTTATTAGGCTTAGTGGTAATAACATATATGTGTTATTACCACTAATAAAGCATATGTGTTTTGGTTGTTTTTCATTTCAAACCAACATGTTTTTTCAATTTAAATTTGTATATATAATAATACATACACACTAAAACTGATATGTGTCATAGAATGTAAATGGTATGGTGTGTTTGAATTAAAAAACCAACCATTTTGGCTTAGAATTGGCTTGGATTCCAAAGTCAAAGGTTTGGAACTATCACTATACAACCAAATCTATGAGGTTTTATAAAAAACAAGAAAATTCATCTTCAATAACCAAATACAATATGAATTTCAATGATCTAATTTGTAAAATTATTACCACAAGTATGAGCACACTCTCTTCTTTACAAATATATGACTTTTAGAATTTTTGTACTATTTGAAGGTTTCAATCAATGTTTATTCCCAACTATAGACTTTTAATGTAACTACATGATTCAAATATACATGTATATATATGTTTGTGAATTTTTTTTTTCATTCATTGAAATTAAGAAAATAATATGGCTACAAACTAGGCCTAATTATACACACATTCAAACAAACTAGTTTTTTTTAGGTAGTTAGGGGGGTGCATGGATGGGTATCAGTTTTTTCGTTAGTTTTTAGGATCTATTACTTATAAAATTAAAAAAATATATAGGTTAAAAACTAAATGATATTATTTAAAGTTTCAACAAATGGTTTTAAACAATATTAAATGATACTGAAAAAATGTTTGGGATGCATAACCTAATATCTACTCTATTTTATTAAAAAAATATTTATTATTCAGATTTTAGATGTTTTACCTAGTTATACTTAACAATTTTAAAATAAATTAGTGATTTAATGTTCTAATTCATGTTCTTACACCATCTTCAAATGTGTAACCATCTCAAATTATTCACAAAACTTTAGATTTTTTTATTTTTAGGAAAAACATTTCCATCGTAGGCCCCTTTTTATCCCCCAACTTTGTGCACTTACTCCTATATATAGAAATTATAACAAAAATAATATCTATTTTTAGCCATGGTATTTATACAAGTTTTTAAAAATGTTATCACATAGGTTTTGCACTCATTCTTTGATGTGGAATACCTTGCTATACAATGCCTAATGATATAATGGGAAAAAATTTACATTGTAGGACTTTGGAAAATTGAGGTTAACCTTTGGAGAAGGATAACTTACTTTCAATAAATTTTATGCAACGAATAAGATACCAGTTCTATATAAATTTTACTCTTTTTAGTGTTTTTTTCCTAAACTAAATTTTAACTAGGAAAAGACTATAGAATGAAACTTGTGACAAATAAATAATGATTGCACCAAATATATTAGATGATGTTTAATGTGTGATTTATAAACACAAAAAATAGGAAATAAATTGAAATTTATTTGAGCACAGACTCATACAAATGAGAAATCAAAGTCAATATTAGGTATTCACGTGGAGGGGAAAAGATTCACTTATTTTCATTAAATAATATTTTAGAAGGGTAAAATACCACAAAAGAATTTATTGTGAATAAAAATAAGAATGATAATATCCATAAACATTGAAATAACTCTATATACACAAGGATATCTTAGACAAGAAATTAAAATATTCAATTTATTTCATCCTGAAGGTTACAGCTATAGATAATACATTCAAAGTGTAGAGAAATATTACTAACTATAAAATATAGATTGGGCCATGGATTTTTCCCATATTTATAAAAAAATATCTCATAGATGAGATGTATTTTTCAAACATTGAATTCCCAGTAAAGAAAACCATGTAGATCTGAAATCTTCATGCAAAAAGGCAAGTTCTTCTATTTCTAGCATCTTGAACTTGTAGAAAAGATTTGAAAATGGCATGTAAGAGTTGGGAATGATATTTAGTTTAGAATTTAATGGTATAATTTTATATACTCTATGCAATTTTACTCATTTTTAATGTCTCTTTGTGAAAATGTATAGTGCCCAGATAAAACATGACTTCTAGAATAAAAGACAACTTTAAAATAAATTCAAGTCACTTTTATGGAATATCTTAACTTGCAAAAAATAAGTGAGAATTTTACAAATTTTAAGTCAAATAAATTTTTCAAAATATAATTTAAAATTTTCAATTCATGCTTTTACACTTTTTACCAATTGTACTTGTCAAAATAGAAAGTGTAATTTGCAATTTTGCTTTTTACAACATTCAAATTGTCAAAAATACAAAGTGGAAAATACAATTTTCTCTTTCTCAAAAAGAGTTACAAAAAAAAATTTGTTCCCTAAAAATTACTACTCATAATGTTTTCCAAATATGAAGCACTACATATGAAAATATTTCAAACAAAAAGATTAATCAATATCCAAAATTTATTCATCCTTCTTGTCTTTCTCAACCTGTAATTTTTAAACATATGCATCAAAGGCATTGAAAACTTATTGTATTCACTCTTCCTCTGTTCCACAAGAGTAAAATTGAGAGGCTACACAATATACCTAAATATAAAACAATTTCTCTTCTGGAAGACTTGATACCCTATATATCCATCTATATTTTGTTGAGTGTATTTTCATACCTAATAAATCTATGGATAAAACTCAGGGTAAATACTGTATCCTTTATAAATTCTTTCCCAAATACCTCTTTGAACTTATTATGAACCTCCTCTACCTATAGAAGATTATTTACATTATATGTTGTTTGATATGACATCATATTCATCATTCTTTCAACGTCATACAATAGGTAAATAACTTTATCATGTACCACCTTGGCTTGATGAGTATATTATGTTAGTATCCTTATTCAAAATTAAATTTCTCTATGTAATTCCTCATGCTCAACACCATTATTTAGTATATTATTAGTAAAAAGGATATCTAAATCAATTAAATCTATAATTTTCAATTTTAGATAATATAAATTTAGGTTTGAATCTCTCCATCATATTTATTAACTTGTCCATTCAATATGTTCTTACTCTCTTTAATTGTTTCATATTATTCCATTATTACTGAAATAATCTTATTTCCCTTATAAATGAGTTCCTACAATGAATCTTTTGTATCCCTTCCCATATGAGACATCTATCAAACTAAATTAATGAAATTTTGATCTAAAGTCTGACTAACTAGATGCACATACTGTGATTGTTCTGATGATTCACTAGGATTTATATATTTATTTAATATTATTCTAAGATGATCCGTGTTTCTCTTTAATTTTCATCCTTAGTGGCCTTGTCATAATCAATCCTTTTGAAGAGAGAATTTATGCCATATTTCACATCATGATTCAACCCCTCCATTGTTGATCATCAAAGGTGAATTTTGAAAATCTAATAATCCCCCACCATATAATTTTCCTTTGATTTATCTAGTGGTGGAACTATAATTTCAACATACCTCTCCCCCTTTTCATTAATAAATATCCTAGAGAAGGTCTAGATATTCAATTTTAACTTCTTCTTGATCTTTGATAGACCAAAGTCCATTGTGTAGGGATCAATCATTTGTTTCCTCTTCTTCCCCACTAATTTGGCTACCCAACATAGGGTGACATTTGGTTTCCTAGATACTATAAAAAAAGAATCAACAACTGATGTTGCTACACAAGTGGATATTGTGACCATTTTAAAATCATAGGAGGATGATGATATTTATTGTTTAGGAGTTTCTTGTGGCATTTCTCTCCCATCATTAGGTTTTAAACCTATATTCACATCAAGGACTTGGGTCTCTCCAATCTCAAACTAGGGTAATATGGAAATGTTATAAGTGGAAGAGGTGGAGGCATATGAAATAGATGTGTCTATTAGAGGTGTAGAAGATGGGATAGACATAGGGATTGTAAATTTAGAAATATGTAAGAGAGTGAAATCGAAAACATTAAATGAATTAATGACATATGTGGGACCACTCAGGGTTGGTAAAGTATGAAAAGTGAGTGGGGATGAAAGTGAAATAGTACTTACCTCAAGATTTAGGGTGGCCTATAGGACTGAAGTCAAGATGACTATGTCCATCGATTTATACTACTGAGTGGTGTTAGAAAATAATGGTGATGATACATAAGGAATTATAAATGGAATGGAAATATGGAGTGGAATGAAATGGGAAGGTGAAATTTGAGGAAGGGAAAGTTAAGTGGAAACATGAGAATCTATTGATGGGAAACCCTGAGTATCCACATAACTCACATTTATTTGAATTATTGTGGTAGGAAATGTGGTTAGAATGGTAGGTGAAGTGAAAATTATAGATGCAAAGTAAATGGATGTGAGAGGTGTGTTGGAACACAACTAGATATTGAGAGGGGGGATGAATTATTATATCAAATAAAACTAATCCTTTAATGCCTTTTAAAATAGATTAAAAATCACATGCAGATTAAAATATAAATGTAGAGATTAAATACAAACAAATACACATGACACTAGATTTATATATGGAAAATCCAAAGGAAAAAACCATGATGAGAATAGCTTCTAGAATTTACTATTCTAATCTAGCCTCATAGTTCAAAGCCTCACTAGAAACACTCAATAGTTACATTTAAGTAAACCAATCCTAAGAAGATACCAATCCCCTAATTTAAGAGATTCAACTCTAAGGAAGAAACAAATACCTAACTTAACACCAACTTAGCTTAACCTCATGGTTTTAATGTTTATGGGAACCAACCCAAAGGAGACACCAATCCCTTGACTGAGAACTAACTTAGCTAATTTGATGGCACCAACCAATTAGATCTATGGAGTTACAACTATAAATTACAAAATATATTCATAAATGAATCCAAATCTATTCTCTCTATTTCAATTCTAATTTGTAACTACTCATTCTCTAACCATTATCTTTATGTGGTTTTCTTCCTCTCTACCCCTCTCTCTATGTGTCTGTATATGTATATATTTAACACACTTCATCTCTCTCTCACACTAATCCTCTATGTCACTATATTTTATATGTTTGACACTCTTCAATAATATCTCATCTTCTTTTCACTTCTACCTCTATTTATATATATTTTTGTTTAACATAATTCCAACACTAGAAAACGTATCCTAGATGTTGTATATATAAGAAATGCATATAGGGTTTGCTTTTTTTCTCTATATTTACACTTAGATTGTAACACATCATGAGAATTTTGGAATTTAGTTCATTAATACATGAACTATAAGTTTGTGCATCTCAATTCCATACATCACATTATAATTGAAAGTCTCTTTACTATCTATAGCATCTGATAGACTCAAGTTTTGATGCACGATCTCTTTAATATACATTTAATCAATTAGATTGATCAATCTCATTATCTATGTTGAGATTCATAGATTATACACAAGTTCCTCCATGTTCATACATGTTAATATATGTATTTAAAAACTTTAAATACTAGCCTTTTATCTCTCTCTTCACACTATATCTAAACTCTCTCATTTTGTCAGACCTTTGTACACTAATAAAATTTAATGTCCCAATATTTAAAATGCATCTATCAATCTCCAGATCCTATCTCCCCCACACCATTTGATCTCTAAAGATGTATGACCTTTATGACAATCGGTGATTAAACTTTAAAACTTTGACATGATCTCATATATTCCTATATCTTTGGATTACTTATCCTTTGTCAATGTTATTGAACCTACTCTATCTTTAAATTTCCACTATGTAAATAAACACCAATCACTTTATTCCATCTAATTCTACTCACTGCATTAGATCTCTTTTATCCAAGATTCCACATGCCATTAGATCTTCTAAAAACCTCAATATTTAGATATTTATAGTTGTTAAATGTCAATCTCTTTATAGAATTTGAGTTTATTTGATTCATTGGATCTCCTTTGCATGATCACCTATGCACCATCTAATCTTTTGACTAGATCAATCATTAACTTTATATAACCTTTAAAGATATGACACTTTGTGTAAGTGCATGCCTTTTATACATAGTTGTTAGTTCTCACTATTGAGACATTTGGCATCTTTATATTGCTTGTTAACCTTTTGACTTTAAGTCACACCATTGATTAACTATCAAGGCTCTATGATTGTGAGACTTATCACTTATTTATTCACTCATAAGGACCTATGACACTTTTACTTCACTACATTTGATTATATCTCAAATGTTTGATAATCACAAACCATCTATCTTATAACTAGCTCAAAATTTACTTTGTGTAGATTTTGTCTAAGTATGGAGACCATTTCAATATGCTCAAAAAGCTATCTTTACACCTACATATATTTTTCTTCACACAACTCCATGGTATAAAATTTGGACCATATAAACTAGGCATGATAATGAACAAACCCATATGCTCATTTTTTCTAGAATATTTCTTGCATGTGAGATATAACACCATTAATCTACTTACTAATATTATTTTACCATAGAGTTAGCTATGCCTCAAACTTGCTTGGAAGGCTAACTTCATCCTTGCATAACTCTTTCCATGATTAGTTACATGCCCTAAAATCTATCATATATGAAGCTCTTACATAAGGGATTCCATCCATATATCCATTTTTTCTTGAAGCCTTCATACACTCAAGATATGACATCATAAAAATGCCTTCTTAGATTTTTCTTGCAACTTGAAGATTTGAATGTTTCAAAAAACTATCAAAATGTCCTGGATACCTACTTTTCTCAAGCATATATATTGTTATGCTATGTCATGTGACCTAAGATTTGGTGCATATAAAATAGCCACAAAAATGAATAGACTGATGTGATCATTTTTGTCTAACAACTCCATGTGTGTAAATTTTGACCTCATTAATATTCTTACTTGGATCTATTTATTATTTTTTTAAATTTGGCTAAGTATAGAAACTTAGCAATTTGTGTCTTAGTAGCCAACTTCCAATCCCCATAACTTAAATTGTGCTTCATCTCATAGCTTCAAATCTAGTGCATAATAACTAGGGCCTAGTATGATCACAAACATGTGGCCAAATCCCCTAAAATCATCCACATATGGTAATGGTTATGTAAGAAAAATGGATACTCATATTTTCCTCTATAGACACAAAATGTCTAGATGAACAATATGAGGAACTAGATGAATTCTACTCATGCACATAAGAACTCTATTTATGATTCTAATTATCTCACAGGTGCTCTTAGTGTTGATGAACACTTCTCATTTTATGATCCTAAGGATCCAAGGCATGAGTTTTAATTTGTGACAAATTTTGGATGTGTGTGGTGGAATAGAAGTAGAAAGTGAGAGTTGTCCACAAATTTTATTTAATTTGCTGGTAGGGAGCCACCAGGGTCCCATACATGAAATTTTATGATATTTTGGATTCCAAAGATAATCTAAGTGGATATTAATGATGATCTTAAACTAAAGTGATATTTGATTAAAAAATAAGAAAATAGTGGGTAAGGTAGAAAGGAAGACATGATTGCAAGCTTCTATCCTAGATATTATCACAAAGTTCTTATTAGTTTGAGAAAACATGAACTAATTTATGACGCAAAATTGTTTGAACACTAATTTCACCATAAAATAAGAAATATTCAAAATAAATATGAAGATCACAAGTAAGAACCAGTTTTACTTGAAGAGTTTTGCTACTATAATGTGAATAGCATAAGCACATCCAAATCTAGAGTAAAATAAGATGAATTAAACCTAAGATATTTCATCTAATTTAGTGTAACATAAATTAATAACCTTATTATAGAAATGTAGCTCAAAATACAAAAAACCATTCAAATCTAAGACATTAGCATGCAATTGAGAGATAACATTAGCTTTTAACACACTATTTATAAAATCCTTTCAAAATTCCTTAGATGTATTAAAATTCTTTCTTATATGTAATTACTCAGAGTCTCTCCCTTTAAAAAATGGTAACACCTAACTATTTATAGATAACATAGGTAGTGTACCAAATATCTTCATGAAACACTTGTATGTAAGATAAGGATAGTTGTCCTTCATATAAAGGTTATAATGCACATGACTTCCTACATCAAAATTGACAAATAAAACTAATATATGATAAAAGACTAGCATATATATTTTTAAAAAGAATATTCTTTTCCATTACATTGGTGGTGGGTCCATAGATCATCCCTATTTGAATAACTCTTTCACCTTGGTATATTGCTATTCGATCAACCCAAAATCCATTGTAGGCTTCATCAGACAATCCTCTTCTTGAATTGTAAATGTGTTAATTCCTTATCACTTTTTGTCATGAGTTCTATGATGAATTATGCCTCTAAAATATACCTTATAGAGGTAAATATGATGTTGAGGGTATTTTGATTATCCTTGATAGACTGACCTTGATTCTCCTTGATGTTCTAGATGAAGACATTAAAACTTTGCTTAAACTCTTCATCATCTATCAAGCCCATGGAAATGGGTTGAGAAGGATGGTCAACAGAGACCCTAAGAGATTTTCCATCTTGATTATTAGGTATTTGTCTTCCTTGGTGAATTCATTCACATTATTGCACTAGGTGCTTAAATCTTGTAGCTTATCTACTATGATTCCTTGAAGAATGTCTAAATGTCTAAGTTTGATAATCTTAAAGTCTAGGGCCTATTTTGTTACATGTACCTTAATCAATTCAACTATCTGGGCTTGGGAGTCTTGACATTTTATGATTAAGTATTTTTCCATCTTATCTTAATGGGTTAACGAATTTAATCTAATCTTTCTATTGTTTAAGTATTCAAATATGTCAAGAGGAGACTTATTTAACATCTTTAATATGTCCTCAAGGACTAAGAATGCAGCCTGTGCTTCTAAATCTTATTTCTACTTTTCTAGGTTGATAATTATTTGTTTCATCCTCTAGACCCTAGCTAAGGTCATTATTTATTTGGAAACAACTAAACTTGATATGTCTTCCTAATGCATAGGGTTTTCCCATACTACTTATCCTTTCACAACAGTTAGAATCACAAATGGATCCACTCTGTGGAAGGTGAACTCTTCACTGCCCATGGTGGCTTTCTTTGTTGTTACCTTATCAAATATAGTTGTCTATAGATTTTATTACATATTAGTTGTTGGTTCATATATTTTTTGAACCTCTAAGATTTAAATATATGATTTACTTGATGTTCTAGTATCATTCATTTTTTTCTACTTTTCCTTGTAGCTTTGAAAATTCTCCTCTCTTCTTTCTCCTTAATAAGATCTCTGATATAGGGTTTGATATCATCATGGGTAATAAAACATATATTTCTAGTGATTTCCCATGAATGGGACTAGGATGGAAATTTTTAGAGATTTCCATATATGAACTAATCTGGGATGACAGGTCCATATATGGGGAACTCATCACTGAACAAATTAACCTCACTAGTTGGATGGGTCCATGTCACCTTTGGCCTTTTAGAAGACCTAGGAACAAGGGCAATCCTTGATTTTCTTTTCTTTTGTGAGATAGGGACTAAATCTAGAGTTACTTCTTTTGTTTTTTTCATCTCGCTTGTTTGTGATTCTTCAAGTTATTCCAATTCAACTTGAGCTTCCTTAATTTTCTCATCCTCCTAATCTAACCCATATGTCTCTACAAGTTATTTTAAGAATTATTTAACTATTTCATATGGTTCTAGTGTAACCACATCAATTTTCTCTACTAGAGAAGGTGGCCTTGGAGTTGGAACTAATGATGAAGGATATTTCCCTAGTATTTCTTCCAATTTCAACTCACTAGGTCCTTAAATTTAGGTTGCTTGTTATGGTTTGTTTGGAGGTGAAATTGAGGTGGAAGGAAATAAACGATATTGTAATGGGTTCATTTTTTAGATTTCTCTAGTTGGCTTCTCTTCTCTTTGCAACCTATGCTCATGTTTGAAACCATGTTGTCTGCACTTGTCTAGAACTTCCTCAAAGTTTGTAGCCTTAGTGTAGAGATGGTCATAAGGGCCAACCCTATGTTCATATACCACCTTTGTTATCTAATTGGACTATAGATTTGGGATAACCTTATTATTTAGGCCCCATCCTTTGAGGTCATCCTTTTGAAAATAAAATGAATCCCTATGTTTAGACATAATGTCCAATTATTTCCAGCCATGGATCATGATTCTTCCAAGCTACAATGGGAAAGGGTGAAATATGCATTTCCTCTTTTATTTGCATACATTTCAATACCTTAAAGGAGTTCATAAGTACTTTCATGTTTATCTAGTTTGATAAGGACATAGAATAACAATCTAAATGGTTGAGTCATGATTCCCTCCATTCTGATAATGGTGTAATTTGGATGATACCATATATCTCCCATGGCTTCTACATATTTATTGATGAGGTAGTGAAATTTGGGCATGGGGTTCCATATGATGATCTTAACAAAAATATGATATATGCAATCATAAATAAATTGCATGTGGTCCCTATATTTAAAGATATGTAGCTTTGAATAATTATGGGATATGGTAATCTTGCAATGAGAGGACCAATTATTGATAACAAGAATATGAGTGGAAGCCATAAATGATTCCAATAGATAGGACATCATGGTGAATTATTGGCTGGTCTTCTTTTTTATGCCATAGAAATGTCTCACCAAGTGGATGTTAGTCAACTCTCCAATAGGTGGAGTTAACTTTTCTTCCACCATGAAATATATGTAGGAAACCCATCTAGGGTTGATATAGGTTATGATGGCTACCTCAAAATATATATTCAATAGGGTCATAATGATCTTAATGCCATCCATAAATTTTACAATGGGAATCTTCCCATCATGGTTCCTAGATATATGGGTTCCTTGGTTTACCTAGGGTCTTAGAATAGTGTCAAAATTATGCTTGGTTATCCACTTTTTGATGGTGTGGAGGTCTATATGAGCTCTAGGGAGTTTATAATAGACATAAAAAGCTACAAGATAGATATATGCTATCTCTTTTGACACACCTTCCCTAACTATCCAATCACCATCAATTATACAATCTATAAACATAGGTGCAAGGATATTGAAGTAATGGAGTACCTCTAGTTTTTTAGTTACTCGATAAAGACCAAACATCTAAATTAAAACCATGTCATAAAATTTCCTCTTGGTTACTACAAT
Source organism: Torreya grandis (assembly GCA_037957365.1). Classification (NCBI taxonomy): domain Eukaryota; kingdom Viridiplantae; phylum Streptophyta; class Pinopsida; order Cupressales; family Taxaceae; genus Torreya; species Torreya grandis. The sequence goes on along the minus strand of JARHVA010007198.1, from coordinate 90,545 downwards.
AATTTTTTTTCAAGAAGTGGGAGGATACAATTCCTTAATAACAAAGAAGATTTTATACTAGTTATTGATTCTATTGTTGAGTGCCCTAGTGTCCAACTCTATGTCACCAAAATTCCTTCCCTCATTGTTTGTAGTCAAATACACTTGTACATCTTATCTCCATTTTTTCCTACCTACCATAATTATTATTTAATTTACTATGTTGTTTTAATGGCTTTACTTTGCCTAGGATGAAATTTGAGCTTGCCTAACCCAATTGTATCTCAAATAGTAAAGAATTAGGGTTTTATGTTATTTATACTAGGGATTCTTAGAGATTTAATGGTGAAAGGTGGAATATTTCACAAATTCATTCATGCCTTAGATTTGATGGATGTATAAAATTATGAAAATTATGTCTTTTTGACATGCCAAGTCTTTGTATCTATCATTTAGTTCTTACATGGTACTTACGTGGCCTTCTTAAAATCATTTTGCGGCATTCTCTTGATGATTATTTTGAGAACTAGCCATTGATTTTCAAATCTCACTTTTCATCTCATGCCATTTTATTGATTCTATGATTAAGCATGGTTCATTAGATCCTGTAAGATGCACATGATTTAATTAGTCTAAAAATTAGGCTTAAAATACATTCTTAAGGTCTATTTATGTCAATAACACTAATAAACTTAGGTTAAAGTATTTTATGCTAAGTTTTATATGTTAATATGTTAAGGATTCTTTTGAAAGGCATATTAAAAATTCCCTCTTTTATTAAGCTAAAATAATTAGCTGAGGTTAAATTTGATGGCCTTGATAATGTCAAAGATGTCCTTGTGGACATCAAATGACGTGAGTGAGACTATCAATTTTAAGCCTAAAAAATTATTTTGGTCAAATAATGAAGTGCCATGTTTTATGCTATTAAGAACCACTAGGGATTTGAAGTTGATGCATGCTATTATGTTAAGATAGGTGATGTAGCAAGGATCATCATCTAAGAGGTCAAAGCTAATTAGATTTTAACTCTAGGGAGCCTTCCATATTCACACCATTAGACTTAGACCTTTGAATAATGGTCAAGCATTGGATATTTAAAAGTGTACAAGCTTTAAGTCAGTATGATAGGTTATATATAGGCTAAAGTTAAATGATTAGTCCTAAGTCTATTGTATAGATAAATACAATGAACTTAAAGCTAGGGTTTATTGTGCTAAGCCTAAGGTTAAAACATTAATGTGGTCCCATTTTAGATTAAGGTAAAATTTTGTATGAGGTTTAACTTGATGGTCTTGATAATGTCAAAGATGTCTTCACATACATTAAATAATGGGAGTGAGACTATCAAATTAAATCCCTTAAGAAATTTTCATTGAGGTCTAACTTGATAGTCCCACTAACATCAAAGATGTCCTCGTAGATGTTAAATGATAGGAGTAAGACTATCAAATTAAATCATGTAAGAAATTTTTATAGAGCTTTGAATTGATGTGTAGTTCCTCTTGGGTGATTTCACACTATTAGATTAGATCCCTAGGGAAGCAAGAGTCACTGGATCTATGGAAGTGTATGAACTTTAAGTTAGGACCTAATATGTATAATGGTTTAGACTAAGGTTTTAGTCTTAAGATGTTATTTGTGTTAATAAACAAAAAGGGTATTTTCAAATTGAAGCATAGGCTAAACATTAGTGAAATTCATGGTAATAAATGAAAGGGGCCCTTTGACTAAAAAATTAGTTAACCAAAGGGGAAAGTAAAATGGGCCTAAGTATGATTTTATATTAAGTTTTGGTCATATTGAAAACATGATCGACCCTTAATATTAAATTAGACTTAGGGTTTTTTATAGAAAAAATATGATTTCTCACTAAATTTCTCCCACCATTTTTGAATTCAAATCAATTGGTTTTTCCATTTGGGAAACTTCCCTTTCTTCATGGAAACTATGTTTCATCATCCAAGAATAATCATTAGTAGGTTTAGCACACAAAGCATAATAAAAATAAAATATGAAAAGGTTCATTCCTTTTCAGGCATGGAATCTTCAAATTTTAATAAAGAATGACCTTCCCAAAGTCAATTCAAGGTGAAAATGTTTTGAAACATTCACAAGGGTCCCTATTTTCTATAGTCAAACAAAATGGGGGTATGTTGGTCTCAACATAATCTAATCATCCTTAATATCTGATAGGATGCCTTACACATCCTCAAATCACCATACTTAAGTGTGAGCATCAATTACATCCATAATATCCCTTTTGACATCAATGACATGCTCATAATGTCCCTTTTGACGTCAATAACATCAAGATTGCTAGCAATATCCCCCTTTTTCATTAATGGAAAATTAAATGCTTTGATATTCTAATTTCTACTCCTTATATGGTATTAATTGCATTGGATTTAGATGAGTATGAACTGAGGCTATTCATACCATACTTTCTCCCCCTTAGGCAATGGCACATTTTCCTAATACTCAAATTAGACACATGCTCTACTTCTACTTTGACATTTACAATTTTTCTCCAAACTTTCACAAAGAACATTTTCCATTTTTCTCTCCCCTTTACATCAATGGCAAAGAGACTCTAGATGACTATTTGTCCAACTATCTCTCCCCCTTTATCAAATAAAGGAGTTTTTCAAAGAATCTGTAATCATCAACTCATTAGAAATTTGTAAAATATACATATATGAGTTGGATTTTTTTCTTCTTTTGGGATGAATAAGAATTTTATGATCCTTCCTCTAAACTTAGTCTCTATCACTAGTATATAGTGATGTGATGTAGGAACTTCCATACAGGCTCACTATCCTTCTCTCTATCTCTTATTTTCTTCTTATCTTAGGACTTGATTGATTGTAAAGCTCTTCTACTCTGATCCTTCTTGATCCTGGTAGACTAAATAATTTATGTCCCCCTTGCTATATGCATAGATCCTCAAGCTATTCATGTTATCTAAGTTATCTCCCCTAAATTTCATTCTCCATCTCTACACAAAGGGACTACCTATATCACACCATAACTTCATTTATCACATGTATAACATTAGTTTACACATGTTCACTAAGTTTGGTGACCCAACTTCTTTGCACATTCTAAGATACATAATGTTAAGGGTTTCTTACATTAGAACCATTATGGTAAATAAATATTTAGACCATATATATATATATATATATATATATATATATATATGATATGTAGACCAAAAATCTCATTATGTCATATTGAAACACTCATTTTATCCTTACAAACATTGCATACACAACACTTGACTTGGTTTGATCAAATCATCATCATAACCTACTTGATTTTTTATTTATAGTAGACATCACTTTATTTTCCACTGAAAAGGGTCCCTTAAGAATCATAGATAGACACAACTTATTTCACAATGTCCTAGAATAATGTGAAACTAGGAGTTACCCATAAATCCTCATATTTCTTCTCCTTCTTGGTCCACTTGTGATTTTTATTCTTATTTTTCTTCTTAGGCTTGAGAGAGGTATCATGCTCATCCACTATAATATTCTCTTTTTCTTCTATGATTGGATTGAAAATACATGGATACAACATGTGGCACACCTTTCCATCTGATGAATCTTCCTTACAACTTAGAATCTCATCACTAGGCATATAAGGCTGATGTTCTATGCTTGATAATTTCTTTATAGCAATAAAATGTTTACTTGAATCTATACATAACTTATAACTATCCTTGGAAAACACCTTGGACTTCTCCTTAAGTTTTATCTTCTCATTCTTAACATGTGTAGACATTGAGAGCTCTTGACATTTTCCAACCTTTGTAGCATTCTTCATCATGGCTTTACATTTCACTTTCCATACATGCTTGGGTTGATTATATGTCATGTTGGGCTTACTTTTCTCCTTTTCAAAGACTTGTGATCCTTTGTTCACACTAGGATCTGTAGTCATATAAAATTTAAAAATTGGTAACTTGAGTGTGACTTATGACATCCATCCCATAAGTCCCTCCTACTTACTTTCATGACCCTTGTAGGCACCTTTTCATTAATTCCCAATCATCCCTAGGATTTTAAGACCTCATTCCATCTTATTTGGGACCTTTTTTCCATGCCTTTTCCATCTCCCTAGGTGTCATCATCTCAGGACTATAGTTCCCAGCTTGGACTATAGTGCTCAAACCTAGGGTATACCCTTTACAATGATCCTATCCAATCACATTTTGAGCCCAAATTACCATATTTCATTGATTCCTCTTCTTTAATGTCTCAGCCTAGCATGATTGAATTTAACCCATGATAAATATATCCCTATAAAATCCTATTCAAAGTTAATTTAGAAGGGTTTGGAAAATATCACAAAGTAAGCAAGAATACAAGCAAGACTACTCAAGAATATTTCCCTATTCTCTACACACAACCATCTAATACTATTTCCAGCTTATTCAAATCCTTGTACCAATCCCTAGTCATCTCAAGAACACCCAATTTAACATTTTTCATCTTCATCAACACTATTTTACAAAGCATATTATGTGGGACAACTACATATGAATTGATCCCTCTTTAGAGTATTGGTATGTAGGTAGCATGCCTGCATAAGGGGTGTGGAAACACATTAAGTAAATCTTACACACACTAACTCCCCCTCTTTCTCAAATTTGGTTAAATCAAAATGGAGTCTAGGGTTTCAATCCAAAATCAACTCTACAAGAATCTCTATATACTTCCAATTATTGAAACATTATAGGTAGTGTCACACAGACTTAACAAACAAAACCCAACAAGCTCAAATCTTTAGGAGAATAGTGGTAGAGGTGTACTATAGCATGAGACACCATGGTATCTTCTTTTTGGTGATCCTATCCTTTTACCAAATGAATGCTAAATATTTATTTATGATAGTTCTTAGTCCTACATAGTGAATTCTAGCCTTTGTCTTAGTCATATCAGTCAGTTTTAAACTGTCTTATTTTATTTTCCCTTATTAGTATTTTTAGAAAAGTTCAAATTACAATCAAATTATAAAAATTAGTATCTTAATTATTTCATATTTACTTATTGATTTTACTACTTAGACCCTTTAAATAAATTAGGAATAATATATAAATATTTATAAAATTATTAAATCATTTGGTGAACTTGACTTACTTTGTTTGCACACAAAACCTATAGAAACCCTAAGGTAAAACTCATACTATTTTTTCCTATATTTTTCTTATTTTTTACCTACATAAAAAAATTAGAAAATATCATAAAATTATAAAATTTCATAGTTTTTTTAAAATAATTTTCTTTCAAACCCGACTTGTCCATATTAGGTCCCGATATTTTCCTAGTAATTTTCCAATAATTTTTAGATTTTTTCTAGCTTATTTAACTCATAAATTCACTTTAAATTTCAAAATTCAATAGTATTTTAAAAAACCCTAGTTTCATGTACTGGGTACCTTTTAATCACAGATTTTCCAATAAATTTATAAATTTTTACTATCATATTTAAATAAAAAATCATTTCAAACCTCAAATTTTCATAGTAATTTTCAAAATAATCATATTTCAAACCCTAGTTGCATACACTAGGTCTTATTGCTTATGAGATATCACTTTACATTCTAAAATCAGATTTCAAAAATGGATCATTTATTTACAAAATTTTCTTACATTTCTTGTAAATAATTAGGAGACCATAATTGGTCTTATCATGTATATGAATGATGAATTTTTACCATATGCTAGTACAATGCTTCATTCTTACTTTTCATAATAAGGGATGATGTTAAGAATGTTATTATTAAACTTGTTAAGATACTTTTTTTTCACCTCCCTTGGAGCCTCTATCATGTGCTTAGTCATGTTCTAAGGTCTATTTTTCTCTTCCCTAGGTCACTACCCATCACCAAATAGCCTAGTTGACACCCTTTGTCCCTCCACCACCTTGACCTGCCAATTATCTTTGCTCTCCTTTTGTAGCTATTACTAGTCTTATATGAATAGTAGATAATGTTGTTAGATATATTACTTGATGTGCCACCATGCCTCTTCCACCTATCCAAGAGCCCCACCACCTTCCCATTCCTTCTCATTCTAGGCCTAACCCACCTGCATAGGTAGATCTGCACAAGGCATATGATATTGTTGATCAATTAAGAAACACACTAGATAAGAATTCCATGTTAGAACTACTTTATAAAGCTAATGTGTTTAAGGACATTCTCTATTAAGCACTCACTCAGACATTTATGCCCATTGATTTAGAGCATTCTTATTTTACATCAATGGTAAACATAATAAAAATTATAGAAGATATTATTACTTTTGATCATGATGACATGCCATATTAGACAATTATTGATCAAAATTTAACACTATTCATACAAGCTCAAACCAAAACTAGCATAGTTAAGAGTGTTCTAGTTGATAGTGGTTGCAGACTTAAGATAAGTAATATTACATTCTTATATACCATGGACATGGATATGGAATCCATGAAAAAAACATATAGATAAATTATAGGGTTTGATGATATACAACTATAAACATTGGGCACCATTTATTTGGATATCATGGTACAACAAAAAACCCTCTCTACATTGTTCCAAGTCATACCAGGTCCTCTTCATTATAATATTTTACTTGGACAACCCTAGATACATGATATGTTGGAATTTACTTCTAATCTTAATTGATGTATTAAGTTTTTCCATGAAGGATACTTATACACATGTCTAGCAAATAACCAACCATTCAAATATTATCAAACTATAGAGTCATCTTTGACCATTTTTCTAGATAGGACACCTCATATCACGGTTTAACCACCACCTCACTACATTTATCTTTATCAAATACATACATATGAGGTTAGAGAGACTATCACTTCTCACACTCCTCAATTTATAGTTGTGTCCTCAACTCTAGATATTTAGCTAGTCATAATAGCTTCAACCATTTTAGCTATCCATCAATCAGGATTCCTACACCTATTACAATTTTACATTCACTGATAACATTTTTGGTAGTACAAATTTATTTTATAGATATAGTTACTCCATAATTTATAGATACTCTCATAGCATTGTTGTCTTATACCACTATAGTTGATGAGACTCCCATATCATAGTTACCCCTTGTGGTAAATTTTGAGTTATGATATGTACATGATGTTGATATAGATTCCCAAGATTCTTTAGATGATGATAAGACACCCACACTCATTGATGACTATTTGTATGGATTGATATTTACACCAGTAGGCCTAGGATAGTATTGAAATGAATCTAGAGATCTCATTACACATCTTAAATCACTATTAGCATCTTACACTACACTCTTAGGATATACTCCACATTCACCGCCACAGAGAGATCAGTTGGTACATTTAGTTCACATGGTTACCTCTATGGATATAGAGAAAATCATTTATATTTAGGAAGGCAACACATAACAACACCACAAATTATGTTATAGATATTGCTTGATAATGGATTAATCACATTACCTATAGTGTGACATAGATTTGTTAGCAAATTATCAAAGTAGGATGGTCACCCATTTTGCCTTTTTCATAGGATCATAGGCCATGATAAAAACTCATGTATAATTTTACAATAGAGATTAGATAAACTACATGTTCAAGGTATTATTCAGATTATAACATCACCAACACTAGATTCTCCACTTTCACTAAATAAATCTACTACTAGACGTAAATGTCTTAGAGGGCAATCAATACCTCCACCACCAAAGCAACCATTAGTTTTCCTTAGATATGATGACACCATGTACATAGCTTCTACAACATGTTATGATACTTATGATGATGATCTTGAGGCATTTAATGATGGTTGTGATCCCTTACTCCATCTCTATCCCCAACAAGCTCCACACTTAGACCTTTTACCCCCTCTAGCTTTGTCTTTAATGTCATCATGCACATATTGATTTATTCATATGCTTGTATATAGCCTTTTTTCCAATGTTTTTACATAGATTATTTCTATTTACCTATGCATAGTTTATTATTATTGATTGTACATAGCTCATAACATTCAAATATATCAAAATTCCAAAAACATTCAAATATGTCAAAACACCAAAAACATTTTAATTGTATGCATTTTATATGATTTACATTTCTACTATTATGCTAGACATATATTGGTTATTCTATGCTATTGTTTGTTAATTTATATACATTAACATTCTTTACTTGATCTTCTTTCAGTATGTGTAGTGACGTCTAACTCCTTGACTTCACTCTACCCATTGAAAAGTAGGTTTATCTATAGTTTTGCACATTCAAACTAGTTTAGAATCAATTATTTCTAGTAAACTTTTACTCAGAGAATCTAGATATAGGGGGCATCGTATAAAACATGATGTCTCTCACTTTTAGTTTCATATATGATAGTTTGTATAACTTCTAGATTAGAATCCATGTTTTAGACACTAGTGATTGGGGGAAATGTGCATGGCACATTTATTTTATTTTATTTTTGAGTTTAGCATATTACATAGGTATTCTCAGTAGTTACATGCCTTACTCCATTTGTAGGTTTTTAGTATCACTTTAGAGTGGCTTTCATACAAGCTTAACCACCAAATTTTGGAATGGCTTTAATATAAACCTAGTACCCAATTTCAGAGTGGCTTTGATATAAGCCTAATCTCTATATTTTAGAGTGGCCAAGAGTGGCCTAGTTTCTATCATATATTTGTCTATCAACACCACCATTATTAGATTATAGAGCACCATGGGATTAAGGATCCATCTCATACAACACACATTTCATAGTAGGATCATTTCATGGATTCACTTCATAGATCAAGGATGGAGCCAAAATATTAGCTAACTTTTGTATTATTGAGCCACCTATTTAGAGGGATTATACACACATTCTAAACATTTATTTGCATATGTATAACCACTTAGATTCACTTAGTGTATGATGATAGAGCCAAAGGGCTAGCCTTTGCATTCTTGATCCACTCTCAAGGAACTAAGCAGTCAAATCCATTCATGATATTACTATTGGTAAAACATCATCCAACATTACTTAGCATCATCTAGCATTACTCAGCATTACTTAGCATCAAAATAGGTTTTGTATTAGTTTTCATACTCAGTGAGGTGTATTCATTCCTTTTTCTTCCTCTCTCTCTTAACCAACATTACACATTCATATTTTAGATATATCATATATAGTAATAAATGATTTACACTTCATTTTCTCTTGTAGATTCACACTTCACAATGTGTTCTCGCTATGTACACACAACATCACATAACTTAATGATCTTCACCCTTGTAGATAAGTTCAAGTATGCTATTTATTTTTACTTTATCCTAAAATTTTAGTTTACTGCATCACTAGAATAAATGGGGGGGATGTAGTCATATAAAATGTAAAAATATGTAACTTGAGTGTGGCTTATGACATCCATCCCATAGGTCCATCTTGCTTGATTTCACGACCCTCCTAAGTACCTTTTTATTTATTCTTAGTCATCTACAAGATTTTAAAACCTCATTCTAGATTATTTGATACCCTTTTTCCATGTTTATTCCACCGCCTGCCCCCCCCCCCCTCCCAAGTCCCATCACTTTAAGACTATAACACCCAACTTGGACTATAGTGTTGAAGGCTAAGGTGTCCCCTTTCTAGTGCTCTTATTCAATCACATTTTGATCCTTGATTACCATTTTTAATTGATTCCTATTCTTCATTATGTCATCTTATCATGATTTCATTTAATACATGACCAATAATTCCCTATAAAATCCCATTCAAATTTTATTTATAAGGGATTGGTAAATATCACAAAGCAAGAATACTCAAGTATATTTCCCTATTTTATACATACAACCATCTAATACTATTTAAAACTTATTCAAATATTTATACCAATCCCTAGTCATCTCGAGCACACTTATTTCAACATTTTGCATCTTCATACACACTATTACACAAAACACATTAAGTGGAAGAACTACATATGGCTTGATCCCTCTTTGAGGAATTGGTATGTATGCAACATGCCCACATAAGGGGTGTGGAAACATGTTCAATGAATATTACACACACCAACCCCCCCTCTTTCTCAAATTTGTTTAAAGCATAATGTAGTCTAGGGTTTGAAGATAAAATAATCTCTATAAGAAGCTCTACATACTTCCAGCTATCAAAACTTCATAGGTAGGGTCGCATAGACTTGGTGAACAAAACCCAAAAATATTAGATCTTTAGAATAACATTATTAAAGGTGGACTATAGTGCCAAACACTAGGGTGTCCTATTTTTGGTGTTCCTATCCTTTATATAATGAAGTCTACATCCTAATTTGTGATAGTGTCTCATTCCTAAATAGTGAATTCCAACCACTATCTCAGTTATATCAATCAATTTCTAGTCAAGTCTTGTTTTATTTCCCTTATCACTATTTTTAGAAAATTTTAAATTGTAATCAAATTATATAAATTATAGCTTAGTTATTTCATATTTATTTATTTATTGATTTTACTACTTAGACCCTTTAACTAAATTAAGAATAATAGTCAAATATTCCTAAAATCATTAAATTAGGAGGCATACCTTTATTCTTACCTTACACTTTTGATCTTATACACTTGTTCTATAATGTTTAGCTATGTGACCAAAATTATTGCAATTATAACACAATACATTGTACCTAACAAGGGTGTAAATGAATTTTTTATTAAAAAATTAGTTTTCCTTATAGGTACAACTCTAAAATTACTAACCTTATGACCAAAATGATTAAAACTATAAAAATAACCATATAAAGATGAATAATACCTGGTCATATATTTTATTTGTGAAAGATGGGGAGTTCTTCTCAACTCTTTCTTCTTCAAGTTGCTTATATTTATGTAACCATTTGCATTAGCTGCCCTTATCTCCTATATATTCCTTGAGTTTGTAAATATGGACTCATTATTCTTTTTCCTTTCCTTAGGCTTCTTTTCTACTTTAGCCTTCTTCACATCATCAATGTTTGTATCTATCTTTGTATCCCATAAATATTTATCTTCATTTATTCCTAATTCTTCTACTTTAAAATTATCATCTAACTTAGCATATGTACTAGTTATGGGAATTTTCCCTTTTGATGGATTTTGAGAGCTGATCAATTCATTAATAACATTTGATCCTTATTTTAGCTTTAGGCCTTTGTCTACTTGTTCTTTATCCATTTAAAGATATTTTATCAAATCCACTATCTTTACTTATATCCTCATACACTCAATAGAATTAAGTTACAATTCAATTTTGACTACATCACTTATTCTTGTAGCTTCTTGAACATGAGTCTTAAGGCTTACTATCATCTGATACAATATTTCAAGACTTTTAGATAATTTTCCAATTTATTTTTATCCAATCTTATTTTGTATTTTTTTTCTTTCCTTAACATATCAATCTAATTTAGAGCACATATGGTTTCACACTCAAGGTCCATTTATCCTTCCTCATCTTCACTAGAGTCTTCATGTTCCTCTTGAACTAGATCTACAAAAGTTGATTCTAATGCCATAAATAGGGACTCCTTTCCCTCAGCCATAAAGGCACAATCATGGTCATCATCTGAGCTATCAATATCATCCAATGAGTCACTATCTTCTCTTATATACAAGCTTTTATTATTTTAAACAAGTTCCTCCTTTTGGAATAGTAGGGCCTTATTCTCTTGCCTTTATCTTCTTTCTCAAAGTTATCCTTTTTTTCATAAGGGTATTTACTAGAAAAATGTCCTAATTTAACATAGTTAAAGAATTTGAAGGGTAATTTTCCTTTGTACTTTCCATATCCTCTTGTCTATGTTTTGAAAAAGTTGGCTTCTTCTTCATTAGTCTCCTTAAATTTAGATGTAGATGCTTATGCTTTTGAATGCTTGGATGCTTTGAATGCAACTTCTCTCTTGGAAGTATCTGCTTCTCCCATTCTCATCTCATAAGTAGTGAAAATTCTATGGAAATAATCTACTATGAGCTTATCTAAATATCTTGCTTCCTTTATTACAATGATTTTATAATCATACCCTGATGGTAAAGGTCTTAGGACCTTTATAAAAATGAATGATTCTTTCATTTTTTATCTAAGGCCTTTGATTGTATTGACTATTTCATTTACCCTAAGAAGGTAGTCTACAATCTCCTCTTCTTAAGTCATTTAAGACTCTAAAACATTCCTATGTATGTTTATAGCCTAGACTATTTTACCTTGTCATCACCTTCATAGATGCTCTTCAACTTATTATAGATCTCTTATGCATTTTGATAATTCATCACTTTGACGAACTCTAATTTGGACAATCCATAGATAATACCATTCTTTGACTTGGCATTACTCTTATATTCCTTCTTTGAAGCTTGATCAATGGGAGTTATATCAAGGGCCATATATATATTTACCATGAACATCCATAGATCAAACCCTAACGAAGATAGATATGATTCCATTATTATGCTCCAAAATGCATAGTTAGATCCATCAAAGAGACATGCCTTATTTGATGAAGATCCTTCTTGACTAGAAATTATGTTCAATGTTTGAAGATCTAATTGAGTTGATTAAGCTTCTTTAAATGAACCCTAGGCCCTGATACCAATTATTGAAACAAAACTAGATACTAAGAGGGGGGAATGAATCATTATATAAACTAAAACCAATCCTTCAATTCATTTTAGAATAGATTAAAAAGCATATACATATTAAAATATAAATGTAGATATCACATACACACAAATACACATGACACCATATTTATATGTAAAAACCCCAAAGGGAAAAGCCATGGTGAGAATAGCTTATAGAATCTAATCTTATAATTCAACCTCATAGTTCAAAGCCTCATTGGCAAACCTCACTAGTTACATTTAAGGACACCAATCTTAAGGATACATAAATCCCCTAATTTAAGAGATTAAAATCTAAAGAATAACCAAATCCCTAATTGAACACCAACTTATCTTAACCTCACTGGTTATAATGTTTATGGGAACCAGCCCAAAGGAAACACCAATCCCGTAACTAAACACCAACTCAGCTAAACTGATGGTACCAACCAATCATATCTATGGAGATACAACTCTAATTTACAAAATATATTCATAAATTAATCCAAAACTATTATCTCTATTATAAGTCTAATATATAACTACTCATTATCTACACATTATCTCTATGTGCCTTTTTTCCTCTCTACCCCACTCTTTCTATGTCTATATATGTATCTATTTGACACACTTCATCTCTCTCTCACACTACTCCTTTGTGTCACTATATTTTCTATGTTTGACACTCTTCAAAAATAGCTCATCTTCTCTAAAATTCTACCTCTATGTCTATATATTTTCATTTGGCATAATTCCAACACTAATAATTATATCGTAGATGTTGTATATATAAGCAACAGATCTAGGGTTTGCTTCTTCTCTCTATGTTCATACTTAGACTGTAACACATCATGCCAATTTTGGACATTAGTTAATTAAGAAATAAACTATAAGGTCCTACATCTTGATTCCATGCATCACATTATAATTTTAGGTCTCTTTACTATATATGGTATCTGATAGACTCAATTATTGATGCATAGGGTCTTTAATATAGATTTGATCTATTAGATTGATCAATCTCATTATCTATGTCAAGATTCATGGCTTATATGTAATTTATTGCATGTTACCATTTGTATTTAAACACTTCAAATACTAGCCTTTGATCTCTCTCTCTTCATGCCATATCCAAGCTCTCTCACTCCATCAGATCTTTCTTCACTACTAAACTTAATGTTTCACTATTTAAAATGAATCAACTGATGTCCAAATCTTAGCTCTAATGCATAATTTGATCTCTAAAGATGAATTACCTTTACCTTAAATATTCATTAAAATTTGACACTTTGACCTCATCTCGTAGCTTCTTATATCTTTGGATCACTTCCACTCCATCAATATTCTTAAACCTTTTCAATCTTTAACTTGACATTGTGTTGATAAACATTAATCACTTTGTTCCATCTAAGTCCACTCACTCCATTGGATCTTTCTCATCAAAGATTCTATGTGTCATTAGATATTATAACAATATAAATATTTATATATATTTAATTGTTAAATGTCAAGATATTTATAGCATTTGAGTCCATTTGCTCTATTGTATCTCCTTTGCATGATCACTAACACACCATTGAATCTTCTGACTAGCTCGATCATTAACTCTACCAGAACTTTAAGGATATGACACTTGGTGTAAGCATGTTACTTCTAAACATAATTATCATTTCTTATTATTGAGACACTTAGCATCCTTGAATTACTTTTTAACATTTTGACTTTAAATTGTACATGGATTAATTGTTTAGGCTCTATGATTATGACACTTGTCACTTGTTCACTCAAAGGGACATTTGATACTTTAAATTCACCACACTCTATTAGATTTAAAATGTTTGATTATGTTTGAACCATTGATCTTACAACTAGCTCAAACTTTTCCTTATGTAGATTTGTGTAAGTATGGAGACCATTTCAATATGTTTAGAAGGCTATCTTTGCACCTACATAATTTTTTATTTTCTTAACTTCTTGGTATAAAATTTAGACCATATAAAATAGGAATGATAATGAAAAATATGTATACTCATTTCTTCTTGTAGATTCTATGCATTAAAGATATAACATGAATAATTTTCTTACTCAAATTATTCCACCATAGAGCTAGATATGCCTCAAACTTACTTGAAAGGCCAACTTTGTCCTTGCATAACTCTTGTCTTATTTTGTTTCATTCCTTACAATTCAATTCATATGATCCTCTTACATAGGGGAATCCATCCATATATCCATTTTCTCTTGAATCCTTCATATATGCAAGATATGACATCCTAAAAATACATTCTCAGTTATTTCTTACAACCTACAAATTTGATAGTGTTGGAAAACACTATCAAAATATCTTGGACCCCTAATTTTCTCAAGAATATATTTTATCTCACTACATCATGTGATATAAGATTTATCACATATAAAGTAGGTATAAAAATGAACAGACCCATCATTTTATCCTAACACCTCCATTTGTGAAAACATTGACCTCATCAATATGCTTACATGGCTCTATTTAACCCTTTTGTAAATTTGCTTAAGTATAGAAACTTAGTAAATTCTATCTTAATAGTAAAATTTTCATCCTCATAACTTCAATTACACTTCATCTCATGGCTTCAAATATGGTTCATACTAACTAGGGACTAATGTGATCACAACCATGTGACCAACTCCCCTAGGCTCATCTACATATGGCAATGGTGACATAGGCAAAATGCCTACTCACATTTTCCTCTATATACCCAAAATATCTTGATGAAAAATATGAGGAAGCATATAACTTCCAATAATGTATTACATTTTCCCTAATGTAATAAAATATAGGGAAATAGATAAAATAGGATCCCTAATTGTTGATCTCTTCGACTACTACTTTTGATAACCTTGTCCTCCCAAGTTATTTATTGAATATGGTAATGATTCAATAGATGAAATTATCATTTAATCTTCTAAAATTTTGAATAATATCCTCAAATGTAATTATGGGATATTAGTTGTATACTCTAATTATTTATTTAGGATCTAGGTTAAGGCCTGAGAATAATCTCCCTTTAGCCAAAATATATACAATATAGGAGGTCATATAAAACATTCTAGTTGTTTGCACCTCCAAAAATTACTTATGGAGGGAATCACTTATAATTTGATCCCAATTAATGTATTGTTTATTTTATTAGATGACCCAGATATATTGGTACAACCAATCTTGGAAACACTTGGCATCAGGACTACCAATGACACTATGCAACAATATAATGATATCTCCCACCTCATCAATGAAATTGGGCTTATACATGGTCTCTGGTAGTCTAGTAGGGGAAGATTTTGGGGAATTGAGCCATTTTTTTTATCATATTCTAAAACCCATATATTTTATCTTTAAATAATTGTGAAGATGTCTGAGGGTTTACATTGAGATATCTCTCAAATTCTAAGATTACAAACACTAAATTTATGAAATTAGCATTCAAATTTAGAATATTTACTCCTATATCATTTTAGACCTTTATTTTATCTGAATCATAGTGTTGGGCCAATGTAAACACTAATTGAGGTATTTTAATTAATAATGGGTAGGCCATAACTTATGGTAACCCAAAGTAATAAATACTCTAGATTCAATCATTTTAGAAATCTACACCTATCCTAGCCCAAAAGTCTCCTAGGTTAATGTGACCTAAATCCATGTCAATAATCTCTACTGTATTAGAATCCAAACAAAAAGTCATTCCTAGGCCTTTGGATTTAAACTTAATTTCTTTAGGAGACATGAAAACCAAATTTATTACTTGTGAGAAACCAACTATAAAATATTGTGGAGTTTGTAGGAGTTTCAAGTAATTTAAATATCTAATAGAGATAGAATGTAATATGAATGGGTGAGGGTTCTAGCAAAACTAAGAGGTTATTGAAGAAATGTGAACTCCCATGGGGATAGGTGGCTTTTGGATCAAGTCCACTTTTTGTGAAGACTTAAAACCTTGTGGGGATCAAAAGTGCTTAGTACAATGGTGAAACCCACAGGCATCTAGGGTGATCGAGGCAAGTCCAACATCCATGAAGACCTTGGAATATTATTTACTAGTTTAAATGGGAAGCATATGCTTTGGAATATTCTCTTGGCTTGATGAAACCCTAAAGTTTGACTGCAAAACTAAGAGGTAAAAATTCCAAGGCTTTTATGATGATCACTTTGGGGGGGAAACCTTCGTAATGAAACTTTTGAAAATGAAACCATAGAAACCCTAGACTCTTAAGTGTATCCTTTGGAATAAATAATTACACAAGAAACAATTTACCAATGCCTAATTTAAATATAACTCTAAAATATTATTCCAAACTAGCAATGGTAACCCTAAAAAAAAGATATCAAAAATCTCTTCACATGAATATAAAAATTGGAAAACATATCAATTTATAGGATAAATTATGAACAACACAAGGGGAATACCATATATATATATAAAGGATATGGAAATTAAGATGCAACCATGGATTGAACTTGTAGGCACTATATTGCACATGGATTAAGGTTTTCTTGCATGGAAAAGGTCATCAAATCTGAAAAAAATTATTAGTAATTTAAACAAATGATAAAAATACCTAATTCATTTAGTTAAATAGTGAAAACCCCTATAATAAATATAGTAATGGTGGTTGGTGGTAGAACTAGGAGCTTCTTAGAGAAAGTCCCATGTCCATAGGAATGAATGGCTTGAATGGTGAAAGGCATAACCCATCGATCATTTTTCAAGTTTGCAAACGTGCAATATGGTCATAGATTTTTATATTCCATAGTATGAATGATTGGAAAGAGGTGGAACCCACTGATATTTTTATAAGTTTTTAAAATTTCAAAATGTTGATAGAGTTATGTATTCCATAGTCTAGTTGCTCGATAGAAGTTGGGACCCTAGACATAATTTTTAAGTTGAAAATTATGCTTCAGGTTTTAGATTTTGTGATAGGGGTATTTATGTTTTACAATATCTAGGACCCAACATGTATTTTTAAAGTTTCTCAACATGAAAAATACATGCCAAGTTTTGGATTCCTCTTATTTGGATGCTTTGTAGGATCTAAAACCCACCATGCAGTTTACAAGTTGAAAAACTTACAAAATGCATTTTGAGTTATGGATTCCACTTTACTAGAGGGTGGTTGATTTGTGTGATACATAACCTATGAAGTAGTCTATAAACTTACACATTGCATCCATAGTTTTGTATTCCATGATACAATAAGGGAATATGTGGTTTTTGGTGGTTTTAGGTGATTTTATAATAAACAAAGTGGGTCTCCCTTATGGTATCATATGGAATGATATTTTTGAGGTAAAAATATCAACATTTTTGGTGACCTCTATGGGGTGATTTCCTACTAATTATTTTTCATCTAGTAGCCTTTAATGACATTAGGCATCGAGTCAATATTCCCTTTTAAAAAAATTAACCTAGGTATAAACAAACTATGAGTCTCTTAAACATGAAAAAATAAGTAGAAACAAATAAACAAAATAGGGAGAAAAAACACAACCTAAGGAAACAAAACCTCCTAATGAGTTGACCTATGCATAAGCACTTATGGAAAGACATAACTAACCCTACTATATACAAAATCTTGAATTTTTTGGAACTAGTTCCTACCTCAAAATAGATATTTGAGGTATATCCCATTGACTAGGATAGGCAATTCTTCTCCATCAAGCTTAGAGAGATATAATTAATTAGATCCTTTCCACTAAGTAATAACATATGGACCAATCCATATTAAATCAAATTTTGTGTGATTTCTTGATTTAGCCATATATATATATATACATATATATATATATATATATATATATATATATATATATATATATATATATATATATATATATATATATAATTTGAGAACCATATCTTCTTCATTAAAGTTCTTTTTACATGCCTTTTTTTTAGAGTCTTCTTGATTTGGGCCTCATTTTCCTCTAAGACTTTCATCAACCGATTGCTACTTTCTTAAAGTTCCATGAGTTCAGCTAATCTTACTATCATTTCATCATTATCAATCAAATCTAATTGGTGATTAATCTATAATAATGGTAATATATATATATATATATATATATATATATATATATATATATATAAAATTTTAGAACCATATATTCTTCATTAAATTTCCTTTTACATGCCTTTTTTTTGAAAGTCTTCCTGGTTTGGGCTTCATTTTCTTCTAAGACTTTCATCAACTGATTCCTAATTTCTTAAAGTTCCATGAGTTCAGCCAATCTTACTATCATTTCATCATTATCAATCAAATATAATAGGTTATTAATTTATAATAATGGTAGCTCAATTGATAGCGGGACCTGATATTCTCTTTTACATATAAAAATGAAAGGGGAATTACCAATGGCTCATTTAGGAGTTATTCTATCAGCCTAGAGTGCTGATTTTAGTTTTGTGTGTCAAGTTCTTTGGTTGTTTTCCATAGATATTTTGATAATTATGATAAGGTTATTTTTGGTTGACTCATCCAAGACATTACCCTAAGGGTTATAATTATAATAATTAATTAGATACACATTATGTTATATAGTCCAATTACTCACCTGAGTGTCCATGAATGCTTTAGAATTATCAAAAATAATTGTGTGGTACATTGAATCTTGACATGAAATCAAGAATAGATGCCTCCATAGAATATTTTAGTGAAATTTATTTGGCCCATCATGTAAAATAATATATTATTGTGAGGACCCACTTGTGCCTTTCACTTCACGGTGGACTGATCATGCTTATGAAATCTAGTCCCCATTGAGAAAATGGTTGATCTACTTGAATGGGCATAAGAGGGAACACTGTTAACTTTTGCTTGTTAGTGAAGTAAGCACATTTTTAATAGTTCCTTACCCATTTATGGTCATCCTTTAATAATTCAAGCCAATAATATCCTCCTCTCATTATCGTTATGGCCATGGTCCTTGTGGAGAAATTTCTTCCTGATGGGTTGTCATGAAATTATTTGAGTATCATATACACATGATCATGCTCAATACATATTAACATTACTCTATTTATATCATTTATAAATACTATTATATCAAAAAGGACACAATTAATGTATTGTATTCTATAATACCATTTTTTAGATTGTTTAATATCATATGGGTACTCACCAGTTTACAGGAAGTTTGTCATGTCTTGGATCTAGATGTTGAAAATAGGTGGATTAGCTAGCTAAAGTACATTTTGAGCATATAATTCTTTAAGTGATGATTAAATCGTTATAATATCAAAATCAAACTATTCACACAAACCTTTTCCTCATACCATCTTGGTAACTTTGATGTCAATGTCATACTCCATGACCTTGGTAATCTATCCTTCTCACTTTTTGTTTATCTCTTAGCTAAGCAAAAATTATTTAAGACATGGATGACTTACCATAAAATGAATCTTATTTTTGGATACCATATGCCTAAATTAATTGATATCCTTAATTACAATATATACCTATTTCTACATAAAACTTTAGTTTTGGTCATATCCATTTAAGGATTGGTTGAAGAAGGATATTGGTTATTTCAATTGTTCTTGATTGTGCTAAGTTAGAATGGTTGAGATGCTTCCTTCCCCTCTGAATTCATAGAGAATGAAGTGTTTCTCATAATTTGGGTTGACTAGGGTAGGAGCCTAAAAAATAGATTGTTTTATGTCCTAAAAATTATCTCTTCCATCTTGTGTCCAACTAAAAATGATACCCTTATTAAGCATTGTAGTGAAGAGTTTTACTAGAGAGGTAAATTTTGTGATAAATATTATCACAAAATTAATCTTCCCAAGAAAAATTTGTAAGCCTTTCTTATGTCCTGGTAGTGCTAATGTAGATATAGTAATAAATCTATCTAGTTCTAATATAAGACCTTCATTCGATACTATATTCCCTAATAGTCTCCTTCATGGAATAAAAAAATGTATTTATTCAAATTGAGGAAAACCCCAAATTATATACACCTGTCAAAAAAAATTCTAAGGTGGGATAGATGTACCTTAGCATGCTTTGAGTAGAATATGATATCATCCATATATACTAGGATCATTTCATTAATCATAAATCTGAAGCCCATATCCATATATCTTTAAAATGTTGCACTAGCATTTTTTAAATATTATAACATCTTTTTATATGTGTATTTACCTTATTTTGTGGGGAAGGAATTTTTGTACTCGTCTGACTCTTGTACCAAGATTTGGTTATAGCCAGAATAACCATCTAGAAGGGAAAACTTTTTATATCCCTCTATAGTCTATAAAATTTTATCCATTGGTAGGAGAGGGTAATAGTCCTTTAAAGATGCTTTATTCAGGTCTCTAAAATCTACACAACTTGATTTCACCATTTTTATTTCTGATAGGGACCAAAATTAGCAACCCATGATGAGTACTTGATGGAAAAAAGTATATTATCTTTTATTAATTTAGAGAGCTTATTTTTCATCAAGGGTTATATATTTAGATTAATGGGACTTTGATCCTATCTAACAGGCTTAGTGTTTGGATCCAACTCTATTGTATGCTGGGCTAAACTAGAGTTGAACCCTCTTAAATCATGATAACTCCAAGAAAACTTATCATCAAATTTTTTGCATAATTTAATAAAATTTTGTTTTTTATAGTCATTACATACCTTCTCTAGCTTCAAAGTTTTACCTTCTAAAATGACCACTAACTGGTAGTCTTCTTCATTGACTGAAATGTTCTTCTTTTCACATCTCAGTTGATCATCCAAATTGAAGATGTTCTCTAATGTAACAAGACTCATAATTATCTTTTTTTTATTTATATAGATGATATGATTCCCTTAATGATTTTGGAGCATAGGTTTGTTCTTATCTAAAAATTCAACTTCTTATCTCAAGAAGTTTATAATATGTTGATCGTTATCAATGACTTGCCAATTATTGACATTATACAAAACAAATAGTCTTACTAAAAATTCTACATGCAAGTTATTTTATTTATTCATTTCATTGGGTAAGTTATATTAGGATCCCATTGAGGCCATGAAATTAACATCTTTATTCTATTCTCTTGATACTACCTAAATATTCAGAGCAGTGAAATCTTCAAATAGGTCTCGAACTCTATGCTTATAATATCTTAATAAATTATTCTTAGTCATGATTCTAGACCTTATTTGGTGAATAATCAACACACTTTCCCTAAATATCTACAAATATTCTATCCATCTCTCTTTGGCCAACTTTAGTCCTCAAATGAGAGACTCATATTCAACTATATTATTGGTACAACTAAACTACAGTCTACAAGAATTAAAAAAACTCTCATTTTGAGTAGAGACCAAGATGAAACCTACATCCACTCTATTTATACTTCTTGAACCATTGAAGAATAGTTACCATATACCTTGTAAATCTTTATCTAGTTTTAGAATATTAGGAATAATTGCATCATTCTTTTGTTTGAAATATGTTGCTAGCCTAGTTTCTTGTACATGGTTATAAGGGTCAAACTATAATGTTGATCATTTATATAAGAGAACATCTGGAATATCTTCTATGGTGGTTATATCTTCATGATTGGTTTCTTCTTCTTGATGTTGTAATATATAATTCATATCCATGGGGGGAGGAGTGTATGGTTCAATATGATATTTAGCTATTGGCTTAGTTCTTATTGTTACTTTTGTCCCATACCTTGTCCTAAGAAACTTGTGAGACAATCCATGGAAAAATACTCTCCCATTTCATGGTAAAATCTCATGAAAGGAAAATGGAAAAATAAGGGGGGAAGATTAATAACTGAAATATCTTAAGTGATTGATAGACTCAGACAAGCATGGATAGTTATATTTAAATATTTTATGATTATTATTATTATTATTATTATTATTATTATTACTATCTAAATAATAGTCCCATCTAACTAAAACACTCCCCTATTCATAGGTGTATATTTTATGTTCAAAGCATCAACTATAATTTTGTGTATAATATAACTACTAGCCTCTAAATCTATCATATAGTTATGAACATGATGCTTCCCAACTATTAGTGAGAGGTAGAAATGGGGAGGCTTATTTATTTTTCCCATCTTAGCTTCAATTTGTGGCTAACATAAATTAATTAAAGTAATACACCCCTTAGATAGAGCCTTATCTATTATTTATAAATTCTTCAAAGCCTCTTGTAGTAAATCTCTTTGTATTGGTATAGATAACGAATCCTACATAGTGACATTTAGATTAGTATTATTTATTTTCTCAATTATTTTCAAATGGATACTACCAACCTTTACATGTGTCTTTGATAGATCCATATCTTCTTTCAAAATATTTAGAATAGGTAATTTAACTTTGGGATAGTTAATGGGTAAAAAGGGTGGCCTTTATAGTTTGTTATTCTTTATAGGTTTACGTACAATTTTGGAAGTTAAAGCTTATTCTATCTTAAGGGACTGATCAATCTCGATTGTTCTTTTCTTTAAATGTGTATTGGTTATCACTAGACTTCTAGTATTAAAAAATGCCTCCTCTTGATTTACCCCACAAAATTCTTCCTCTTTCTATTTTAAAAGAGTAACCTCTCCATGATCAGGTTCTTGTGTGTCTGCTTATTAGGAAATGGATTCTTCATATTATTCATGTGTACTTATCATTCCTTACACCATCAAATCTTGACTGATGACATCATTAGGATAATTACTATGATTATGTGGCTATGAACAAGGATAACACCACTCATAGTCCTGAACCAAGTTATTTTAAATAGGTACACTGGATTTAGAAGTATTTGGTGCTAGTAAGACCCATATTTATACAAAATATCTCATATATGAGATGTAATTGTCAAACTTTCAATGCCCAATAAAGAAAAACATCTAGATCTGAAATCTTCATGCAAAAAGGCAAGTTATATCTCTAGCATCTTGAACTTGTAAAATGGTTTTGAAAATAACATGCGAGATTTGGGAATGATCTTATGTTTGGAATGGTGTGGTGTAATTACAGATCCTTCATGCAATTCTCCTCCTTTTGGATGGCTCTTTATTTAAATGGGAAATGTCTAGATAGAACTTGACTTTTAAAATAAAAGATAATTTTGAAATAAATTCAAGTCACTTTTATGAATAACCCTAACTTGCAACACACAAGTGACACTTTTAAAAACTTTAAGTCAAATCACTTTTTCAAAATAGAACTTGCAATTTTGAATTCATGCTTTTAAACTTTTTAGCAATTGTAACTTGTCAAAATGGAAAGTGTAATTTACAATTGTGTTTTTTACAACTTTCACATTGTCAAAAAATAAATTATAAAATACAACTTTCTCTTGCTCAAAAATAGATATAAAAAGAAATTTGGTCCCTCACAATTACTACTTATAATGTTTTTTAAATATGAAACACAACATATGAAAATATTTCAAATAGAAATTTTAATCAATATCTAGAATTTATTTGGCCTTCTTGTCTTTCTCAACTTACAACTTTTAAACATATACATCAAAGGCCTTGAAAAATTCTTGTATTCACTCTTCATATAGTATGCAAGAGTAAAGGGAGAGGATGTAAAATATACCTAAATCTAAAATAATTGTCTTATGAAAGTCTTGATCTCTTGTATTTCCATCCTTATTTTATCTAGTTCATTTTCATACCTGATAAATATGTGGATAGAACTCAAGGTGAAAACTATATCCTTTGCAGATTCTTTTTCAACTACCTCTTTGAATTTAATTTGAACCTCCACTACCTATAAGATATTATTTTCATTATCTACTAGTTGACATGACATCATATTCATCATTCCTTCAATGTCATACAACATATCAATAACTTTATCATGCACCACCTTATCTTGATGATTAGATTATATAAGTATCCTTATTCAAAATTGATCTACTTTATGTAATTCCTTGTGCCTAGCATCATTTTTTAGTATCTTCTCAGTAATGAGGATATATTCATAAATTGAACCTATATCTATCAATTTTAGATAATATAAATGCAAGGTTTGAATCTCCCCTTCATATTTATTAACTTATTCCTTTAGTATATTCTTCTCCTATATAAGTGTTTCATATTGGTCCATTATTATAGCAATAACCTTATTTCCATTATATATTACTTCCTCTGACCACTCTTTTATATCCATTCCCATATGAAAAAGCTCTCAAACTAAATCAATGAAATATTGATCTGGAATTTGATTGACTAGATGCAAAAATTATGGTTATTCTGATGATTCACTAGGCTTTATGAACTAATTTAAGGTTGTTATAAGATGATCCACTTTTCTCTTTAATTCATCCTTGGTGGCCTTGTCATGATCAATCCTTTCTCAGAGAGAATTGAAGTTGGATTAAACATCATATTTTAGTCCCTTAGGTGTTAACCATTCAAGATAAATTTTGGAAATATGATAATCCCCCACCATAAGATTTTCATTTGATTTATATAGTGGGAAAACTACAATTTCAACATACCTCTCCCCCTTGTCATCATTGAATATCCTAGAGAATCTCTTAGGATTCAGTTGGGAATTATTATTGATCTCTTATAAACCAAATTATAATGTGTTGGGATCAATCATTTATTTCCTCTTTTTCCCCATTAATTGGACTAACTAGTTGGGGCTGACATTTGGTTACCTAGATACTATCACCAAAGAATCAATAGCTGATGTTGCTTCACTAGTGGATATTATGACCATTATATAATCTTAGAAGGATGATGTTATTAATTATTTAGGAGATCCCTATGACATTTCACTCCCATTAGTAGGATACAAACCTATATTCACATCAAGGACATGAGTATCTCCAATCTCAATTAAAGGTAATGTGGAAATAATAGAAGTGGAAGAGGTGGAGGTAGATAGAACAATTTTGTCTATTAGAGGTATAGAAGATGGGATAGACAAAAGGATTGTGAATTTGGGAATAGGTAGGAGAGTGGAATCCAAATCATTAAATGAATCAATGAGATATGTGGGACCATTCAAGGTTGGTGATGTAATAAAAGTGAGTGGAGATGAAAGTGAATAGTACTTACCTTACAAGTTAGGGTGGCCTATAGGATTGAAGTTAGGATGACTGAGTTCATGAATTTGTAATACTAAGTGGTGTTAGAAATTAATAGTGATGATATGAAATTAAATATAAATGGAATGGAAATAAGGATTGAAATGAAATGGGAAGGTGAAATTGGAAGAAAGGAAAGTGAAGTGGAAACTTGAGAATCCACTAACAAGGAACCCTGAGTGTCCACTTGACTCACTTGAATTTGGCTTATTTTGGAAGTTAAAGTGGTTGGAAATGTAGGTAGGAGCAGGGATAATAATATAAATGTGGGTTGTCACTATTATAAATATGGGGGTTGAATATATGGAAGATCCTACCACTAATGTATCTTCAAATGAAGGGTCAATTAGTTGTTCTATAGTTTCCTCATCCTTACTTGATTCTCCTTTCTTCTTCTTCATCATCATCATCTTCTTCTTCTTCTTCTTCTTCTTCTTCATCATAATCATCATCTTCCTCTCTATCTCTTATAATGTTTCACTTGGACCCTCTTTTGATGGAGTAACCCCCTTCTACCTTAATCTTTAAAATCTTTTCTCTAACCCTTATTGTTTCTCTTGTTACTTGAATGATCTTATTCATTATCCAATTTATTGTTCTATTAATCAATTAGGATATTCTATCAAATAGATAAAAGGATTTTGGAGTGGACCACCTTACTGATGTAAGGGTTTATGTGATGACCTGTATATAATAGATCATGTTCACTGCTTAGTCAACATCTATCAAGTCATATAGAACTAATGCAAGATCATAATATTTGTTTTGTTATAGGGTCATTATATAATAATATATCATTGTTACCCTCTCTTCATCTTCATAATCCTCCTAATAATCCTCATAATATGGTACATGATCATAAGTTTCAAGTGCTAGTGTAGTGGTGATATTTCCCTAAAAATTAAAAAATTGCCTTGATTTCAAAGTCTTAAGTGTCATTTAGCACAGTTTAGCTTCAACACATTTGACCTTAAGGAGGACTGGCATGTGTATGAACCAATATATATTTTTAAATATATCCCATCCTTATGCCTATTATAAAGGATATTTTGGTTCTCTACAAGCTTCCTAACTAGCTCCATTAGTGCCCATTTATCACTAACATATAGAGGAAGTGTATAGGACCAACCATTGAAACCTATGGCCCTGATGTAAGAAAAGGTGAGGAAATAAATAAAATAAGAGCTCCATTTTCTGATCTCTTCTACTATTGATGTTGAACACCTTGTCCTCCCGAGTTCTTTATCGAACATGGTAATGATGTAATAGATGAAAGCATCATTTACTCTTCCAAAATGCTATCTACTAGCCTCTAATATGAGGTTAGGATAGTAATTGTATACTCTACTTATTTATTTATGAACTATGTTAAGGCATGGGAATAATTTCCCTTTGGATATAATGTATACAATATAGGAGGTTATATAAAATTTATGAGTTATTTGCACCTCCAATAATTATTTTTGGAGGGAATCACTTAAAATTTGGGCCTAATAAATGTATTGGTTATTTTTATATATGACCTAGATATATTGTTACATCCACTCTTGAAAACACTTGGCATCATGAATTCCAATTACCCTATACAACAATATAACGATATCTCCCACCCCATCAATGAAATCAGGGATATACATAGTCTTTGGCAGTCTACTCTAGGAAGCCTTAAGGAATTTGAGCCACTATTTTTTAATAATATTTTTACACCCATATATTTTACCTTTAAAGAGTTATGTAGATGTATGAGGGGTTACATTGAGATATCTCTCAAATTCTAGGATTATAAACATTGAATTTATGAAATCAGGGTCCATATTCAAAATCTTTTCTCCTCTATCATTGTAGACCGCTCTTCTATCTAGATCATAGTGTTGGGCCAATACAAGCACTTATTCAAGGATTTAAAATAAAAATGAGAAGGTTTTAGCTTATGGTAATCCAAAGTCATAAATACTCTAGATCTAATCAATTTTTAAAAAATACACCTATACTAGCCCAAAAGTCTCCTAAGTTCATGTGACATACATATGTATCAATAATCTCTATTGTATTAGACTCCAAACTACAAGTCACTCATGATCCTTTGGATTTGAAATTCATTTATTTAGGAGACATGGTAACTAAAGCTATTACTTATAAGAAACCAACTATAAAACCTGTCGGAGTCTACACGTGTTTCAAGTATTTCACATCTCTTGTAGAGATAGAAGATTATTTGAGAAGGTGAGGGTTTTGGTGGAACTAGGAGGTGATTGAATAAATATTAAATCTCATGGGGATCAAATGTGTTTGAATTAGGTTTACTTTCCATGAATACTTAAAAACTTGTGGGGATAAAAAATGCTTAGGATAATTATGAAACCCATGGGGATCCAGGGTGCTCAAGGCATGCCCAACATCTGTGGGGACTTTTAATGAATATTATCTAGTGTAAATGGGAAGTATATGTTTTGGAATATTATCTTGGCTTGATGAAACCCTAAATTTTGATTGCAAAATTAGGATAAAAAATCTTTAATGCTTTTATGATGATCGCTTTGGGGGATAAACCCTCATGGTGAAAATTTTGATAATGAAACCCTATAAATCCTAGAATCTAAATACATCATTTACAATAAATGATTACACAAGAAATAATTTACTAACACTTAATTCATAGATAACCCTAAAATATGATTCCAAACTAGTAATAGTAACCCTAACAAAAGATATCAAAAATCTCTTTACAGGAATAGAAAACATGGAAAACATATCAATTTATAGGATAAATTATGAAAAACATAAGGGGAATATTGTGTATAAATGAAAATCATGTGGAAATTGAGATGCCATCATGGCTTGAATTTTTAGGTATTTTCTTTCATGTGGATCAAGGTTTTCTTACATGGAAAAGGTCGTTGGAGCTCAAAAAATTGATTAACAATTTAAACAAATGATAGAAAATCCCTAATTCATTTGTTTTAAACAGTGAAAAACCATATAATAAATGAAATAATTATGGTTTGTGTTAGAGCTACGAGCCACTTAGAGTAGGTCCTATGACTGTGAGAATGAATGACTTGAATAGAAGAAGGAAAGACCACCAATCATTTTGTAAGTTTGTGAAATTGTAATATGATCACAAAGTTTTGGATTTTATATTATGAATGTTTGGTGGGAGGCAAAAACCACCAAGAATTTTTCAAGTTTGTAAAATTGAAAAATGTTAACATATTTCTACATTTAATGGTTTAGTTGCTTGGTGAAAAGTGGGACCCTAGAAGTAATTTTCAAGTTATAAATTGTACTTTGGGTTCCAAATTCTATAATAGGGGGTATTTATGTTTTATAGGATCTAGGGCCCACTATATATACTGTAAGTTTCTCAACCT
Source organism: Torreya grandis (assembly GCA_037957365.1). Taxonomy (NCBI): domain Eukaryota; kingdom Viridiplantae; phylum Streptophyta; class Pinopsida; order Cupressales; family Taxaceae; genus Torreya; species Torreya grandis. The sequence continues at coordinate 61,469 of JARHVA010007198.1, read as the reverse complement.
ACAAAATGCACATTGAGTTCTAGATTTCATCGATTTGGATGATTGATGGGATCTAGAGATGACGATGCATTTTGAAAGTTTAAAAACTTACAAAATGCATACAAAGTTTTGTATTTTTTTACTATAAGGTGGTTGCTTCATGGGATGCAGAACCTATGAATCAATTTGAAAACTTAAAAATTGCATCCAAATTTTTGGATTATGTAGTGCAAAAATGGAATATGGGTTTTTTGTTGGTTTTAGTGGATTTTCTAAAAAATAAAGGGGGTATCCCTTAGGGTATTATATGTAATGATATTTTTGAGGCAAAAATATCAAAAATAAGTGAATATAAATATTATGTTTTAATCTATTACCATAATAAATATCAAATGTTATAAAATACAAAAGAATTTTAAATGCGTGGCAAGCATAGAATCATGTGTGAAACTAAATATAACACATTCTATTTATTTTCCTTATAAATTAGAAAGGGTGTTTATATGATATTGTTTTATAATAATAAATATCCTATTTATATTTGACATGGTTAGATTTTTATTTATTTTGAATCATTTTTTGTTAAAAATCCTGATATATAAACAACATCCCTTTGAGGATAAGGTACTATAGTAAGATTAAGTTTGATTCTTCATTTCCAGCATTTTTAAAAAGTAGTGAGAAATGATTTCATGAAGTTTTTATAAATATATTAGTGTTATAATCCTATTCTAATGGATATTAAGGGCCCACTAAATCAAATAAGTCTAATTTATTTTGAGATTGATATACTTATTTTATATTACTGTGTCCTAAAATTTGTCATTCATTATCTTGCAGAAAGTATTGTGTTATATGACTCACATGGAATATTATGTCTTCATGCATGTGTTTCAAGAAAGCTTAATTAATAATTTACCTTCCAAATCATTTTCCATACCAAAGAATTTTCCATACAAATCATTTCCCTTTCCAACAAATAGATTATCTCTATGTTTCTATTTCAATAAATTTACATTTTCAAATATACTAAAAGTGTGTTTAATTTAATGCAATTTTAATTATAGAAAGAATATTTCCTTTTGAAATAACTTTAATTCAATACGTGTGTTTTCTTTCAAAAGTTATAGGTTATATTTCAATTCAATCCAGGAGATTATAAATTTATAAGTAAATCATCCACAAATGACCCAAAATAGATATTTGATAGTAACCATTTGGAATTCTTATTAATGACTATTGTTGGACATCACCCAGACTAAAATTACAAATTCATATGTATTAATAGGACATAATGAACCTCATAAATAGGATTAAACTCTATTAGATTAATGACATTTCCAAAAACTCTTTCACTTTCCTCTTTATCTTTTTATTATCCATTAAAGTGAATCTATAGGATTCCTTGTCAGGTAAACTTGATTATGGAACTAGATGTATGTGATGGATAATGCTTATCATAGACAATATTCCCTTCAATAATTAAATTGACATAATATTTAAATATTCATCCAACATATTTTGAATTTCCATAAGAATATCACTTATGTTTGTTGCTTTCATAACTTGTATAGGTTTTAAACTAAAGTAAATGATGTCTCTTCATCCTTGGCCACATTCAAAAATACTTTACCAAAAACCAACATATCTTTAGAATTATTTTGCATTGACTCTCCTTTATATCTTAATGGGATCAATTTTAATCTCTTTCCATCTATCATTATGGTGTTAGTTTTTTGTATTATATCATGCAAAAATAACCTATAAAAATACCATGTCCTTAATAATAACACATGACTCACATCCATGGGCATAATATCACATAAGACATCATTATAATATAAAATAATTTCAAAAATTACTATAAATTATACATTTACCACCACTTTATGTCCTTTAATCATACACAAAAATTTTTATGGTGTAGGATGCACCAACCATTTCAACCCATATTTTTCAATAATATCTTATGAAACTAGACTATACGTTCTACCACTACCAATCACCACCTTATAACACTTATCTCTAGTTTTGTAAATGGTTTATAATAATCTCTTCCTTTGAAATTATTTTTTCACTTCCTTAAATTTAAATAGTAATATTTTTATCAATATATCATCTCCTTAGTTTGGTTGTTTTATGTGTTTTTTGGATCCAAATATCTTTTCATCAACGTAAGTAACATGGTTACTCACTTCAATCCTCCTAATATTATTTTGAGTGTTTTTTAAACATTCATATTCTATATACCTAGCATAATTATTTCATTAAAAATAATAACCTTGAAATCCTTCACCTATACATCTTCTAAAGGCTCCTCTTCCTCTAGAAGAGTAGGCTCCTCTCATACCTGAGTTCAATTTTGTTGAGTTCCTTGCCTATCCAATATTTTTTTTTCCCTCTTTGAATGATACCTTGTCAATATCCTATTTAAGACCTTTGTCTACCTATAAACTTCACTTTTTGTTTTATTTTCAACATTTCTTCCACCTTCAATTCACTTTGAAAGGTTTATTCCATAATTCTCATGTCTAACAAAATTATTTCATATTGAATTTAGAATATCAGCCCATTCACATATACTTATGCCTTTTCTTGGTCATCATGGGTGTGTCCAATTGTTATAGTGAAAAGATACAAATACTCTATTAACTCATTAATTTTAATGTTATTCTTATAAAAATTATGCAAATTCTCTAACAAACTCATTTCAAAATTAGAAGTCAAGAATTTGAACTAGAACTTTGTAACCATTTTATCTTCTCATTGCCTTTATTTTATCTCTTATTTTTCACATAATCCCTCTATAAAGAGGAACGGATCTTCAAATTCATACAAATAATCTTCACATTCTTGGTGTCCTCCATAGACTCATAGTCAAAGTTCTTCTCCATCTCCACTATCTACACAAGCTCATCAAGACTCAAAATTAAATTGTAGTAAGTTGTATGTATATTTATTCTACTACCAAGATTTTCCACAAATCAATGAAACCTACTCTCAACTTAATTTTCCATGTCTTTAACTCCAATCTATAGATCTAATTCTTCTTCCTATTCACTCATGTTCTCAACATGATTCACCTTTATTCACACTATTTCCATTGAATCCAACCATGCTTGTATTCATCTCATCATTTCCACTAAATACATAATTAAATACCCTCTAGTTCATTATCCTCTTTAAATAACATTACTTATCTATGCAATCAATTTTTTCATGGTAAAATTCTCTTACATATTTTACAAATCAATAAATATAGATTTTTCACACATACAATCCACTAGGGAAAACCTTATTTAACACAAAAATTATGAAATAACAAATAGGGTATCTACTTAAGCACATCCTCTGATTATATGATGGTTATATATTCACATAGACTTATACATATAACTTACACCAAATACAAAAACATGAACACATAAAAACATTTGTATTTTCATTAATTTAAAACAATTCAATGGTTTGATAATATACAATACTTTGCACATGTTTTATAGGTTTATTATAAAAAACACACACAAAGAATTATTTATGTCTCTATCTCTCCCCACTTCTTCATTAGATTGTTTACTTAATTAAAATGACTTTTATGACTAATTAAAATATTAATTTAACATATTTAGGTTTGTGGGTTATCTCTTTAGATTCTTTGGTCTCAATAAAATACACAATATATTGGTGGCTTAGATTTTCCATTATTTAAAGGACTAAAATCCAAACTATCAACATCAAAACCTTTCAACAACTCACACTTACAAACACAACTAGAATAAAATGGCATAAGATAATGTTTGACTTTAAGGAAAGTATAAATTCACCATTTAGTCTAAGAAATGAAGCTATAAGTACCTTCAAAAACCTCTAATATGCACTTGATTCTTCCTAGAGAATCAATTGTAATTAATCCATTATTCTTAAATGATATTCTAGGTCAAATGATAGATGTCATAACTCTATGTATATTTATTTTTTTCAACAAATGACTTGAAACTTAAAGCACAACTTGTGTTTTTTATATACAATAATCTCAGGAAGTTATCCTACTAGTTTATCCCTTCATTGAAAATAAAATTTGTCCAAATTTTATGACTTAAGAGATAACATATATTTATATAATAATATGAAACATCTCTTCATTTTTTTGTAGCAATGGAATAATTTAAACACATAATTCTCTAAGGTTTACAATCTCAATAAAATAAGACAAGGAATACAACATAAGATAAAACCTAAAATAACATAATTTGGTTGATGAAATATTTATATACACTATAGATGTTCCTACATCACATGATACAATTATTTTCTATTTTGAAATGAGTGAATTAGAAAGATACATACCCTAGGATGTCATTATAGTTATCTTGTCTTAGGGAAATAAGCCTTCATTATTAGAGACAAATTTTATAGATTTCATAATTTTAAAAGTTTCAAATATGGTATTATTTTTGATACATGACATATATTGTGATATTGTTACATAATATAGGGTAATATTCCATGCATATCCATTCATATTATAGACACTTAATTATATAATCATACACACTTTAGTTTATATTCATGGGAATGTTCATAATTGTTTAGATAAATGTAATTTCAAAGTTATGAATTCACATTACATTCTCAAATTTGTCATTCAAATTAAAGAGGCATGATACACGCTCATGCACACAAACTATATATCTACAATTGAATTAAAAATAGTTGTCATTCCACTTCACATATATTAATGTTTGTGTACATGATGGGGGAATGAAAATTGTCCATTCCTTTGTGATCACACATTGTTGTTTTTACATAAATTTAACTTGGTATAATTCAAGGGTAACATTATATTATTCTCTGTAGTCTATTTTTAGTGGTTGATTAAATTTATGTTCAAACCTTGCCTAATAGGTTATTTCATTTACCTATGTAGTGTTTTATTTTAAAGTTGACTTAGTTGCATGGTTATTTCTATCTTTTCCTTACATCATTATTTGGGTTAGAATAGTGTGTTATTTTCCACACACACATGAGATTTGGGTTATAAAACCTTCCAGACTCAAGATCATATATAGTTACAAAATTTTTGGGCATGATCATTCCAAACTATCCAATTTTTCAATAAGGAATCATATTATCCAACAAATCTAAAGGAAGCAAGGTTTTTTATCAACATATATGTGAAATATAACATTTTTCAAATTTTAAATTATTAGAATTAACATATGGACATTGACTACTTCATTCTTATTTTAGGTTTTCTATGGAGTGGAACTACAGATTTAAAGTTATATCCAAAAAAGGAAACGTGTGTTGTACATAATCAAGTATACATTTTTATTTTATTTTCTAAATTTCATTACCATAATAAAATTGGGTCATTTATAAATACTAAAATATGGTATTATGTACCTATAAATGACAATATTGACATGCATATACCACCCATTACTTGAGTACCCAAACAAGGTCCTAACTCACCATCCCCTCACTATTTCAGGTCATTTTATTGCTTAACCCTTCCAATATACTATGAAACACCTAAAATAACATCACTATTTACTTTAAACTATATTTATATTATGCATAGACATCTCTAAACATTTAGATTCATCTAAATGTATATGGGTTAATTTTTTCAATTTAAATCAGGACCACTAGTCAATAACAACCTAACTAGTCATAATAATTGTGCTCCTAACAATGATTTTTTTTAAGATCAAACACATATTTAGTGATAATCCATTATTATATGGTTCAATTATCTGAGTAATATTTCAAAAGGGTTGATGTGAAAAAAATAAATGCCTCATTTCAAATCTATCTAGCATCTATTTATTACACATATATACACTATTTCACACTAATAAAATCCACCCTATTATTATAAAATTGTATACTATTCACTAGGAATAATTATAATCCAAGTATAAATAACTCAAAAAATAGGTCAAATGAAGAATCTTTAACTATAAATATCTAATCGTTAGTTGCATTCAAATAGTGAAGGAGCATAATTGCACAATCACACTAGGTGGGGGAATTACTTATGGCTTCATTTCCCTCATTAGAGTGTTCACTATGTAATAAATGGAAAATAAATATGTAGGGGTGATTATGGTTAGTGAATCACCATAAAAATTCACCTTTTTGTGGATTTATGTATCACAAAATCACATATAGGGTTTTAAGACAAAGGTGATTGATTTTTGGATCTGCACGCATCATCAGGGTTCGTGATCACAAACATAGAGCAACAAAAGACAATCATAGGTGATCCTATAATCATTTTTCAAATTTTTTCCTAGTTCAATTCTAACCAATAAATTATTATTGACCTTCTATATAGATACAATCTGATAGAACTAGCTAAATTTAGGCAATAGATCATTTCTTGAAATGAGCAAAATACTCATGTGTTTGTCCCTAATTGCCACTTTTATAACATAGTCAAAGTCAGAAAATAAACCAATAAAGATATGTATTGTGATATCTT